>JBAMJV010004014.1:0-315249 GCA_037951105.1 Echinarachnius parma | reverse complement strand
TTATGCTGTAACTTGACTACCATAGTGTGTCTTAACTGTAAACTTGAAATGGAGGAATGTTTCATAATTGAATAATAAATCGGAAACTTTAAAAGTACAATTAATTATAAGTACGTGTCATTATTAATGTACTGCCAATTGTCTATATCATTGATTTTGTATGTATAGTAAGAATACATAATTTTGTATTGATTTTTATGTCGTACTGCCAAGTATAATTAATGTCGTATTTTTGACATAAATAACAAAAACATAAAACCCGCGACAAAAGGCTTTAACTAAAGGGAGATGTTTGAACACCTAAAACGGTCACTTTTTGCTCAAGGGAGTTGTTTGAATACCCCAAATACCCCCCCCCCCCCCCCCCCCCCCCCCCTCCTCCCATCGGTACGCGTATGCACTGTGAAAAAAAGGGTAAATATTTTACCCAACATTTTACCCAACGTTGGAAGTATAGTCCAACCTCAACAACTACCTGGGCAGTATTTAACCAACGTTGTTGGGCACATTAATGTGCCCAACTGTTGGGTAAGTACGTATATTTACCCAATATTTTACCCAACGTTGGAAGCATAGTCAACCTCAACAACTACTGGGCAATATTTTAACCAACGTTGTTGGGACATTAATGTGCCCAACTGTTGGGTAATTACGAATATTTACCCAATATTTTACCAACGTTGGAAGCATAGTCAACCTCAACAACTACTGGGCAATATTTTAACCAACGTTGTTGGGACATTAATGTGCCCAACTGTTGGGTAATTACGAATATTTACCCAATATTTTACCCAACGTTGGAAGCATAGTCAACCTCAACAACCGCTGGGCAATATTTTAACCAACGTTGTTGGGACATTAATGTGCCCAACTGTTGGGTAATATTTTGAACTCAGTTTTTGGGACATAGTGTGCCCAACTTTTTAACAAAGTAATTTACCCAGTATTTGGGCAAGACCTATAATATTATCCAGAAAATGACATAATTTTACTAAGTTGTTGAGTTATTATGATACCTCTCTGCAATCAATAAAATTTGTTGGGCGTTTTTCAGATGCTTTAAACAACAAATGGTAATTATCTGACTGCCCAGAACGAAAAACCAATTGAAATTACCAATTGAAATTACCAATTGAAAATTACCAATTGAAAATTCCAAATTGGTATTCCCAATTGAAACTAGTTTGCAATTCGGACGTATGAGACATGTGGTCCAAATCATGTGGCATAATCACACACAACTAGTCTATTTAGACTTCCTAAGTGCAATCTGGCTGTGCCAGGTTAGAATGAATTCATAATACGCACACAGCATGTCGCGTATATATATCACATGTGTGGTATACATAAAAAGTGGTTATGAAAACAAATCAAGTCAAATTCAACAGAAAACCAGTGGTATAACAAGGTTAACATGTGATGCGAAGTTTGTCATAATAATTCTAACATAAAACACTAACGATTGACACATGAATAACGAAAGAATTTTACTTCAAAATTAATATTTGTTCATATTTTGTGATTTTTTGTTGAAATCACAGTGGCACGCACGTATGCAGATTACCACTCAGTAGGGCAATTACTTGCCCAACAATTGGACATCTGTTTTTGGCAGCAGGTAGAAGAGATGGTGCTAGACAAGTCCTACAATTGACCAAGAAGCCTTTTAATTTTGTTTAAATGCATATACATGTAAATTGCTTTTGTTCCCAACGGACCCCCCCCCCCCCCACCCCCACCCCCACCCCCACCCCCACCCCCACCCCCATCTCCCTTGGTATTCCACTGTTCTGGGGTGAGGGAAAAACTAAAGTTAATACTCAATGTTTTCTTAGAGGGTGCTAATTTGTTCATAAATTATGTACATTATTCTTAGAAAACTACATAGCCCCACCCCATCCCCTGTTCTCCCCCCAATCCCCTTCTCCCTAGCTGCCACTTCTTTAAATTGCAGAAGGGGGTCTGTATGGCAACCTAGCCCCCAGAAAATTAGGTTAAACCTCCATGTTAGTGTTATAGAAGAAATTAGGACGGAGTTATTCACAAAAACATGGGGGCCATTTTGAAAATCCAAGATGGCCGCCATAATGGCTTCGGAAAAAATGGCAACATGGATTTTTATTTGGCGTACCTTAAAGCTTCCAAAAATGCAAAATATTCATAATCTCCAAAAAAATGAACGAAATTACATTAGGAACCCGACTAGTAGTGCGATAGGGACTCTTTGCCTTATATTTTGGTCATCGCATTTGATTTATCTGCAGGAATTTATAACACCCAGACGCGAATCCGGTTGTTAACGGGCCATTCTTTGAAAAGTGAAACTTTTTCGGAAAAATTGAAGTTTTATTTTTCTGTAGTTCAATATTTTTAATAATCATAATTCAGAAAATAATCAAGATATCAAAAGGATAATTAGCAAGCTCATTCTTCTCACTTTCCTGGTTGATACCAACTTTGTAAAAAATTCAACCTTTCATTCTTTTCTAAACCCGATATTATAAAATTCCCATTTTCCCATTCATATTGTACATGTCACACACGTGACCACCCCAAAATGTCACACACGTGACCAGACGTTGCCACATAATTAAGTACTATAAAAAACAACGGCTTGATATAATTCTCATTCATTGCTATTGTTGTACAAATGTATAGTACTTCTCTGGTAATAAGATGAACATTATAGCTATTCATATTTTAAAGAATTTTCCAAATGAAATTTAGTTATGAAAAAAGCGCTCCGTGCGAAGTCACACACGTGACCCATGCCATTTGACCTCTGACATTGAGTTACGTAATCCTTATAAAATCTTTTGTGTTAAGTTTGAAAGACTACAACATATTCAAGTCACATATGAAGTAAAAATCATTGTAGTCTCATACTTACTGAAATATAAGCATCCCATTTCAAAATTTGTTATGTTTTGGGTCACACACGTGACCAAGAATGGCCCAATTATTTACGCTGTTTTGTATATATACAGTATATATGCCAGTCACATGTCATTTGATTATAAATAGAGTTACTTTATTTTCTATTCTTGAAACTTGATACCTGTACAAGTATTGCATACTTATCAAACAAAAAAATGCCCAACATTCTTTTCTTGCAATGTTATTGTGAATGTACACATATTATGACCCTGAGAGTCGTATACAGCCTAGCTTTCGATCCTAGCAGAATCTTCGTCAGGGCACAAATGACAGTTACTACAGAAAAAACACAGAATATATACCAACATAAACACATGTATGGAAGGGGGGCTGGAAAGAGGAAAGGAGGCGGGGACACAAAACAATGAAAGCAACTGAGAGTGGGTGAGTGTCAATCATATCTTACATTGAAAGTAACAAAGAGAATATCAAAACAAAAAACAAGTCATTTTAGTATTGTGTTTGGAGTAGGCCTGAAGCGCAAATGGTGCATGAAAGCACCGGTGACTCACTTCTATCTAGGTTGTAGTTGTGTACAGTCTGTATATTGTGCACATATAATTGTCCTATACAGGGTGGCCCACAAATAACGGAACGGGGTGCTTGCTATAATGAAGACACATGATGCCCGTCATAGCAACTAGTAACGTTCAATGCGTGCGCCATTGTTAGTACCCCTTCACAGCTGAACGCACACTCACAATGGCGCACGGTTGATCGTTACTCGATGCAGTATGGCGGGCATCATGAGTCTTTAGTATGGCAAGTACCCCGTTCCGTTATTTTTGGGCCACCCTGTATATAACCCTTTTAATGTGGACATAAAAGTAGAGCAACGCTTCAGCCTTTTAAATGCAGCCGATTTGGGTTCTGTTTCTATTTTTATTTTGCTTTCATGCACCATTTGCGCTTCAGGCCTACTCCAAACACAATACTAAAATGACTTGTTTTTTGTTTTGATATTCTCTTTGTTACTTTCGATGTAAGATACATGCTTTAAATTGTCTATTCTTGATTAATATGATTGTTTCGCAAAATAATACATTATATATATCTTGATTGTTGGATTTTTCATCGAATGTAAGTTCCCAGCTCGAATTCCCATAGAAACCAATAGAACCCAAATCCATATAAACCCATAGAAACTAACAGGCCTATGGGTTCCACATTGTGAGCGAGTACATTTACACCGTGTAATCGAATTTTACAATGTGAACTCTGTGTGGTAAACCGCATTGTGATGGTGTCCACTCTGTGAACACAGTGGCCCGAATTTTGTAGTGGTTCAACTTTAGTCTGGACCAAAAAGACAGAGACTACGGGTAGCCAGTTAAACCACTTTGCACCTTCAAACCCATTGATTGTTGCCATTCGCCACCAAAGATATTCTCATTGTTTCCTTTCATTATCCAGTCAATCCCTCTAGTTCTGCTTAGGAATTAGGACAACGGGCTGCTTGCCATTTCAGTAATATTATAACTGGTCCCCAGTGGTACGATGTCCTGGGTGATCCAGGACGCAACTAAGCTGATGACCGACTATACTATGACTTGCATTTCAAGCGGCCCATTGTCCTGATGCCTATAAGCAGAAATCAAGGGATTGACCTGATAAGGACAGGAAACAATTGGTACATATCCGGTGGTGAATAGCAACAGTAAATAGGTCCACAGATGCAAAGCGGTTTAACTGGTTGTTGGTAGTCTATTTCTTTTTAGGCCGGACTAAAGTTGAGCCACTGATGAGAATTCGGGCCAATGTGTTCACAGTGTGGATTGTGATTCACAGTGTGAACACACTGTGAACACACTGTGGATGAGTGTGTTCTTTCCGGCAGGGATAATATCTGTATAATGGAAATATTTTCAATTATCCTCATCAATATTATACTTTTCCTCATTTGAATATGTTAATACGTGGACAATATGCAGTTGACAGGATACTGCCTTGTTAAATTATATAGCACCCTGAACCGCTCGCGTTTCTGTAATTACGTTGGCTATTACTGGTATACTTGTAAATTTGAAATTGACATAAGAGTGTCAGTATCATATAGGGATCTAGTAACATTGTCCATATCCACAAAACGTACTTCGAATTATACCTCATACTCATGCCTTATTGCATTTGTATTATAGAAGCATGGAAAAAGTTTGGTATCTCGGATGTCCCATTCATTATTAAGATATTTACTATTTAAGTGTTTGGATTTTATTTAAGTATCAACTGGATGGTCATAACCGTGTACGAAGTCCATAATGAATATTGAATATCACTTTGCATATTCGCTCATTTCTCATCACTTTATGCACATACCTACAAAGTTACTAGATCTATTATCTTCAATTGCTTTCAATTCACGGACCTACTTCGTTCCATTTGTTTTTACTATAAAATTATATTACACAATAAACACAGAACACTTTTTTGTTAACAGGCACTTCTTTTAATGTTTCGTAGATATCTAGTTTGCCCAGTAATCATGGTAATCGTTATATCGATTATAATAATCCATAGCAAATTGTAAATATGTTTATTCGTGTTGATGTATTCAAATTTAAATGGTGATAATGGTCCTACTGAAATAACGTTGCGTTTGAATGCAATATTACAATTTTCCTATTTGTTTACATCATTATGATGTTACTATACCGTATGTAATGTTACTATAATGTACATTCCCAAATTAGATACGTTTAAAAGTGCGCTATAATTAATTGTTTATATTTCACACAAAATAGGGAATAGGCAGAAGGAAACATAAATAAAAAAAAAAACATGCTACCTTAATATGATGTTATTGACATGAAATATCACTTGATGTATGAATCGATTGAAATCAATAATAACATTACTTGCCGATTTTCATTAGTATTCACGGCAAATTCGTAATGTGTTATTCCTATCCCTTTCTCTTATTATTGTATGCACACGAACGAATTTCCTTATGTTTGTAAATACCGCTTCGTTTTTATTCTACATGCCACTGCAATTAAGCTTGTAGCTGCGAATGTGTCATTTTGTTTGTTGAATAAAATACCATTAAATAAAAAAAACCTACGGCTGTGTTGCGCGCAGAACGATAGCCTACACGTATTATACATTAATTGCTACGAAGACACAAAGACTCAAAATCGGACTTACCTCTAAGGGGAGCTGCAGCCTCTCGAAAGCTTTAACAATTGCCATATGTAGGCAAAATGAATTCGGGCAAACCCATGTCAATTTCGGGCAGTCAAATTACATTTGGGCAAGCTCAAGGTATATTCGGGAAAAAGCGTTTCACATTCGGGCAAAATCATATAATATTCGGGCAAAAAGGCACTTGTAATGTGTGCTTCAGTGTGTGAATCTTTGTTCGTTTTTAGGTGTGTATATCGTGAATGCTTGCGCGCGCACGCGTGTGTGTGTGTGTGTGAATGTAAGTGTATATGTGTATGTGTGTGCGTGTGTGGGTCCGTATGTTCGATATTGATATGCTTTAGACATGTTAGATGAATGGAGTCATGTATAATAACGTGTGGTTTGTATGTGCGCGCACGCAAATATTTGTTTGTGTGTGTAAGTATGTGTGCATTTTCCTACGATTGTATTTGTGTGTATGTGTTTTTTTTTTCGATGTGTAATATGATTTTGGATTTTCTTAAATCCGTTTATGTATATTTGTCTGTTTGTGTGTGTGTATAAAGGGCAGACAAATCAAGCCTAGTTTGATCTAAACCATTGCCTCCAAATATTCACAACTAAAAAAAAACAAAAAAAACATATACTAATTTATTCAGCATGTGCAGTATGCATACATCAGTTAACTTTAAAAGGTGATTTGAATACAGGAGAAACAACCGCAATAATTATGATAAAATGAGGAACACACGATATACAAAATCGCCGTAGATGGGGTTTGTGACTCTTAGCGCTTCGACATATTGACCGAATACTACCAAAATAATTATACATTCATATTGTTACCCACTAGTTTCAAAGTTATTGTTAAAGACTAAATTTGTACAGCGCATGCATCTTTGAGCAAAGTGTTGGGCATCTATCTAATATCAAACAATTCTCTCTACAAATCGACACGACTGATCTCGAATATTATTCTTGATACTGAAGTTTTACTGAATAACATGTCGAAGAGGTGTCCGCCATGTTACTACACCCAGCACATTATAATTACTTGGCAACACAGCATATTTCGTGGTTCTTATGTCTCCAAACTTACGCGTGTATGGAATTATTGCGCACTCGCAGATGTTTAGTGCATACGGAACCATGGTGCACTGGTGGTTCCGTAAGTGTTGGTGATTAATTGTATTGTTTATGAATTACGCAACCCTTTGCAAAGTGTTGGGCATCAATCTAATATTAAACAACGGTACCAAATCATAAAATCCTGTGTTGTATGTTGCTTAATGGTCCCCTTTAATCACAGTGCGCCGAGCGCGGTCATGAAGACTTCAGTAGACAAGAGCGAAATTGTCTCTACAGATCGTCACGACTGATTTCGAACTATTATATCATTCTGGATATATTTTGTATTATATTCCACATACTAAGAATCTTGCTCTACGATTGGTCAAAAGTTAATCACGTGATGAAGCATAGTTTCGCCCATCATTGATGGGAGAAGAAAACTTCGTTACACTCTGTAGATATCTTTGGTGAAAGTGTGTTGCACTCACTAGATAAAAAGTACTATCTAGTGAGTGCAACGCACTTTCACTGCGGTTGCATTGACTTGACTGTGGAGCTCGTGTGTGGCTAGTCAAATTCCGTACCCAAATGATGTGGCGGGGTTCTCTATGCGCGCGAATTACAAATTTAATTGTATTCGTTGTGCATGTACACGTACGTAGCACACTGTTTCAAGCTCATACGCTATGCACATGCATGCACTGTGTATGCATACGTATCGTACATATTAGTATAACAGTACACGGTTAGGTTTGCTGCGTTGTTATTGTTTAATTGCTTGTTCTGTTGTTCGACGTAAGATTTGAGTTCTAACGGAGCTGAAATGGAACTTTTTTTGCTGGAGAGTGAAAGTAAAGTGTTCCAAGATTATTGCGAATGCTGGAAACAACATACACATTGGAAATTGGAATAACATTGATGTTGGTAAGTAGATCAAACCTAGTACTAGTAGTAGTAGTATTAGTAACAGCTGTAATTAAGACTTGCGTTAGACTAGGCCTGCTTATAGACTAGATCTACCGTTCGATGTGGAATATAAAGCAAATAATCACCTTTTGGTTTCAGGCGATGGCAATCTATCACTTCCTCGGCGATCTGAATGTATACGCTATCTTTCCTCAGCTTCGCTTCGGAAAGATAGCTACATCCAGATCGCCTTGGAAGTGATAGATTGTCCCATCACCTTCACCAACGGTAATTATTTGCTTATTAATGACTAAATTGTCGTAGAAGTGTCCGCCATGTTACTACACACAGAACAATATATCATTACTTGAAGACGTTTTTTTTTTCTTGTAGGTTATTGGAGAGGTTGTAAAGCGCATCGATCATTTTTTTTAAGTTGGAAATGCGCTATATAAAAATGGATTGTTATTTATTATTATTACTTGACCAAATAAAGACAGTCATTATACACGCTCACCACAAAGAGTAGAACACAATCGGGGATATGTGGCCATTTGATAGCGGAAACTTCTCACATTCATACAAAGAATGATCATACATTTTTATTAGGAAGCTGTCTACCCATTTTTTCTTTGAATACCTGTTTCAGGGATGGTCACAATGAATGTGGAAGGAACAACGTAGGGTTGCCTAAATCACTATACCGGTACATGTTGTAGAACCAGGGCAATTAGTGATAACCAATATGATATGAACATCTATCAACGATAGCGCCATCTATTGCTTAAGACGCGTTACATGCACCGATATTCGTTTTGGGGCAATTCCACGCCAAAGTGGACATTTGACCAAAAAATTTACAAGCATTTTTATGATACAAATTTGGTATCAATTCAAAGCTTAAATTCTATATTTTTGGAATTCAATGAGAAAATTTTAGTTTTACATAATTTTAGTTGTTTTTTTATAATAACTTTATAACCACAATTGAACCCCACAAATTTGACATTTTTGTGAAAAAGTGTTTTGATCCTGTGTTTGTTTTATATTTCCCCAGTTAAGCCTAAAAAACATTATTCTGACTCCTGAGATATGACCATTTCGTAAAATAGTAAATTTGTATGATTTATTTGATTTGTTATGCTTCAATGACTTCTTATTTTCAGCCTATGAAAATGTCCTTCCGTTACCGAAAAATAAATATTTTTAATTTTGTGGCTCACATAATTGTTCGAGAGCAGACCAATCTTCAGTGCAAAGCAAGTTCAAGTAGGCCTTCCCATTGCTAACAATTGTATTACTCATTGTTTCTTCGTTAATTAATAAATAACAAAAGAAAATGTCCTTCCGTTACCATACACATGGTAACAGATGGACAAGGTACCTCATATTACATATTATGACAAAATTTATGTTCAAAAATTTGTCTCTCATATATGAAAACTCAAAATAATGAGACAATACCTGCAATGGCCAGCTATCAGTGGCGTAGCGTGGTCATACTAGTAATTTTCTGTGTTTCAACCAATCAGATTTGTGCATTTAGAACATTTGATCTGGCTCACAATTGATTTTATCTCTTTCTGCAACAGGGCCCTTGTACCATGATGCCATTTGTCTGGATTTCTATTGTATGGGGATTAGTAGGTCTATTTAACTGTGGTGAGCCAGGGTGTGAATAGGCTCTGATCATGACTTTGAATAGGTTTTTTTTTTATACAATACACCCCTATAGAATTCTTGGACATGGGTGTAGGTCTAAAATAATTAAATTTTACATGAAATTTGCAAACTAAACGCAAGGCTGTAGAAAAAGCACGAAATAACGTATCTCCAATTCTTTCATATGTTGTAGAAATTATATCAAGCCAAGATTTAAGCAAAAGAAATTCTCAAAATTATTTGATCCACGAGGTAAAACGGAAGGTCAAAATCTAAGGTCAAAGGTTATCGTATCCAAACTCGCTCATGCATGAACACAAATGGCATAAATGGATTGCACATAACATCCCCAGTCCAATGACACCTTTACAAAATAAATTGACCCAACGGTTAATGGACAATGGCCATTTGAAAAATGGTGCCCACGCCCATTTCTTACAAAACTCCCCCATAAGAATCGACCATAGCGCCAAAACCATTGGGCGGATTGGGCTAAAACTTAAATATTTGCGCTTTTAACGGTTGAAATATCATACATACCAAATATTAGCAAATTTGAAGGGGGCTGCGATGAAAATTTTCAATTTGTTTAAAGGTGATTTGACATGGAATGACCCTACTGTGTCATATCATACATTATAGTCCATTATGTCCTTCCGTTACCGAACATTGGTCCGCTTTGTGTGAAATAACTCAAATATCTGCGGACAAATTTTCATCAAAGAACAAGTAAATTCTTCCTAACCCTTCAGAGAATGAAATGTGTACCCTTAAAATAGTTTGTATTATTTAATATCACAGAGTTTTAGTTAAAACTGATTTGATAACAAAACCTTGTCCATTTTAGTGTCCTTCCGTTACCGACCTCATTTTTATGCATATTCAATATTGTGCGGAGATTAAAAAAAAAAAAAAATATGGGACCTTAAAACTGTATGTTTTGGAAGTATTGTTATCAAAATAGACTGTTCTAACAACACAAGTATTTAAAAATGTCTTTCTTAAAGTTGACAATTTGTGTCTGAGTGTCCTTCCGTTACCATGGATTGACCATGAATAAGAGCCATTGGAGCATGAAATATAGTAAGAAAAAAATAGAAATGTAAATGCTTGTGATGTCCATATGCTATCTATGATACAAACTCATTTTAGACCACAAAAGAGATGTTTCCTTCTCATAAATGGTCTTTAAATTTCAAAATTAATTTTATTGTACAATTCCAATAGACTTTTCAGAGGTCCTTCCGTTACCGTCCTTCCGTTACCGAACACTGGAGTAATTAATTTCTCATAATTAATATACCAATGTAGATATTTTTCTTAAAAGGTGGTGTTATACTCTGTGAACATAAGGAAATTGACTAGTAGCCAACTTAACATGATAAACCTCGTAACTTCACAGAGATTGGGTCATAACTAAAAAACTTGAAAATCCATGTCCATTTTGGCGTCCTTCCGTTACCGGCCTCATTAGTGTCCATATCTAATTTACATAATGCGGTCAAAATTTTAGAAATAGTGGAAATCAAAGGTGTCCCAACAAGGATCAAAGACATGCCATTTAGAATAAAAAATCAAAAGCAGGATCCTGGAATTATTTGATTGAAGTTCCAAAATTGTGTCTGAATGTCCTTCCGTTACCGTGGAATAGACCTTTGGATAAGTACCCACTGATCTACATTGAACAATTCTGGATAGATTTGTCTCTTTTCACACTTTTGTTGAGAGCTGCATGACGCCACCGAATAGCCATCTCCCCGAAAGTGCTCTACCTTTTGTATGTCCATCGTTTCCCATACTCACGGAATTAAGTCACAGGTGTCATAATCGTACCGTCAAAAGGAATGCTATATCAGTGGCGGTGGGTGGTCGGACTGATTTTGGGGCACACCTTGTATCTTTTTGAAATTGCTTTTTACAAAGATTTAACCAAATTGTTTGAATTGTTTTGTCAAATTATTTATTTTTTTTTTTTTGGGGGGGGGGGGGGGGGGCGGGGGGCGCCCGTTCCCACTACCCCGGTGCTACGTGACTGACTATCTTTCTGCGAATGGCTGCATGGGGGATCTGCAGAGTCATTTTCGTTGGGAAACCCGATCAGCGATTATGAACCCCCATCAACGACCCGTGAAAGGTGAACATGGTTAAAGCCAAATAACAGTGTTGGGAAACGCCCCACACATACAATATGAAACATATTATGCTTTCATCACCTACCATGTGAAAGAATATTATCATAACTTTTATGTTAATGTCAAGATTGTTGACAAAAACTGCTTTGAAAATGACAGTTTGAGCAAAAAAAATGATCGATCACAAAAAAAAAGGTAATTTACAGGGGGGGGGGGGGGGGGCTGAGATTTTTTGCCTGCATACTTATCCTTCTCATGTTTCACCTGACAAGCAAACGCCCTCGCCTCATTGATGCCCGAAAATTAGGTTTTCGTTCCCAGTTAAATCTAAAAATATCATGGTTTTCTCGAATATGGGACGAGTTTTGGCTGAAAATGACGTTGTTTTTGCTTAAAAATGTCATGTTTCACGGATATGACATCGATATGCCCGAATATGACACGGTTTTGCCCGAATATGACATTGATATGCCCGAATATGACACGGTTTTGCCCGAATATGACATTGATATTCCCGAATATGACACGGTTTTGCCCGAATATGACACGGTTTTGCCCGAATATGACACGGTTTTGCCCGAATATGACACGGTTTTGCCCGAATATATGACATTGATATTCCCGAATATGACACGGTTTTGCCCGAATATGACATCGATAGGCCCGAATATGACACGGTTTTGCCCGAATATGACATCGATAGGCCCGAATATGACACGGTTTTGCCCAAATATGACATCGATATTCCCGAATGTATGACATGGTTTTGCTCGAATTTAAAGGTGCCTTTTACCCGAATATGGCCGTTTTCAAAACTCCAGGGGGGCTACAGCACCTAGCCCCCTACCTCCTACGCCTTCAGCAAGACAATTAATCCACTATTGCTGTTTTCTACCAAGGTGTATAAATGGGGAGGAGTGGAACATGTATATGTTAGCAAATGTACATTTATCCGGTTGAGTGCGCCATGTGCATGCTGTCAGAATACCTTGCTCCCAAGGACGTAGAAAGTGCATGTCATGTGCGGATTGATTTTTTTGAGTATGTCCGATGGACGGGGTAATAATATCATTGCAAATTAGCGCTTTGAGATGATGAGCGATCTCATTAGGCGCTAAATAAATCGAGTACGTTTATTTTAAATATCATTACCTAGTAATGCTAGAATTGATTTTAACAAGTTGGGATCTAGGCCGTCATCACTATTAGTTATCCCACAATGAAAAATGTTTACCTCTGAATGGCATGATGTTGGTGCCTTTTGCTCATAGCAAGGAAACCTTATGCCTATGTCACAAACGCCACGATTCAAGATAAGGCGCTCGTACGATGCCATTTTGGGGGTGAATCCTACATTCATTTGTATTGTCAGGGGCACCCAAGAAAGGAAAAGGAGGGGGGCACTAAGAGAGGGACAATATCTCCCCTAAAGGCGGGAGGGGCTATCTGTGGCGGAATACAACAATATGTATATTCCAATGTTTGGGGGCATAAGGGGCAAGGAATCCGACATTTTGTTTTTGCCCGAATATCGTCTTTCCCGATTTAACGTTTAAGCACACAAAAAGGAAGAAGGTCTTTACCGTACTGTAGTTGCCCCAAATGCCACACAGTCAAACCTGTGTATAGTGACCATCCGATGGAAGCAAGAACAGTGGCCACTGTAGACAGGTGACCTCTTTAGACAGGCTCTATAACGTTGTTTTCTCTGCAGGGGATCACTCTCGGTGAACGCTATAGGCAGGGTTGGCTGCTATGGACAGGTGGCTACTAATGTATCTATCCAGAATTTGAGGTGAACTAATGTTACCTTTACAAAACTCTGAATGTGGTGGTGGTGGTGGTGGTGGTAGGGGGAGGGGGGGGGGGGGGGGGGTCATCTAAAGCAACTGGTCCGTACGTCTTTATAATATGTTCAAAATGTAAGCTTCGCAACTGCAGCAATATTGGCCTACGTGACCAGTGGTGTATTTAGAAGAGGGGCTTCTTGGCCCCTCTCGACATAATTTTGCTTGCTCGCTTGTTTTTAAAAGTTTGTTCATGATGGGGGGGGGGGGTGGGGGGGGGGGGGAGGGGGTGTAGGCTTTTATAAGCTAATAACCAACAGGCTTCCGGGGACTTCGCCCCCTGGATCCCACCGGAAGGGCTCGCGCTTACGCTCTCGCAGGTTTGAGCCCCCTTTAGAGAACCCCCCTCTCGACATAATTGTGCTTGCTCACTCGTTTTTCTTACCCTTTTTCTTTTGAGGGGGCTTTGATAAGCTAATAACTATACAGAGGTCTTCCATGACCTCTGCCCCCTGGATCCCAAGTTGAAGCCCCCATTGAATAATTCCTGGCTACGCCACCGTACGTGACTTCTCGTACCGTGAACTTCTCACCTGATCACCTGATAACAGCGAGTTGGGGGAAAATCCGTACAGGAATATCAGCGCCCCAGGGTGCGATAAAAAACAATGGAAAACCATCATTTTGAGTATGGTTCAAATTTAAGGTGGGTCTAAAAATAAAGTAAGAGTATCCTCCCAAACCATGACCCTATTTCAATACACTGAGGTATAGTCGGGGTAAACTTATATTGGGAGTATATACAAGGGGCTAAGGCGAATGTCATAATTTTGACTCTAAAATTGATAAGTTAAATGTGAACCTGCAAAGTGTACAATATTCTGCCAAAAGGGACATTTGAGACTTCAATCCTATGTCAATATCATTTTAAGACACCTTCGAATATGAATGTGTGAAAGTTTGACATGTTTAACAGTACTGCCTACTGGGAAACGCCCCACACAAACATTTAAATATACACACGTTTCACCTACCATGTGAAAGAATACCACATCAAATCTTTGAATTTTACAAAACCTGCTTTGAAATGGACGATTTAAGCAATACAAATTAAACAAAATCTAGCACTTTGTATACGTTTCAACGGCTTCAACTCAACGGCAAAAATACGCTGCGTGCAAAAGCTGCAGCCACGTGCCATGCGTGCTGTTTGTGCGCTGGGCTACAGGTACTCATCCCTGCAGAGAAGGGTGAACGGGAAATTTAGGCAAACGAGAAATCTCAGCGGCGCGTGTGGAACATCCAACTGATATTTCTGCATTTGATGATACTAAGATTCGTATTTTACAACATCAGCCCCTTTTTAAAAATATTTCAACAATATTGCAACGGGCTACCCTCCCGATAATAATTTTATATACTATGCAACATACAAATACAATTGATTCTTTTATGACTCTGTAATATTACTTTTGTTAACATCTTTGTATATTGTTTTATGTATAATGTTATGACTATTGTTGTATTTTTTACTTTGATTCGGAAATAAAAACAAACAATTGATCAATTAGTTTGGCCAATACAGTATAGAAGTTAATAGGTACATTTCCCAATGCCATTATGTTTGGCTTTAAGCATATCCTTTCTCGTTCGTGTGGTCATTATACTAGGCTTCAATTTAGTGGCGTACGGTAGGGAGAGGGGGAGGGTTGCGGGAGAGAAATTAACAATTATTGTTAATATGTATGTGGTAGCTCCTTTATATAACAAATGACGAACGGGGGAAGCACGAACCGAGCAGCATGGTTATTGGGATAGGTTTGTCCGGCCAGTCGTTTGGGCATTCTTGTTTATGTAGCGCTTTGTTTATTTTTACCACAATGTGGAAGGGTGGGGAGGACCGTTTTCTTAGTTCCCGCAAATGTGAAATGTATTATATGTTATGTCTTTCTTATACGTGCATTATTGGGTGAGAGCAGTGGCGTAGATCTGTTTTAGAAGTGTGTGGGGGGGGGGGGGGGGGTGGGAGGGGGTATCCCCCTCCCACGGTAGGGAGCCTTAAGAAAGCATGAATTAAATAATTTCCATCATGATTAGACCGCTAATAGTATACAAACACAAACGAACCTACACACAAACACTGTTCACATACACACCCCTTACACACACAAATACGCAAACACCGTCCATGCATGTCTATACTAATTTGGGGGAGGGGTATGGGAGGGGTTTACCCCCTCCCAAGTGGAGACAATTTTGAAATTGTTGTTTAAAATATCACTTTATAAGTATGGTTATTATTATTATTACCATTAATATTGTTATTATGCATTTGATAAAGATTTAACTTTGAAAAAAGTGGAGGGGGGGAATGTTTTTACAGGCCACCCCCCCGCACCAACAAAATGAGGGGGGGGGGGGGGATATATCCCCCATCCCCCGGGATCTACGCCCGTGGGGGAGAGGGACTATCCCCTTTGCCTTCATTATAGATACATGCCACCAATATTTCAGTCCGGAATGTCCGGACAGAGTTATTCATTTTATTTCGGTACTGTGATCCAGGAAATTGATAACAAATTATTTACTAGCAGCTACACATTCTTACTCCTTTCTCAATGAAATCATCTAAAATTAGGTGTTACAAATATATCCTAGGGCGATAACGACTACCTCTATACCTGGTGCAGGTGTGTGTAATGCCCGGCGCAGACAGAGCCGACTCGACTGGTTGTCATTCCGATCGGCTCAGTTTTCAGTGCCTCGAGACACACATTTTGCCAGTCGAGAGACAGTCGGATGCCAGTTGGGGACGATTCAACACGATAAATCTGCTCCGACCGACCAGGCCCAACTCTAGCCTGATTAAAACCAGTCGGATCGGGTCGAGTCGGCTCTGTCTGCAGAGGGCTTAAGATATGAATATTGATAGTTCAAGATGCCTATTGAGTTAACGTTTGGCATGTTTGTGCTATCGTGCTATTTCCACGATGTTGTATATGTTTTTGTCAATCTTGCTATTTTGCTAAACAATTAATAGTCACAATTAATATACTTTTTTTATCATAGCAAAGTTCACTGATAGATTATATATTACAGCATTGGTATAGAAGGTCATAATGGTCTCGCCGGTGTGGTGCGAAATCCGTGACATGCGAAATCTGTACCCAGTTGCAAATGCGCACGTGCTTATACAGATTATGGTGCGTGTCTTGCGAAAATCGTGACCATCTTTACGCCGCAATTTCATGCTAATACAAAATCGACGCATGTTTTGTCAAGTCTTGACGTGAATGGAGTTTCTTAATCCACCGTCGGGTTTTGACAACACTTTGTGCCGCAATGAGGCATTTTGCATGCTTAAATAATTACGACTGGAAACGATTTTCGCAGGCTTGTTTACTAGTTTATGCGCATGCGCATTTGCGACTGCGTACGGATTTCGCAGTGCGTACAGATTTAGCGTGACACCGGTTAATTTGGGGGTAGTTTCCACAATCAGGGCCCCGTTGCAGAATTGTAAGTCAGACAATTTGCGCATTTTAACCAATCAGATTTGCGCATTTAGAACACATGCTCTGACTTACAATTAATTGTAACTTAACGATTGGTCGCAACTCTTCATGCAACACCCCCCAAATACTCTAATTTGGACCTAGCAATTATGGAGAGCCGTTAGTTTCTTTGAAAAATTGTTGAAACAGTTCTTTTGAAAAGTTTGATAAAATCAGTAATATTTGTTTTTTTTACCACGGAACTTTGAAATAATTGATATATTTTTGTTGTTAGAAGTCTCAACAACTTGCTTATTAATATGTTTTGTTCTAAGTCTACAAATGGATTTCCATTATTGTAAGGTACAACTTAGAGTTAAGTTTAACTATCTTTGTGAAACATCCCTGATGTTATCGTGCTGCGGGAAAATTAACGGTCAGCAAATGCCCACCCCCTTTCGTTTCAATCCTACCATGAAATGTCTCTCAATTCTTGCAATGTAAATACTTTTGTCATGGCGCAGTTATCCAATTAACCTAAAGTATGGTGCTTAGGCTACAGTATTCCTAATATGTTGTCTTTTATTTAGTTTCCAAAACCTTGACTGATATGTCTGATATTATCGCGCTCCGGGGCAAATATAGGTCAGCAAAATGCCCACCCCTTTTTGGTCAATCTTGCTTTCTTTCTAAATACATGCACAGCGCAGTTATCCAGTAAACTAGTACAGTGGTGCTTCCGAATGGTCGTCTTTTGGAAAGTTTCCAAAGTCTGATATGATTTTATCGCTGCCGGTCAAATAACGGGCAGCAAAATGCCTTCCCCCTTCTGGTCAACCTTGCTATTAAATGCGCAATGATTATACTTTGAGTAATAGCGCAGTTATGCGATATGGGTGCTAAAAATAAAGTCCCGATCGGTCAATTTGTTTTAATTTTGTTTGATATTATCGCGCTCCGGGGCAAATATGGGTCAGCAAAATGCCCTCGCCCCATTTTGTCAGTCTCCTGCACAACACAGTTCTCCGATTAACCAGTACAGTGATGCTCTCGAACGGTCATCTTTTGGTAAGTTTCCACAAATCTGATATGATTTTATCGGTGCGGCGCAAATAATGGGCAGCAAAATGCCAACACCCTTCTGGTCAACCTTGCTATGTCTCTGAACAAAATGCGCAAAGAATAAATGAGTCAAAGCGCAGTTATCTGATAAACTAGTTCGGTCAATTTGGGATAAGTTTCCACAATCTGATCTGGGCAGAAAGAGATACAATCGATTGTAAATTACAATTAATTGCAAATCAGACAATTTGCGCATTTCAACAAATCAGATTTGCGCATTTAGTCACATGATCTGACTTACAATTAATATCAACTTTACAATCGAGTGTATAATGATAATGATGGGTAGATAGCATCATTCCCCCCCCCCCCCCTATTGGCAAATCCTGCTATGTTGCGTAGCCTGATTGGGGATTAGGGACCGGGCACGTGAATTATTGAGAAAGGGGGGGGGGCACACCTACTCTATCTATTTCTTTATTTTGTAAAGAATTTCCCCTTATGCTTTGTATTATTTTATCAAATTATTGGGGGCACGTACCCCATGCCTCCCGGTGTTATGTCTCGAAACCAATATGCACGATGAATATATACTAGGATGCTAACAATAGTTCCCCGATCGATCGTGTCCTTTGGTAAGTTTCCAACATCTTATCTGATATTATCGCGCTTGCTGCTTTATTTAGATCCCGCCGCATCCTGGAGAATCCTGGGGGACTTCGGCTGATAATCCATCTGCCCTTAAAGGGACGGTTTAGGGTATAATTTCCCACTTTGGTCTACAACCAACATCATCTAAATCTAGATTGGTCCACTAATACGATTTTCCTTCGTGCCGGTCCGTCTATTCGCCGAATTGAATATTAATCCTTTGGTCTTCTTCACATTATTTTGTTCTTTACATTCCCGTATCTATCGGTTAATCATACGGCAATATGCGACACCTTACAAGCCTCCTTTAGCTGGTAATTCATACGGAATTACGGTTTAACCCTATCAAACTCAAGCTATTTTGGTGTTTCCAGGCCCAAGGGGGGGGGGGGGGGCTCATAGGGGCCCTCTCTCTTTTCCCTTTTCCCCCTAAATTATTGGATCGACCACTTTCAGATTTGGCACACATGTCGAGCAGGTCAAGCTCTACAATGTGCAATCATAACAATTTATTCCGTTCACCATAATATGAGGGCGCTATTTACAATGATATGATGAAAGACATAGAAAATGCTCTGAATTCCGACATTGAGCCCCCTTGCGTGGGATGGATAAAAGTAATACAATATTACTTTGATATATTATATTACAATAATTGTCAAAATCGACAAAACTTACCTCATCCATCCATCCACCCATCCATCCATTCATCCATCCATCTATCCATCCATCCACACATCTATATCTCCATACATCTATCCATCCATCCATCCATCCATCCATTCATCCATACATAGGCGTCGATTTCTTCTCACCATTTGAGGGGGATGCTATATAATTTCTACCATCTTCAAATTCTGTGAGGGAGCGAACTGACCAACACGGCAGTGGGCGGAGGGGAGGGGGAGGGGGAGGGAGGGGGCACACAATAAGCCCCCTACTTAGCCCCCGGAAGCATTCAGATTTAGCTGTTTAGAAATGTTAACAATAATAATTGCACATTTCAAGCACCCAAATGAACTTAATGAAATATCACATTGGGAAACTCAGTGTAATTGGGTCCAGGGGGGCAGATCCCCCGGATGCTTTTGGAATTTGTTATATGTCGAACTAAAGAGGGTGTTCATATGTTAATATGCAAAATAGTTAGCTATGAAATAGGTAGTAATATATAAAACTAAGCTCAATTTGATTGGGCATAACGAGAAGTCCTGAATAGGTTTGTACAGAGGATTTGGTCAAATGGCTTTAATTGGGGGTCCAGGGGGCGCAGCCCCCGAAAGATTTTGGACTTCAGCTGCAGTATAGTTCTCTAAAGATGTGGTTCAAAGAAGACTATATTATCAACTTTCACATAATGAATAAGAGTGGGCCATAGCCCTCCATTTTAATGTTATTTTGTATTATTAAACCCCAAATATTTGAGGGACAATAATCCTGGCCATCCTCCACATCAAATATTTTTATTTATTTATTTATTATTATTATTATTTTTTTTTTTTGGGGGGGGGGGGGATATATCCCCCATCCACTCATCCTGCCATCCATCCATTCATCCATCCATCCATCCATCCAACCGTCCATCCATCCATCCATACATACATCCATCCATCCATCCCCTCCATCCATCCATCAACATGTTCTATCAACTCATCCTTTAATCCAGCATCCAACGAAATTTGACCCATAAATATTATAAATAGAAGTAACAGAGATATGTAATTTAACCCATGATAATTTATTGATATTGCCACCACAAAAAAAAAAAAAAAAAAAAAAAAAACAGGTTGAGCGTACCTATACAAATTAGGCAATCATTGTTATATTACTCTGTATGAACCAGAGCAATATAACACTGATTGCCTATTCGAATAAAATTCATTCGGATGGGCATATATCAGCCAATACTTTTTGGACATTGTTTTTGATGCTCTTTCCGAAAAAGAAGTTTAAATTTGAAAATTCTAACAATTTATTTTTGATGACGTCACACTTCACCACTCTATAGTATACAAATAATGAATGTTTTTGAGTGCGATGGAAAAATATTCATTATTTGTTTTATATAAGATGATGACGTCATAATATAGGGAAATTGAGCATTCCTATTGGTTGATTACCGATGCTTAATCCGGTATATAAGATGATGACGTCATAACGAAGGGAAATTGGGCGTTCCTATTGGTTGATTGTCGATGCTTAATCCGGTATAGTGCACGTTGCTACCTGGCAACGTGTACTATAACTTAAATTTATGCACGCTGTGAGTGTACAAATTTCCTATAGAGAGCCAAACAAGCTGCGCAGAGGCTGGCCTTGGAGTGCGTAATTTGTGTTAATGCGCTTGTTCTTGAATGGGGAAATCTGCGCAATGCGCGCATTTATTTTTAGCACGCGCTGGTGCTTGCACAAAGTACGCAAGGCCTAGCTACGGTTGATGAATACACTCACAAGTTGGGTCCATCAATATGATAAAAATCAATTCCTCAAAATAATCATCTTATATAACAAATAGTGCATGCTTCTTGTCGTTAAATATTCCACAATACACACCCTCTACATTTTAAATTTCACTCGTGCAAATATATTGCACTCGGTCTGCGGTCTCGATGCAATATTAAATGCACTCGAGAAATTCAAAATGTATCGGTGTTTATTCTGGTATATTCAACTCCAAACCCTGCACTATTTGTATAATATGACACCTACTTTATTTGCTTCTTCGTGTTATAAGAATCCGCACCGTCGAATAAATCGTCCAAATCGGCATCCGTCAGCAAAACGATTCCCGGTTCTACATCCATGTTGTGTAAACAAAATACAGCTGCCTTGCATGAAGAGCGTAATGTTTGTTAATGCGCTTGATCATGAATGGAAAATCTGCGCAATGCGCGCAGTTATTTTTAACGCGCATGGCGCTTGCACAAATCAACAACATAAATAGTACCATTCCACGTTTATGACGTCAACATCGTGGAATGGTACTAAAAAAAAGTTCTATTCAATGAAAATGACGTCAAAATCGTGGAATGGTACATTTCCACGAATGTCATGTGACCTGAATTCAACCAATCTCATTGCGAGAACATTCTAAGGTGTCATATAATAAACAAATATACCATGCACGGAGAGCCTCACTAGTGGCTCGAAATAGTGCATGATTTCGTCTTAAAAAGTGACGCAGTCTAATGGCAATGCAACGATCAAAATATCCACAAGGAAACGATAAACAACGCGAAATGTAAAATCAGAAGTTGAACACTTTCAGAAATGCAACAATGTCAATGGAATGTCAATGGAACACTAAACATTATGTACATGAGTCACGAGGTCAATGTTTTTACACACGCGGCCGTACAATACACGTATTATACACATTGCATTTGCACCGGCGTAAAACTAGTGCATGCAGTGCACCGCTAACGCTGCAAGTTAATTGTTGAATGTCGAATTACTGTCACAACCACGGAAGGACAACGATGCAAAATGTGCACCATTTTCGAAATGTTTGAATTCGAATACCGCCATGTTTTACATGAAATGCATCTCTAGAATATTCTTTGGAACTTATTGATATTTACGGGTGAATATATTCTGTATTTTTTAAAAAATTACTCTTTGGGTTAGATCGTGTCCCCCACCAACACCTTCATACCAAACTACAACACTATGGTATTACTGGAGTCACATCTCGCTGGATAATGGCACTCCTTTCAAACAGGCAACAAGCAGTAACAGTTAATGGATCTAGATCATCTTGGAGGGCAGTAACATCTGGTGTACCCCAAGGATCGGTGATCGGTCCAACCTGTTCCTGCTTTATATCCGAATGACATCACTGAAAACATCCAGTCCAGAATGCGCCTGTTTGCAGACGACAGTGTGATCTACCGTGACATATCATCTGAAGACGACCACAGAATCTTAAACAAGACCTACACACCTTGGCAGATTGGTCCACCAAGTGGCTCATGGCATTTAACATCAGCAAATGTGCTAGCCTCACCATCTCCAGGAATCACAAGCCTCCATGAGTATTACCTGCACAACGAGACCATCCCAAGGGTAGAACAATACAAGTACCTAGGAGTTACTGTTTCAAAGGACCTTCGTTGGGCTTCTCACTGCCAGACCATCCTGCACAAGGCCAACAGAACCCTAGGACTGCTGTGGCGAACCCTGTCTCCATGCTCGAAAGAAGTGAAGAACAGGGCATACCTGGCCCTTGTACGCCCCCAACTTGAGTATGGCTCCGAAGCCTGGAACCCGTACAACTCCACTTTAATTCAAGGAATAGAGCGAGTGCAGAGAGCAGCAGCCCGCTTTGTGCATCAAGACTACAGGAGGAGCACATCGGCCTCTGCATTTGTAACTACACTTGATTGGGACCTCCTTCACACACGCCGGCTCCTTGCACAGACTACCGTGCTGTTCAAAATTCACCATGCACTTGTCAGCATCTCACCTCCGGTCCTCATCGTACCAGCCTTGTACTTTGGAAGAAACGACCACAACCTCAAATACTCAATACCACAAGCCACAATAGACCCCTACAAACATAGGCGCCGGAAGTGGGGGGGGGGGGCAGGGGGGGCGGCCGCCCCCCCCCCCCCCCCCCCCCCAATCCAAAAAGTGGGGGGGCAAAACGCGTTTTTGCCCCCTCAAAAAAAAGAAGTAAAAAAAAAGAAAAGAAAGAAAGAAAGAAAGAAAAAAGGAAAAGAAAAAATTAAATGCATCAGCCAATACTTGTACTTAATTCTAACATTTAAAAACTAAGTTATACATCCATTTAACGTTTTTGCAAACAAATTATCTCAGTTTGTTGTGTAACTTGCGTATGGTACGTCTGCATGGGGTGGATTTTTCTGTACCGGTCCACGTAGTTCCTGTGTAGGCTGTTATTGCTATGGCTGTTTGTGTGACGTGCACCAAATTGCACTATTTCAAGTATATGAATGCAAAATCTTCCCCGTGGGAGGGGGATACCCCCTCCCAAACCCTCCCCCTCTGGCTCTGCCCCAGCCATGCCAGCCCTCGGTCGCTTCGCTCCCTCGGGACTCATTTTTGGCTGTAAGCTATGTTGTTGGATCATACATAATGTGGCATATGGTTTATGTTTTTATGCATCAAATTGCACCATTTCAAGTATATAAATGCAAAATCTTCCCCGTGGGAGGGGGATACCCCCTCCCAAACCCTCCCCCTCTAACTCTAACCCAGCCCTCGGTCGCTTCGCTCCCTCGGGACTCATTTTTGGCTGTAAGCTATGTTGTTGGATCATACATAATGTGGCATATGGTTTATGTTTTTTGATGCACCAAATTGCACCATTTCAAGTATATAAATGCAAAATCTTCCCCGTGGGAGGGGGATACCCCCTCCCAAACCCTCCCCCTCTAACTCTAACCCGGCCAGCCCTCGGTCGCTTCGCTCCCTCGGGACTCATTTTTGGCTGTAAGCTATGTTGTTGGATCATACATAATGTGGCATATGGTTTATGTTTTTTGATGCACCAAATTGCACCATTTCAAGTATATAAATGCAAAATCTTCCCCGTGGGAGGGGGATACCCCCTCCCAAACCCTCCCCCTCTGGCTCTGACCGAGCCCTCGGTCGCTTCGCTCCCTCGGGACTCATTTTTGGCTGTAAGCTATGTTGTTGGATCATACATAATGTGGCATATGGTTTATGTTTTTTATGCAACAAATTGCACCGTTTCAAGTATATAAATGCAAAATCTTCCCGTGGGAGGGGGATACCCCCTCCCAAACCCTCCCCCTCTGGCTCTGACCGAGCCCTCGGTCGCTTCGCTGCCTCGGGACTCATTTTTGGCTGTAAGCTATGTTGTCGGATCATACATAATGTGGCATATGGTTTATGTTTTTTATGCACCAAATTGCACCGTTTCAAGTATATAAATGCAAAATCTTCCCGTGGGAGGGGGATACCCCCTCCCAAACCCTCCCCCTCTGGCTCTGACCAAGCCCTCGGTCGCTTCGCTCCCTCGGGACTCATTTTTGGCTGGAAGCTATGTTGTTGGATCATACAAATGTGGCATATGGTTTATGTTTGTAAGCACCAGAATGCACCATTTCAAGTATATAAATGCAAAATCTTCCCCGTGGGAGGGGGATACCCCCTCCCAAACCCTCCCCTCTGGCTCTGCCCCAGCCCTCGGTCGCTTCGCTCCCTCGGGACTCATTTTTGGTTGTAAGCTATGTTTTTGGATCATGTTTTTATGCACCAGATTACACAATTTCAAGTCAAAAAGTGCAAAAGCTCCCTACTGTGGGAGGGGGGACTCCGCTAAGTCACTTCGCTCCCTCGGGCTCATTCTCGCATGGTCTCACTCTCACCTCTGGGCATGAGCCCCTAAACACATAAATCGTGAGCCCCCTTGGCGTTTTGCCCCCCCCCCCCCAATCCAAAACTGCTTCCGGCGCGCCTGCGCAATATCATTGTGTGAGTTTGAAATGTACTTGATGACCATGGTTAATTATAATAATTAAAGCACAGTAGGCTATAGCGACCCACACTGGCTACGAGCTCTCTGGTACAACTAACAAACTCCCCGGTACAACTAACCACCTCATTTAGGAAAACTCAAGTATTTATACACTTTACAGAAAGTAGAGAAATGTTGAAGTCTTCGACAAATATGTAAGGCATTTCAAATATCTCAACATCATAAGAAACATTGCATAGTTCTACACATACTTCAACTTCATATAAAACAAAGCATTCTTTCTAAAACAAAGAATAAGATAAAACACCAAAGTTATAAAATGGGGGAATTTCTGGAATTCAAAATATGAGCAAGAGAATGTCAACATGTTCTACTTATAGCAAGGAATTTTAGGAAAGGAAAGTGGTATTTGGTATAGGAGAGAGAGGGCCACTTGTTCTGATTCCAAAACAAGACGATAAGATGAGAGTAATACGACCCACGCGGGAGGGCGAGGAACTGAGGAATGTGAATCAAAAGAAAAAGAGATAGTGGAGGTCTGACTAAACATGAATCAATGACGAAACACATTTATACATTCATCTACTACGGCTCAGTTATAATTGTCCAATACTTTGCAAATACGATCATGAAAATTCGTAACACTACATATCATTTGTGTGAGTTTGAAATGTACTTGATGACCATGGTTAATTATAATAATTAAAGCACAGTAGGCTATAGCATAGCTGCGCTATATAAATGGTCATATTAGTACTATTATTTGTAGTAGTATTTAGTTTGCTGCACTCGTTCCTTTCGAAAGGTCTGAAGAAGAAGAAGAAGAAGAAGAAGAAGAAGAAGAAGAAGAAGAAGAAGAAGAAGAAGAAGAAGAAGAAGAAGAAGAAGAAGAAGAAGAAGAAGAAGAAGAAGAAGAAGAAGAAGAAGAAGAAGAAGAAGAAGAAGAAGAAGAAGAAGAAGAAGAAGAAGAAGAAGAAGAAGAAGAAGAAGAAGAAGAAGAAGAAGAAGAAGAAGAAGAAGAAGAAGAAGAAGAAGGAAGAATTAATTACGTCCGGGGTGTTCATAATTATATTTAAAGATCTTTAGAAAGGGGTGAATGTAGACAAACATTGTATCACGTAACATGAATAATAGCGTGCGTCATCAGATCACAGTTCACTGAGTTCAGACCCCCGATATTATTCATAATTATTATTTAGGCCAAAGTATCGTGCAGTAATTATTCGTGTGAATCCACCATGCATTGCAAAAGTCTAGACTACTTCACTACTGTACACGTCGAATCAAGGAGAGCCATGATGTGAATCAAAATTACTCGTACGAAAGAGATCATCGCGGTTCATCATAATTACATGGAATTAAGCAGATTGGGTGATTAAGACAATTCACAGTGCTCTTGATCCTTCCATTGGCCAGGTACGTCCACGAAAGTTTAGAAAGATTTCTATACTATATATCCATTTAAAAAAAAATTAAATTGTCATGTATTTATGTTCATATCCAAATCATGGTTCGACAAAATTGACTACAATCACATGGAAGGTTAGGAAGGTTGAGCATCGGTTTATATAAGAATCCGAAGGTTGCAGGATCGAGTCCAACCGGAGCATTTCATTTTGTTTATATTCAATGTAAATCTACCCTGTTACATTTAGTTTCTAATTATTTAAAATGTTTTAATACACCATCACAGTCACATTTCGTTTCAGCTTCATAATATGATAATCTTTTCCTGACCAGACGGACAATTTTAATTAAATTTATCAGAGTGTTATTTGTCCCATATTATGAACTCACATACTCTAACATTTGTTTGTAACCATCTGTATAACCATGTATTGTATTGAATATACATATCATTTGTGTGAGTTTGAAATGTACTTGATGACCATGGTTAATTATAATCATTAAAGCACAGTAGACTATAGTAGCTGCGCTATATAAATGGTCATATTAATTTTTAAAAATTAAATTGTCATGTATTTATGTTCATATCCAAATCATGGTTCGACAAAATTGACTACAAGCACATGGAAGGTTAGGAAGGTTGAGCATCGGTTTATATAAAAATCCGAAGGTTGCAGGATCGAGTCCAACCGGAGCATTTCATTTTGTTTATATTCAATGTAAATCTACCCTGTTAACATTTAGTTTCTAATTATTTAAAATGTTTTAATACACCATCACAGTCACATTTCGTTTCAGCTTCATAATATGATAATCTTTTCCTGACCAGACGGACAATTTTAATTAAATTTATCAGAGTGTTATTTGTCCCATATTATGCACTCACATACTCTAACATTTGTTTGTAACCATCTGTATAACCATGTATTGTATTGAATATACTGTTACAAAATTATCGGGGGTGACACATGTTTGGGATGAAGATGATGATGATAATGATGATGTATTGTGTGCCTTTAAATTAATACGTTCATTTCACTTAGCAATCACACAGGTTCGCAATCAATCACGGTAGCGTGCCTCAGATAATCCAACGCAAGGAGATAATAATAAATGAGGATTCAAGCCCGGGGGGTCACTCTCATACACAAGTGCTACCCACCCGTGTCACAACTTTTTAAAAAAGGACCCTAATGGGCAAAAATGGCGTATCGCACCTTTTTAAAAATGGACCCTAATGGGCAAAAATGGCGTATCGCACCTTTTTAAAAATGGACCCTAATGGCGTATCCACTTTTTAAAAATTGACCCTAATGGCGTATCGCACCATTTCTGAAATTTACCCTAAATGGCGTATGTATCGCACCTTTTCTGAATGGAGCCTAAAAGGCGTATCATTTTAAAGTTAACACCCCTTAATTGTTAAAATGGCATAAGGGTTTTAAAACCTCGACTCGAGTGACGCAAAATGGTTAATTTACCTTTTTGCTGAATACTATACGGTAAACCCATAAAAAGAAAAAAGTGTTTGAATCTAAATGACTCGACACATTACAATCATCAGGTCGTGCCATGCACCATCCGGTCACCGGTCATGGGGCCTGGCCCTGGGCGATGATTGTCGACAACGTCAAGGATCCATCTGGCTCAAGTGGCAGCTCGATAAAGGCATCGGGATCGGCTCATCCTCCTCATGGACATGGTTACTTAGAACTTAGACGTGCACTCATACATCGGCTCATGACCATGGCCATAGCATGACCCATGTCACTCAGAGCGTTCAACGGAGTAGACCCACACTCAGTGATGTCAGTGACTCAGCTCAGTGACACAAACAATCAATTTGAATAATCTTTTCAGCCTAGAATTGCAATTAGTACAAGAAACTATAATTTATAATTATATTGTAGCTAGGACAAGTTATCTCTGAGTCTCAGTAAAAGGAAGTTTGTATCTTTCAATAATGTGTTTTATATAGTTAGTTTATATAACTGATATAATGGATGCTCCAGAATAATTATCATCCCTCAGGCTCAGCGGAAATTCCTGTAATCGATCGCCCATATCGCCGGGCTAGAGTCAGTGGTACTAGGCCCCTACCACCACACCAGTACTACCAGCTGTAATTTATGCAAACACATTCGTTGCCACCGTTTATTACTATTTTACTTACGGGCCCGTCTCCATTGTATTAGATACAAAATGTATCAATAAATGCCGATTCTCGGTTGGTAAATGACTCCTTGTCCTTCGAAGGCTTCATCCTAAAGTCGTATTTCGCTCTTTCGTGGCTCTGACGCATCGCAGCTTCGAATATATTCAGATCACTGGAAATTTATGCTGAAAATACCGTCTGAACTAGCGACCACTGTGATGCATGTGAATAGCGCACTGCATGTAGCGCACTTGTTACGCGTATACACGCACACAACATTCATGCACACATATATTGCAGCCACTCCGCAGAAATACAAATACAGTACTAGTATTCGAAAACCTAGTACTGAGCTACGGTAGCTAAAAAGGGACCCCTTTTGTAGAAAAACGTCGAAACCTGTAAACCTGAAAAGGTACCCTTTTTTAGGTTTTTGTGCGATCAGTGCTTGAAAAACACCCCTATTTAAGGAAAACGTCGACGACGCCGTATAGCTGAAAATGATACCCTTTCGACACTTTTTTTTCTGACGCGGGTGCGTAGCCAGTCATGTTGGGAGTGACCCCCCCCCCCCACCCCCCCCCCCCCGGGGATTCAAGTTCTGAAATATAACTGCTTGAGTTTATTCATTAGTACATACCACATAGGGGTTAACATGAATGTGGGATTAATAAATGTAGGCTGCGGAGAACGCAGATCAGAACTAGCTCAAAAACTTAACTAACTCCAACCTAACCCATAGCTAGCTAACTCCGACCCACACTGGCTACGAGCTCTCTGGTACAACTAACAAACTCCCCGGTACAACTAACCACCTCATTTAGGAAAACTCAAGTATTTATACACTTTACAGAAAGTAGAGAAATGTTGAAGTCTTCGACAAATATGTAAGGCATTTCAAATATCTCAACATCATAAGAAACATTGCATAGTTCTACACATACTTCAACTTCATATAAAACAAAGCATTCTTTCTAAAACAAAGAATAAGATAAAACACCAAAGTTATAAAATGGGGGAATTTCTGGAATTCAAAATATGAGCAAGAGAATGTCAACATGTTCTACTTATAGCAAGGAATTTTAGGAAAGGAAAGTGGTATTTGGTATAGGAGAGAGAGGGCCACTTGTTCTGATTCCAAAACAAGACGATAAGATGAGAGTAATACGACCCACGCGGGAGGGCGAGGAACTGAGGAATGTGAATCAAAAGAAAAAGAGATAGTGGAGGTCTGACTAAACATATATCAATGACGAAACACATTTATACATTCATCTACTACGGCTCAGTTATAATTGTCCAATACTTTGCAAATACGATCATGAAAATTCGTAACACTACATATCATTTGTGTGAGTTTGAAATGTACTTGATGACCATGGTTAATTATAATCATTAAAGCACAGTAGACTATAGTAGCTGCGCTATATAAATGGTCATATTAGTACTATGGAGAAGGAGGAGGAGAAGGAGAAGGAGAAGGAGGAGAAGGAGAAGGAGAGGAAGAAGAAGAAAAAATTGCAACTGTACAATCTATTTGTAATACGAAGAAGGAAGAATTAATTACGTTCGGGGTGTTCATAATTATATTTAAAGATCTTTAGAAAGGGGTGAATGAAGACAAACATTGTATCACGTAATATGAATAATAGCTTGCGTCATCAGATCAGAGTTCACTGAGTTCAGACCCCCGATATTATTCATAATTATTATTTAGGCCAAAGTATCGTGCAGTAATTATTCGTGTGAATCCACCATGCATTGCAAAAGTCTAGACTATGTCGAATCAAGGAGAGCCATGATGTGAATCAAAATTACTCGTACGAAAGAGATCATCGCGGTTCATCATAATTACATGGAATTAAGCAGATTGGGTGATTAAGACAATTCACAGTGCTCTTGATCCTTCCATTGGCCAGGTACGTCCACGAAAGTTTAGAAAGATTTCTATACTATATATCCATTTAAAAAAAATTAAATTGTCATGTATTTATGTTCATATCCAAATCATGGTTCGACAAAATTGACTACAATCACATGGAAGGTTAGGAAGGTTGAGCATCGGTTTATATAAGAATCCGAAGGTTGCAGGATCGAGTCCAACCGGAGCATTTCATTTTGTTTATATTCAATGTAAATCTACCCTGTTGACATTTAGTTTCTAATTATTTAAAATGTTTTAATACACCATCACAGTCACATTTCGTTTCAGCTTCATAATATGATAATCTTTTCCTGACCAGACGGACAATTTTAATTAAATTTATCAGAGTGTTATTTGTCCCATATTATGCACTCACATACTCTAACATTTGTTTGTAACCATCTGTATAACCATGTATTGTATTGAATATACATATCATTTGTGTGAGTTTGAAATGTACTTGATGACCATGGTTAATTATAATCATTAAAGCACAGTAGATTATAGTAGCTGCGCTATATAAATGGTCATATTAGTACTATTATTTGCAGTAGTATTTAGTTTGTTGCACTCGTTCCTTTCGAAAGGTCTGAAGAAGAAGAAGAAGATGAAGAAGAAGAAGAAGAAGAAGAAGAAGAAGAAGAAGAAGAAGAAGAAGAAGAAGAAGAAGAAGAAGAAGAAGAAGAAGAAGAAGAAGAAGAAGAAGAAGAAGAAGAAGAAGAAGAAGAAGAAGAAGAAGAAGAAGAAGAAGAAGAAGAAGAAGAAGAAGAAGAAGAAGAAGAAGAAGAAGAAGAAGAAGAAGAAGAAGAAGGAGAAGGAGAAGGAAGAATTAATTACGTCCGGGGTGTTCATAATTATATTTAAAGATCTTTAGAAAGGGGTGAATGTAGACAAACATTGTATCACGTAACATGAATAATAGCGTGCGTCATCAGATCACAGTTCACTGAGTTCAGACCCCCGATATTATTCATAATTATTATTTAGGCCAAAGTATCGTGCAGTAATTACTCGTGTGAATCCACCATGCATTGCAAAAGTCTAGACTACTTCACTACTGTACACGTCGAATCAAGGAGAGCCATGATGTGAATAAAAATTACTCGTACGAAAGAGATCATCGCGGTTCATCATAATTACATGGAATTAAGCAGATTGGGTGATTAAGACAATTCACAGTGCTCTTGATCCTTCCATTGGCCAGGTACGTCCACGAAAGTTTAGAAAGATTTCTATACTATATATCCATTTAAAAAAAATTAAATTGTCATGTATTTATGTTCATATCCAAATCATGGTTCGACAAAATTGACTACAATCACATGGAAGGTTAGGAAGGTTGAGCATCGGTTTATATAAGAATCCGAAGGTTGCAGGATCGAGTCCAACCGGAGCATTTCATTTTGTTTATATTCAATGTAAATCTACCCTGTTAATATTTAGTTTCTAATTATTTAAAATGTTTTAATACACCATCACAGTCACATTTCGTTTCAGCTTCATAATATGATAATCTTTTCCTGACCAGACGGACAATTTTAATTAAATTTATCAGAGTGTTATTTGTCCCATATTATGCACTCACATACTCTAACATTTGTTTGTAACCATCTGTATAACCATGTATTGTATTGAATATACATATCATTTGTGTGAGCTTGAAATGTACTTGATGACCATGGTTAATTATAATCATTAAAGCACAGTAGACTATAGTAGCTGCGCTATATAAATGGTCATATTAATTTTTAAAAATTAAATTGTCAAGTATTTATGTTCATATCCAAATCATGGTTCGACAAAATTGACTACAATCACATGGAAGGTTAGGAAGGTTGAGCATCGGTTTATATAAAAATCCGAAGGTTGCAGGATCGAGTCCAACCGGAGCATTTAATTTTGTTTATATTCAATGTAAATCTACCCTGTTAACATTTAGTTTCTAATTATTTAAAATGTTTTAATACACTATCACAGTCACATTTCGTTTCAGCTTCATAATATGATAATCTTTTCCTGACCAGACGGACAATTTTAATTAAATTTATCAGAGTGTTATTTGTCCCATATTATGAACTCACATACTCTAACATTTGTTTGTAACCATCTGTATAACCATGTATTGTATTGAATATACTGTTACAAAATTATCGGGGGTGACACATGTTTGGGATGAAGATGATGATGATAATGATGATGTATTGTGTGCCTTTAAATTAATACGTTCATTTCACTTAGCAATCACACAGGTTCGCAATCAATCACGGTAGCGTGCCTCAGATAATCCAACGCAAGGAGATAATAATAAATGAGGATTCAAGCCCGGGGGGTCACTCTCATACACAAGTGCTACCCACCCGTGTCACAACTTTTTAAAAAAGGACCCTAATGGGCAAAAATGGCGTATCGCACCTTTTTAAAAATGGACCCTAATGGGCAAAAATGGCGTATCGCACCTTTTAAAAAATGGACCCTAATGGCGTATCCACTTTTTAAAAATTGACCCTAATGGCGTATCGCACCATTTCTGAAATTTACCCTAAATGGCGTATGTATCGCACCTTTTCTGAATGGAGCCTAAAAGGCGTATAATTTTAAAGTTAACACCCCTTAATTGTTAAAATGGCATAAGGGTTTTAAAACCTCGACTCGAGTGACGCAAAATGGTTAATTTACCTTTTTGCTGAATACTATACGGTAAACCCATAAAAAGAAAAAAGTGTTTGAATCTAAATGACTCGACACATTACAATCATCAGGTCGTGCCATGCACCATCCGGTCACCGGTCATGGGGCCTGGCCCTGGGCGATGATTGTCGACATCGTCAAGGATCCATCTGGCTCAAGTGGCAGCTCGATAAAGGCATTGGGATCGGCTCATCCTCCTCATGGACATGGTTACTTAGAACTTAGAAGTGCACTCATACATCGGCTCATGACCATGGCCATAGCATGACCCATGTCACTCAGAGCGTTCAACGGAGTAGACCCACACTCAGTGATGTCAGTGACTCAGCTCAGTGACACAAACAATCAATTTGAATAATCTTTTCAGCCTAGAATTGCAATTAGTACAAGAAACTATAATTTATAATTATATTGTAGCTAGGACAAGTTATCTCTGAGTCTCAGTAAAAGGAAGTTTGTATCCTTCAATAATGTGTTTTATATAGTTAGTTTATATAACTGATATAATGGGTGCTCCAGAATAATTATCATCCCTCAGGCTCAGCGGAAATTCCTGTAATCGATCGCCCATATCGCCGGGCTAGAGTCAGTGGCACTAGGCCCCTACCACCACACCAGTACTACCAGCTGTAATTTATGCAAACACATTCGTTGCCACCGTTTATTACTATTTTACTTACGGGCCCGTCTCCATTGTATTAGATACAAAATGTATCAATAAATGCCGATTCTCGGTTGGTAAATGACTCCTTGTCCTTCGAAGGCTTCATCCTAAAGTCGTATTTCGCTCTTTCGTGGCTCTGACGCATCGCAGCTTCGAATATATTCAGATCACTGGAAATTTATGCTGAAAATACCGTCTGAACTAGCGACCACTGTGATGCATGTGAATAGCGCACTGCATGTAGCGCACTTGTTACGCGTATACACGCACACAACATTCATGCACACATATATTACAGCCACTCCGCAGAAATACAAATACAGTACTAGTATTCGAAAACCTAGTACTGAGCTACGGTAGCTAAAAAGGGACCCCTTTTGTAGAAAAACGTCGAAACCTGTAAACCTGAAAAGGTACCCTTTTTTAGGTTTTTGTGCGATCAGTGCTTGAAAAACACCCCTATTTAAGGAAAACGTCGACGACGCCGTATATAGCTGAAAATGATACCCTTTCGACACTTTTTTTCTGACGCGGGTGCGTAGCCAGTCATGTTGGGAGTGACCCCCCCCCCCCCCCCCCCCCCCCGGGGATTCAAGTTCTGAAATATAACTGCTTGAGTTTATTCATTAGTACATACCACATAGGGGTTAACATGAATGTGGGATTAATAAATGTAGGCTGCGGAGAACGCAGATCAGAACTAGCTCAAAAACTTAACTAACTCCAACCTAACCCATAGCTAGCTAACTCCGACCCACACTGGCTACGAGCTCTCTGGTACAACTAACAAACTCCCCGGTACAACTAACCACCTCATTTAGGAAAACTCAAGTATTTATACACTTTACAGAAAGTAGAGAAATGTTGAAGTCTTCGACAAATATGTAAGGCATTTCAAATATCTCAACATCATAAGAAACATTGCATAGTTCTACACATACTTCAACTTCATATAAAACAAAGCATTCTTTCTAAAACAAAGAATAAGATAAAACACCAAAGTTATAAAATGGGGGAATTTCTGGAATTCAAAATATGAGCAAGAGAATGTCAACATGTTCTACTTATAGCAAGGAATTTTAGGAAAGGAAAGTGGTATTTGGTATAGGAGAGAGAGGGCCACTTGTTCTGATTCCAAAACAAGACGATAAGATGAGAGTAATACGACCCACGCGGGAGGGCGAGGAACTGAGGAATGTGAATCAAAAGAAAAAGAGATAGTGGAGGTCTGACTAAACATGAATCAATGACGAAACACATTTATACATTCATCTACTACGGCTCAGTTATAATTGTCCAATACTTTGCAAATACGATCATGAAAATTCGTAACACTACATATCATTTGTGTGAGTTTGAAATGTACTTGATGACCATGGTTAATTATAATCATTAAAGCACAGTAGACTATAGTAGCTGCGCTATATAAATGGTCATATTAGTACTATGGAGAAGGAGGAGGAGAAGGAGAAGGAGAAGGAGGAGAAGGAGAAGGAGAGGAAGAAGAAGAAAAAATTGCAACTGTACAATCTATTTGTAATACGAAGAAGGAAGAATTAATTACGTTCGGGGTGTTCATAATTATATTTAAAGATCTTTAGAAAGGGGTGAATGAAGACAAACATTGTATCACGTAATATGAATAATAGCGTGCGTCATCAGATCACAGTTCACTGAGTTCAGACCCCCGATATTATTCATAATTATTATTTAGGCCAAAGTATCGTGCAGTAATTATTCGTGTGAATCCACCATGCATTGCAAAAGTCTAGACTATGTCGAATCAAGGAGAGCCATGATGTGAATCAAAATTACTCGTACGAAAGAGATCATCGCGGTTCATCATAATTACATGGAATTAAGCAGATTGGGTGATTAAGACAATTCACAGTGCTCTTGATCCTTCCATTGGCCAGGTACGTCCACGAAAGTTTAGAAAGATTTCTATACTATATATCCATTTAAAAAAAATTAAATTGTCATGTATTTATGTTCATATCCAAATCATGGTTCGACAAAATTGACTACAATCACATGGAAGGTTAGGAAGGTTGAGCATCGGTTTATATAAGAATCCGAAGGTTGCAGGATCGAGTCCAACCGGAGCATTTCATTTTGTTTATATTCAATGTAAATCTACCCTGTTAACATTTAGTTTCTAATTATTTAAAATGTTTTAATACACCATCACAGTCACATTTCGTTTCAGCTTCATAATATGATAATCTTTTCCTGACCAGACGGACAATTTTAATTAAATTTATCAGAGTGTTATTTGTCCCATATTATGCACTCACATACTCTAACATTTGTTTGTAACCATCTGTATAACCATGTATTGTATTGAATATACATATCATTTGTGTGAGTTTGAAATGTATTTGATGACCATGGTTAATTATAATCATTAAAGCACAGTAGATTATAGTAGCTGCGCTATATAAATGGTCATATTAGTACTATTATTTGCAGTAGTATTTAGTTTGTTGCACTCGTTCCTTTCGAAAGGTCTGAAGAAGAAGAAGAAGAAGAAGAAGAAGAAGAAGAAGAAGAAGAAGAAGAAGAAGAAGAAGAAGAAGAAGAAGAAGAAGAAGAAGAAGAAGAAGAAGAAGAAGAAGAAGAAGAAGAAGAAGAAGAAGAAGAAGAAGAAGAAGAAGAAGAAGAAGAAGAAGAAGAAGAAGAAGTTAAGACTCCGGGGTGTTCATAATTATATTTAAAGTGATCTAGTAACTTTGTTGACATGTGCAAAAACTGGCGAATGGTTAATGAAATGTGTACATGTCTGTGATCTGAACGAAGGAGAAGAAGTTACTTATACTTCACCCTAGCATCCAAAATATACTTAGAATGGAACTAATAAAGCTAGTGCGGTTTTATGAATTATAGGTCCAGGCCTTTCAATGGGTGGTCCTATTTGGGCCATTTGGGGTATACGCTGTCAGATCTTACTGTATTTACCAAGTCTGATTTGATAGGTGTGGTTCTGTTATATGTGATTAATACTCAAAGAAATAAGGCAACAACATATGGAATATATAATTTAAGATATTCTTTTAATCCGAGCACCCAGCTCTAAATATCTATCAAATCTCAATAAACCATCATTGGTTAAAGGGAGAGATCCACTTTTGCAAGCCAAAATTCAAAAGTTGGGAAGTTATTGACTTATATGAAAGGAAATGTCATTTAATAGCATGCCTGAAAAAATTAGGACTTGAAATCTCTTTTTCGTGGAGTTATAGACCTAAAACTGAATAAACTGAGGGACGTCGGTTAAATAGGTACATACGTATTTTCGGCCGGTGAGTAAGTTCGTACATACATTTGACGGAGTGCCAGATCGGTATGCATGACCCCTACGTGACCCGCGCTAGCTACGTGACCCGCGCATAAGTACTAATGTGTGAGCGTTTACCAAGAAAAATACCCAAACATCGCTTAAACTGACTACATGTAATTATATATTCTTTCTTTTTGAGATCTTTTTCCGTGACATACGTTAACAAATGTCGGCTTCACAATACCTTTACGAGAATTAGTACTATATTGTTGTAATATTATGCTAAATCAGTTGAACTCCTTTATTGACCGATATATAGTTTAAATGGAGGGACGCATTCGTTTTTCATTCGTAGAATCCAAATTAGAGGGCTGTTCGCTCTGATTTTTGTTTTGCGTGTTACATTGAAGAAGAAGAAAGAAGGATAATTTGCAACTGTGCAATCGATGTGTAATACGAAGAATTTTAGAATACGAAGAAGTTAAGACTCCGGGGTGTTCATAATTATATTTAAAGTGATCTAGTAACTTTGTTGACATGTGCAAACACTGGCGAATGGTTAATGAAATGTGTACATGTCTGTGATCTGAACGAAGGAGAAGAAGTTACTTATAAGTTATTGACTTATATGAAAGGAAATGTCATTTAATATCATGCCTGAAAAAATTAGGACTTGAAATCTCTTTTTCGTGGAGTTATAGACCTAAAACTGAATAAACTGAGGGACGTCGGTTAATTAGGTACATACGTATTTTCGGCCGGTGAGTAAGTTCGTAAATACATTTCACGGAGTGCCAGATCGGTATGCATGACCCCTACGTGACCCGCGCTAGCTACGTGACCCGCGCATAAGTACTAATGTGTGAGCGTTTACCAAGAAAAATACCCAAACATCGCTTAAACTGACTACATGTAATTATATATTCTTTCTTTTTGAGATCTTTTTCCGTGACATACGTTAACAAATGTCGGCTTCACAATACCTTTACGAGAATTAGTACTATATTGTTGTAATATTATGCTAAATCAGTTGAACTCCTTTATTGACCGATATATAGTTTAAATGGAGGGACGCATTCGTTTTTCATTCGTAGAATCCAAATTAGAGGGCTGTTCGCTCTGATTTTTGTTTTGCGTGTTACATTGAAGAAGAAGAAAGAAGGATAATTTGCAACTGTGCAATCGATGTGTAATACGAAGAATTTTAGAATACGAAGAAGTTAAGACTCCGGGGTGTTCATAATTATATTTAAAGTGATCTAGTAACTTTGTTGACATGTGCAAAAACTGGCGAATGGTTAATGAAATGTGTACATGTCTGTGATCTGAACGAAGGAGAAGAAGTTACTTATACTTCACCCTAGCATCCAAAATATACTTAGAATGGAACTAATAAAGCTAGTGCGGTTTAATGAATTATAGGTCCAGGCCTTTCATAAGTAACTAGTGATCTAGTCGGCTTCACAATACCTTTACGAGAATTAGTACTATATTGTTGTAATATTATGCTAAATCAGTTGAAATCCTTTATTGACCGATATATAGTTTAAATGGAGGGACGCATTCGTTTTTCATTCGTAGAATCCAAATTAGAGGGCTGTTCGCTCTGATTTTTGTTTTGCGTGTGACATTGATCCCCATCCGTCAATTGAAAGCTGTTCAGACGTTTTGTAAAAGTGGACCTGTCCCTTTAAAGGGTTAACATACACTGAATGTACAAATAGGCTTTATCACATGAATTCAAATACTGAGCAGTATAGACAATGTATAATCATCTTGTTTTCAAATGATCACGATTATTGATCCAATCTTATTCTGGAAATAATTGGTCAATCCAAACAAAGCATAAAACAAAGTAATTTAATTACAGCATAATCGTTCACAAACTAGAGCAAACAAAACAATAATAAGTAATCGTATCAAATTAACGAACTGAACAAAACATAACTATCATGGCGCCATTAATCACAAAATAATAATCAGAGATAGTTCAGTTATCATTATTATTTCTATTATGGGGATAAATTAATGGGTGGATAGCACCTTAAAGTTCAGTTGTTGCCATAGGCGCCGGAAGTGGGGGGGGGGGGGGGGGGGGGCAGGGGGGGCGGCCGCCCAATCCAAAAAGTGGGGGGGGGGGGTGGGGGGCAAAACGCGTTTTTGCCCCCCCCCCCCCAAAAAAAAAGCCCCCCCCCCCCCCGAGAATAAATAAATAAATAAAATGTATAAGCTAAGACTTGTTAATTCTAACGTTCAAAAACTAATTTATATCCCTCCTCTGGCTCAGCCCCAGTCATTCTTGACTGTAGGCAATGTTGTTGGATCATACACAATGTGGCATATTTCTTAGTGTGTCAATTATTTGTTTTCTTCGTGAAAAATATATTTAAAATTTCTGGTCGATCAAATCATAACACGCTTTCCCAGATACAGTTAATCTTAAGCCCGAATTTTCTATCTAGGTATGCACCAGATTGCACCATTTTAAGTATATAAATGCAAAATCTTCCCCGTGGGAGGGGGATACCCCCTCCCAAACCCTCCCCATCTGGCTCTGCCCCAGCCCTCGGTCGCTTCGCTCCCTCGGGACTCATTATTGGCTGTAGGCAATGTTGTTGGATCATACATAATGTGGCATATTAGTGTGTCAATTATTTGTTTTCTTCGTGAAAAATATATTTTAAATTTCTGGTCGATCAAATCATAACACGCTTTCCCAGATACAGTTAATCTTAAGCCCAAATTTCCTATCTAAGTATGCACCAGATTGCACAATTTCAAATACCCCCCTCCCACATCCCCCCCCCCCCCCCCCCCCCCCGCTCAGTCACTTCGCTCCCTCACAATGTCTCACTCTCATCTCTGGCAACCCTGTGAGTGTGGTTGGGCATGAGCCCCTACACAACAAAATCGTGAGCCCCCTTAGGTCTTTGCCCCCCCAATCCAAAACTGCTTCCGGCAGGCCTGCCTACAAATTCTCCTTCTACCCACGATCCATCCGAATCTGTAATCAACTACCACGCATAGCAGTCAACTCAACATCTGTGACTGCTTTCCAGAAGGCTGCCCTACCAGCTCTTAGATGCATGCAGCCTCCGGTGGGATCCAGGATGCTGTAGATCAGAGCTTGGTTTTTACTTGCACTTAAACACTCAATTTCTTATTGTATATAATGGACTCGAAACACATTCACCTACACTGTAATTAACCTCACTTTTCACGTCGGCCTTTGACGTCACATCACCAGTCATCCCAGTTTAGCTTCCCGAGTGAGCTGCTATAGGGATTTTCTCTTCAAGGTTCAAGGTTGGGAAATCTCGTCGAGCATCTTTCGCAAACTAAAACAAGACCTCCGCTCGCAGAAAAGCTTTTAACACGCATCTCTATGTGTTGTTGTTGTTTAGTTTGGTGGCATTCAGTCAAATCTGACTATTGTTGCCAATTGCTTTTCTATTAATTTCTTCTTCACATATTTTAAAAATATTATAACATTTTATATATCATCAACATATTCTATGGCACCGCTAAAAATATCGCGATATTTCTTTTCCTACTTATGTTTTCCTACTTTTTCCTACTTTATTATGAATATTACTTTTATATACAAAAATGTAACAATTTTCCTTATTTCAATAACAAAGCCCACCTCTCGCATCGGGACTCCCGCCACATATGTGGAAGTGGGTCTCTTATGGTCAAAACGATTCTCTTACAACACTTAATTATGATAATAAAGCGAAAACAAACACAACAAATATATTCATAAATAAACACTATTTTAAAGCTACTAATGAATTATCGCGATATGCGTTTTTTTTCCTTCTTCATATTAATAAAACTAATTCTTAAACAAATTAGTGCAAACATTTCGTGAGCTTTATTTTGTGCATGTTAGTGCAAAGACATAATACATGGTATACCTTTGTCTTCTTTTTTCCACTTCACTTACAAACTGAGATAATCATAATACAATACAAAATAAACAAAAATCACTCCTACTATTTCTGGTGCCTGCTCTCACATTGGGACTCCCGCCACTGATGTGTAGCTTGGCATCCGACATACATACTCGACAATATTTTATGATACAGGTTTTCCCGGCCAATTTCGTCAAAATAGCACTCAAATGTTCATTAACAGCACGCAATTTAGAACGAAATTGAATGAAGATCAGGATCGTGTTTGAATTTGCAAATAATTTCATTCAATTTTATTTTTAGACCGTGCGATTGCCAACTTTTGTCAAACCGAATTGAAATAACACCATTCAACTTAGAAAATCAGGTGAAGAGTATTCGCTTTCATCCTCAAAGATAAAATGTAGGCGTTCATACATTCTATTTCGTCTACGGGCTAACATCTTTGAAATGTGTGCAATCCTTTTCATTAATTTCTTTAGTTGTATTGTTTTCCTATAAAGCTACTCGCTCGTATCGTACAAATGAGAGTGTAGCTTTATAGGAATAGGCCTATACAATTCCATTTCACTTTATTAGCAGTGTGTATCTCAAAAAGAAAGATTAAGATAACTCTTTAAAAAACAGAATAAAGACAAACATAGATAAAGAAATGCCCCAAGCACTGTGTGAAAAATGGAAATGAAATGAAAACATGAAACAAGTGTATGACTTAACATAACATTATAATTACCAGTTAAGTGTGAAAATGTGAACATTAATTAGCAGTGAGAAACGGAAAACAACGATTAAAATAAGTCTTTAAAAAAAAGGAATAAAGAAAAATATGACCTAAAAAAAAAAACCTGCCTTGGGTGGGGGTGGTGGTTGGGGAGTGATGGAATAATGAGAAATAGGGAAGTAAATTGCCACCCCCCCCCCCCCCCCCCTCCGCCTTTATAATGCGTCATACTCTATGATTGTTCTGATCGTTCTTATTTGAATGCTAGATGTGCAAAGATGCCCTATTGACTTGTATTTAGTCGTCTTTCTATGCAGTGTTTCACGACCTTTCACAAGGAGCAACCTGGTTTCGCACTCATTTTGATACGTGTATATTTATAGATTATGATATTTTAAATTTCGATTAATTTTGAATCAAAATTGTTTAGATTTATTTCTTTTAAGCATCCAAAAGAGTTCCATTCATGGAGTATCACACAAACCAGGTCAGTTCCCGTGACGGGTTCTCTTTCATCGTGCGATGTTTACACTTTTGAAAGCCTTACATTTATCTCATACCTTGAATACACGACTGATTCGTTTGATGTTGTTTATGCTTGTTGTATTTATCTAATGTTTATGATTAATTGCAATTTCATTTTACTTTCAATAATAATTTTGTCAATGACTTTATTGATACAAGGCAGTTGTTATGTATATACTTGTTTTATTCCATGCAATATTCTTGGGATATTTTGTTCGAATTTCGATATATTATAAGTAAAATAGTCCCATGCGAATTATTCTGGTTAAATAATGCCTTCTTTTTGTTTCCCGATCATTTACTTGAGCGCAGAGTGCCAGGTGATGTCGTCACACTCGTTTTACCTTAGGCAGTAATGATTTAAAAAAACACCGACTTTTGGTTTGAGGTAGGCTGGCTGTTGTCTTGGCAACCGATCAATCACACGTATTTTTTATTTGTTTTTCCTTGAATCAAGCTGCCTATGGCAACGATGAGCTGTGACACCACACTTCGTTGCTTTATTGTTTCGCATGTAACTTTGTACTCCACGCTTACTCTATTTTGGTAAATAGATTGACCGATTTCGCACTTACCGCAATCTATTGTATATACCTTTGCTTTTGATGTATGTTACTCTTTAAGTTGTTTTGAAAAGGCAATTCCTTTCATGAAACGATTAGCGACGTCTCCTTTTTTTCTTTTCTTTTTTTTGAACTTTTGTTGAAATCAGGTCAGTTCTTTCTATGGGTCGTTCTTAATTTGAAATGATTGATGCTTTTGAAAATTGTTATCGCATATTCTACTCTTTATTATATAGGTTTTCCCATTCATTTTAACACTATTGTCATTCAATTTCATTAATTCGTCATTCAATTTCGTCCCGAGAAACCAACAGAGCGTAAATCCCAACTTCAATTTCGTCAATGGTCATTCTATTTCGTCATTGGTCAACCAATTTCAAATATTTCGCATTCAAAATCGTCAATTGTCATTGGAATTCGTCTCGGCCACTGAGCGGGTGGTGAATGTTAAGTTCAATTTCGTCATTGTGCAAACAATTTCGTGAATTTGTCATTCAAATTCGTCAGGTGGTATAGCCTTTTGTTGGGATAGGAAAACCAGTGTGTGTGTGTGTGTGTGTGTGTGTGTGTGTGTCTGATGTGTGATGTGTGTTTGTTTGTTTGTTTTATTTCCAAATCAAGATGAAACAAAATAAATAAAAAGTCCAGTTTGATTTACTTCAAATCTCTTACAAAATATATAAAACAAAACATAACAACATTACATATATTTCTATACAAAAATTTATAATTGAATGAAGATATGTTTTAAACGTATGTGTGTGTGTGTGTGTGTGTGTGTGTGTGTGTGTGTGTGTGTGTGTGTGTTACCCCCTATATAATTAATGTTACAATTTAACAATTACATCAAGACAATTTATAACAGAAAATTACCTCCTAAATACATAGGACGAATTTGAATGGAGTTTTGACGAAATTGGTTGCCAATTGACGAAATTGCTTTCGCTTTTATGTGTTCAGCAACTGTGACCGACGAATTTGATTTGCAATTGACGAAAATGTGTGCCTAATGACTAAATTGTGTGGTGATTGTGTTAAATTGATTGACGGATTTCCGCTCTGGTGGTTCCTCGGGACGAATTTGAATGACGAATTAATGAAATTGAATGACAAAAGTGTTAAAATGAATGGGAAAACCTATAGTATACTCTTTATTATAGTTACGATATATTCGTTTGGTTTTGAATTAAGTTTCAAGTTTCAAGTTTATTTATTTATCTTTCTTATATAACACACATTACAAATATGTCATGAACATAGCAAATTAACAAAAAGAAATATGGCGTTACAATAGAAAGATGAGGTGACCTTGGTTGAAAGCAGAGCTTGTGGAATTAAGGTCCCTCGTGTGTATCGTATGGGTATGTCCAGATAGACAAACACATCAAATAAAAGTACTACATGCATTAAAATGCTTACAAACTAAACTAACTAATGAACTGAAAAAGATATAAACATAAATAAGTGCGATAAAATCTACTGACTACTAAATAATGACTATTTACAGGAAAAGCAGGAAAATACTACGAGTAACAGGACAAAATACAAGGTAGTGGGAGAGAGAGAGGGGCAATACAGACTGAAACACAGACAGAACAAAACAAGACAGACAGATGATTTGAGAAACAGGAGTAGAATTAGAAGTAAGCAGACCTATATATATAAGCAAATAATTTTCCTACATTGTATATATAATGACTAAAAAAACCCTATAAATCTAGGCAATATCGACTCAAAAAAAGAAACTTCAGTTTGCGCTTAAAAACATAAGTACTGACCGATTGCGCTATTCTTGGTTCAAGGGAGTTCCAAAACCTAGGTCCAGTGGACACCAATGTCGTCAGGGCGAATTGCGTTCTAACAAGAGGTAAATTATATGCTTGCGCGAGTCGTGTAGAATAATTATGAACTTGGTTATTATTAGTATTATGTTATTTTGCCATTATACTTAACTTATTTACAATTTGATTTTGTATTTTCGCGCAATATTTCATCTTTTTAGCAACGATTTTCGTTCAACAATTATATATCTTCCAATGGGTGCCTCGCTATTAGCATACTGCACTGTCATTATATTGTTTCCTCTCGCTCGTTTGTTATGCCAACAGTGTCTCAATGTGTGTTCATGTCTATTTTGTATTCGTGTGTTTGTGTCTCCCTTCTTACCAACTGCAAGTGGTGGTCTTCATTATCCTTTCTTGAGCTCTATGTCTGCACCGATGTTTTCTTCTTTTCTTTTAAGTCATTGTTCAAGCGCTGTGAACTGTATATTGATTATGATGCTATTTGGTTTTGGTTACTCAGATTTTGTTTTTGTACAGTTATGATGGCTAATTTAGATCACCACTTACCTTTTGAGTCTGTGAGCGACGATGACCTTTTTGATGTATTAAGACCCATTCAAGCTAACAATCAATTTTTTGTTAATCATACAGGAACCTTTGATGAAACTGTTATTGAAAATATAAACTCATCTTCTGAAGAGTTGAACTTGAATTTAGATCACGATGATTCAGCACAATATTCTTTTACAAAGTATATAACAAATACACAGTTTTATAATATTATTAAAGATTTTAATAATGATACATTCTCTTTATTGCACTTAAATATACGAAGTTTGAATAAACATTTTGATGAATTGCAATCATTTTTAGATAACCCTTCCAATAAACAGCTTTCTTTAATTGGACTAACTGAAACTTGGTTATCCCATGATTCTAACTTACCCTTTCTAATTGATGAATATGATTTTGTTTTTAAAAATAGGCAAGGGAGAGTCGGCGGTGGCGTCGCCTTATATGTGCTTAAATCTTTGATTTATTTTTTGCATGATAATATATCAATAATTAATAATGTTCTTGAGACTTCTTTTATTGGAATTATGAATCCTGGAGGTAAAAATATTATAGTCGGAGTTACTTATCGACCCCCTAATTGTAACCCTAGAGAATTTTTGAAGCAATTTTCCGACTTATTGCGAAGTCCAGTGTTTATAAATAAGGATGTTTTTTTAATGGGGGACTTTAATATAAATTTATTAAATTATGAACATAATGTGTCCCAAGAATTTCTCGAGACCCTCCTCTCTGCATCTTGTTTAACTCTTATTTCTAAGCCCACTCGTGTGACAAACTCCTCTTCCTCCTTAATAGATAACATATTTTCAAATGTCATCCCCCACCCTGACTCTTATATTGTTCTTTCAGACATAACTGACCATTATCCTATTGTGACACATTATACTTTATCTCAATCAATTAATAATAATGACCCACGTTTATTTAGACGAAAAGTCAATAATGAAAAATTAGCTAGTCTTGCTTCTAGTCTTGAACATGTAGATTGGTCTCCTGTTTATGGTGTAGATGAAGTAAATTCTTCTTACGATACTTGTTGTGATATTTTGAATGATCAATTAGATACTTGTATTCCTAAACAAAGAGTTAAACTTAATGATTATAAAAAAACACCAAGGCTTCCTTGGATCACTAAATCGATATTACGTTCGATAAATGGGAAAAATAATTTTTTTTATAAATATAAATTAGATGGCACAGAAAGGTTAAAAATTAAATATACATCTTATAAAAATATTTTGACTAAGATTATTCGTTTGGAAAAGAAAGGGTATTTTGAAAATATGTTGGCTTTGTATAAACATGATATGAAAAATACTTGGAAAATGATTAAACAGGCAATGAATGTTACTAATTATAAATCTGACATAACAAAAATTAAGTTTAATGATGAGATTGTTGAGGATCCTAGGGATATAGTAAATATTTTAAATAATTAATTTTCTTCGATTGGTGAAAATCTTGCTGTTAATATTCCCGCATCAAATAAGCATTTTGCTGATTTTTTGGGCCAGCCCAATTCAAACTCTATATTTTTTGTTCCTATTCACAGATATGAAATTTTAGATATTGTTTCGAAATTTGATTCTAAGAAAAGTTCTGGCCATGATGAAATTAACAATTTTATTTTAAAGGGCATTATACCTTCTGTTGTGGATTCTCTCGTTCATATTTTTAACTTGTCTTTATTATATGGCCAGGTACCAAATTCTATGAAAATTGCCAAAGTAATTCCTTTGTTTAAAAAGGGCGATAAATTAGATGTAAATAATTATCGACCGATTTCCCTATTATTCTCTTTTTCAAAAATTTTAGAAAAGATAATATATTTTCGTACAGTATCCTTTTAAAAAAATAACAATATTTGTTCTAGTCTCCAATTTGGTTTTAAGGAAAAACACAATACTGTACACGCATTATTGTACTTTATTGAGAAGGTAGCTCATGCAATCGACAAATCGTCTCATAAGAAAATAAGGCATTTTCCTGGACTTCTCCCAGGCCTTCGACACGATTAACCACGATATTTTACTTTATAAACTTTCACATTATGGTATACGTGGGTTGGCCTTGGAGTGGTTCAGGAGCTATCTTTCAGACAGAAGGCAGTATGTATTTTTAAATGATAACTCTTCAGCTCCCCGTAATATAAATTGTGGTGTTCCACAAGGTAGTATATTAGGCCCACTTTTATTTATTTTATATATTAATGACTTCTGTCGATCGTCCGAAATTTTGTCATTCGTACTTTTTGTTGATACAAATTTGTTTTTTTCTCATGCGGATTCTCATAGATTAGTTGAAATTATTAATATTGAATTGAGTCATATTTTATCATGGATTAGAGCGAACAAATTATCATTGAATCTCCAGAAAACGAAATATATGTTGTTTAGTAAATCTATAGATTCTTCGTTACCGGCTAACATAGTTTTTGAAAACACCCCATTGGAGCGTGTTTCATTCATTAAATTTCTGGGTGTAACGGTTGATAGTAACCTTTCTTGGAAACATCATATTGATAATATTTGTAAAACTATTTCTCGTAATATTGGTATTATTTATAAAGTAAAAACATGTCTTCCTTTTACTTCACTAATTATGCTTTATAGTTCTTTGATACTCCCATACTTAAACTATGGTCTTTTAGTTTGGGGAAACACACATGAAACTTTATTAGATAAAGTGTTGTTATTACAAAAGAAGGTTATTCGTATTATTTTTAATTCCCCTTTTCGCTCCCATACTGACTCTTTATTTTTTGAAAATAAGATACTTAAGGTAAAAGACCTATTTTTTATTTCAACTTGGTCAATTTATGTATAATTATAATAATAACATGCTACCATCTGTTTTTCAAGAAATGTTTTTTAAAAATAGTTCAGTTCATAATTATCCAACTAGACATTCTGAAGAATTTCATTTACCTCTCTTTCGGACCCTACTTGCTCAAAATACATTTATATATGAAGGTCCTAAATTATGGAATTCTTTAAGTAATGAAATACAAAATGCTCCATCGATTAATATCTTTAAGAAAAAATTAAAATTATTTTTATTACAATCTTATAAACATCATTGAATTATATCTCCTATTTACTCTTATTTTGTGCTTACGTCATCCTTAAACAAGGTCATTCTTTATTCGTGGACTCAAAATGTAATCTGATATTATATATTGTGCCTTCTCATGCATTGTTCCATTCTATTATTCGCAAGTCTTTTTCCTTATTTTCACTTGAACCCCACTTGCAGCTTATCTTTTACATACATTTGTACCTCCGATCTCTCACTTCCTTTTGGCAGTGTCTCATTGTTTGTATTGTTTGCGTCTTCTCCTATTTGTGTCATGTAAAGTTCTCTCTTGTCCCATGTTGGTCTCTGTTGGCATCCCCTTTTCCCCCCTTTTCCTCTATATATTTGTTTATGTTGTTGTAGTCTAGAATGTGTTAATTTAAATGTACAATATACCTAACTATTATTTGCGGGTTCCACAATTGTACAAGCATTGCTTTTTAGTGGACCCCTCTTCCCCTGTTTCCAATATTATGTATATCACTATTTTGTGCAAATTATCATTATTCATTTGTAATGTTTTGTTGGAAGCAAGAATAAATTGAAATTGAAAAATTGAAAGAAGCACGCCTGAAAACGAAATAGAAAACCCAAATCGGTCCGAAATCTAAGGTCAAGCAAACTGGCACGAATTTGAATGACGGATGTGTATTGCCAAATTGTTTGACATTCTGACCAATTTGAATACGATGTCGTTGTAAACTGAAGGCAATTTGACGAAGATGAATGTTCTGGAGTTTAAAATTGAACAGTGTAAACAGCAGGTTTACAAAAATCACGCGAACTTGAATGGCATATAATGAATATGCCTGCTATTTTGACGAATTTGGCCGGGAAAACCTATATTAACTAAATTATACAATAAACATGTAGCGACACGACAAACAAAAATATAGGTTTCCCGCTCAATTTCGTGATTGTGTCAATCCAATTGAGCAAACGAATTCGCGCAATTTGTGATCGCCGTACCAAAGCATCATTCGAATTCGTAAATAGTCGTTCAAAATCACGTAGGAGCAAGTGAATTTGCACAAAGATCATATCCTTTTCATCAATGGACATTCGAATTCGCGAAAGAGCAGTTGACAGTTGGCTGCACATTCGCGAATTCGAGTGCCCATAAATAAACTTCTGTGTCTATCCACGAAAGCTTATGCGTATGCATGAATTCGCTTGCACTTATTCGGAATTTGGAAGACCGATACCAACGATTACGCGGTAATGCGTGCATTTGAATGACCCTTAATGAATTCGATTGAAAAAAGTGTCAAATTGAGCGGGAAAACCTATAATACAATATTCACGCCTACTCGATATCATTTCGATGCTATTCTCACATAGGGACTCCCGCCACAGATGTGTATTTTTGCATTGATAACAAAATGGTTATTAACATTAATATACAAAACTCAACACTGTATCATTAGATTAATTATATTATAGCGACAAGACATAGTCAAACAAAACTTTACAATGCTCACTCCTACTATTTATGATCCCTGCTCTCACATTGGGACTCCCTCCACTGATGTGTAGCTTGGCATCAACATATATACATACTCGACAATATTTTATGATATTAACTAAATTATACAACAATATTCATGCCTACTCATTTCGATGCTATTCTCACATAGGGACTCCCGCCACAGATGTGTATATTTTTGCATCAACAAAATGGCTATTAACATTAATATACAAAACTCAACGTTGTATCATTAGATTAATTCAATTATAGCGACAAGACATAGTCAAACAAAACTTTACAATACTTACTCCTACTATTTATGATCACTGCTCTCACATTGGGACTCCCGCCACTGATGTGTAGCTTGGCATCAACATTAACATACAAAAACATTAAATACAACACTCAACACTGTATCATTAGATTAATTAAATTATAGCGACAAGTCCATCAAAACTTTACAATACTCACTCCTACTATTTATGATCCATATACATAACATAATTTATTCAAAAGCCTACAAAACGAGCCGTTCTGGTTACAAAACGAACAAGTGCTCTTTGGGTAGTAATATCACCACTTTGTAACAATTCCATTATCTCTTCTCCTTCATTTATACCCGTTTCAATTATGAGCATGGCTCTTTCTATGGGTGCGGTTCGTTATTCCGAAGGTTCGTTATTCCGAAGGTTCGTTATTCCAAAGGTTCGTTATTCCGAACACGCAAATTTCCTATACCTGAGTGTTCGTTAATCCGAAAATGAAATAGGGTTCGTTAATCCGAACATTTGTTGCATTATTCCGAAGGTTCGTTATTCCGAAGGTTCGTTAATCCGAAGGTTCGTTATTCCGAAGGTTCGTTATTCCGAAGGTTCGTTATTCCGAAGGTTCGCTATTCCTAAAATGAAATCGGGTTCGTTATTCCGAAGGTTCGTTATTCCGAAGGTCCGTTATTCCGAGGGTTCGTTATTCCGAAGGTTCGCTATTCCTAAAATGAAATCGGGTTCGTTAATCCGAAAATGAATTTGGGTTTGTTATAATGCTATAATTTCATATAAAGAGATAAAATAAACTTAAATGTTTGATTTGTCTGGCCAAGGGAGGGAAAGGGGTAGGGGTATGCTTAATGCAGGCTGTAAATTAAATAAACAAAACACAAACTATAGTATTATAACAAGCCCGATTTAATTTTCGGAATAACGAACCCGATTTTATTTTCGGATCAACGAACCTTCGGAATAACGAACCTTCGGAATAACGAACCTTCGGAATAACGAACCCGATTTTATTTTCGGATCAACGAACTTTCGGAATAACGAACCTTCGGAATAACGAACCTTCGGAATAACGAACCTTCGGAATAACGAACCTTCGGAATAATGAACCTTCGGAATAACGAACCTTCGGAATAACGAACCTTCGGAATAACTGAACCTTCGGAATAACGAACCTTCGGAATAACGGACTGTAACCCTTTCTATCATATATTGTGGGCATACTACTAACAAATGATGTACAGTTTCTATTACCTGACATCTCTCATAAAAACCATTCTCATGAAAGCCCAGTCAGTCTATACGAGTCATAATTCAAACCTATTACTCCTAATCGTAAACGTCTTATTATTTTCTCTTCCTTCCTAGGAAGGGAAGTTCTAAATTTAGTGGGAAGACGAGGTAATACATGTTTCAACAATGCATGTGATGTTGACCATTTCTCCTGCCACACTTTGAGCATATTATTACTCAATTCATGTTTTGCTTCTTCCAAAGTTTTCGTACTAAATATCTTTATAGGGCCATTAATACCAGATTTTGCGCACTTATCTGCCATCTCATTTCCTTGGATGCCGCAGTGGGCAGGAATCCATTCAAAAGCAACATTACAATTTGTATACTTTAAGTGGGTTAAAAGCATCAAAATTTCTTTAACCATATTATCATTTTTTGTATTAATAATAATAAAGCGGTCTTGTAATGCGCCAATTCCACCTTTTTCAAGGTGCTCAGGGCGCAGTAAACTCATCTTTACACAACAAAAACAAAGAACATAATTATGGAACATAAACATATAAACACATACTGAATCTACTGGATATTAATGAAATGCAACTTGAAAGAGGTGTGATTTCAAACATGTCTTAAAAGACTCTAAAGACGCAATATTTCTAATGTGCTGGGGTAACTCATTCCAGAGTGAAGGACCCGCATGTGCAAAAGCCCTGTCCCCCCATGATTTTTTGCTTGGTGGAATAGAAAGTAAGCCAGATTGAGAGGATCGGAGGGGTCGTATAGGATTGTAAGGTTGTATCAGAAAAGTATTGTAGCTAGGGGCAGAACCATGTATACAGTGAAATGCTAACAACAAAATCTTAAATTTAACGCGTTGATCGATTGGTAGCCAATGAAGTGTTTTGTAGTACAGGGGTGATGTGAGTGAATTTCTTTGTGAGTGTGACGATGCGGGCTGCTGTATTTTGTAGTTTTTGTAATTTTGTAAGTTGGGACTGGGGCAACTGATAAACTAGGGCATTACCAAAATCTAGACGAGAGGAAATGAGTGCATGGACAATTTTCTGGGTAGAGGAACATGTCAAATATTTACGAATGAATCCTAAATTACGTAGCTGGTACCGGACAGATTTACATACACTAGATATTTGTACTGACATTGTCATATTACAGTCAAACATTACTCCAAGATATCTGCAAGAACTAGACAAAGGAATTTCAATATTACCCATATTCATTGATGTTACATTAACCTTATGTAATTGTGCCTTGGAACCAAAAAGTATAAACTCAGATTTTGCATTGTTCAATTTCAAAGAATGTAAACTCATCCAATTTTGTACATCCAAAATACAAGCTTCAAGCTTTTGAATTGCATTTACGGCATCGATTTGGGTTGGTTCAAAGGAAATATACAATTGAATATCGTCTGCATAACAATGATATTTTACACAATGATTACCTAGTATGTGTTTCAATCCTATCAAATACAATGAGAATAGAGTTGGGCCGCCAACAGAACCCTGCGGAACTCCGCGTGTAACACAGGAGGAATCAGATTTATGATCATCAATACAAACAATCTGATGATGATCAGACAAATATGACTTGAACCATTTATGAGCTTGACCTTTTATACCAAGAGATGTGAGAGTATTCAGCAAAATATTATGGTTTACAGTATCAAATGCTGAAGATAAATCAAGAAGTACTAGAGCAGTAATTTTACCATTGTCCATTTCTTGCAAAATGTAGTTAGAGATATTGAGAAGAAGAGTTTCGACACTGTGGTGTGGACGATATGCAGATTGTTGCTGGTCAAAGAGATTGTTTTCAAGGAGGTATTCAGAGAGTCTTGAAAACACGACACGTTCTAGTAGCTTAAACAAATACGAAAGGTGTGATACAGGTCTGTAATTTTGTAGAGATTCTGGATCGAGTGAGGGTTTCTTGAGGAGAGGATGGATGTGTGCTAGTTTCAACGCTTTAGGGACTGAAGCTTGTTCAATGCAAAGGTTGATGATTCTGGCGATGATTGGTGCGAATGTTGTAGAACATTCTTTAAGTAGGCTTGTAGGGATGGGATCTAGTTCGCAAGACTTGGGTGGAAGTTTACATATCAGTGATTCAATTTCTTCTGATGACGTTGGTCGGAAGGAGTTTAGAGATGCTGTTGTCAGAGACACCTGATGGCCAGACTCATCAGGAGAAAGGCTACTGCATATAGTGGAAATCTTATTCCTGAAAAAGTGACTAAAAAGTTGTGCCATTGACCGACCGTTAGTGTGAGATGGGAAGGGAGAGGGCTGCTTTCGATGAAGAAGACGGTTAGCGACAGCAAAGAGGCGTTTGGAATCGTCGCCACAGTCCTCGATGATGCCTCTGAAATGTGCACGTTTTGCCGATGTGACCAGTTTGTTGACTACATTTCTCTGGGTACAGTACAACTGCCAATCGACATGAAGTTTACCGTTGGAGCGCCATCGACGTTGTAGAAGTCGCCGTTTGCGCTTTTCTATGGTGATCGTATGACTGTACCAAGGACTATGCCGATTGTTGACTTGTCGCGTCCTAGGCGGTGCTGTTTTGTCAAGTAGTGTCTTAAGCTCAGTGTTGTAGAGGTTGACTGCGCAATCGACACTGTCTATCTGTAATGGCAAGATGATATCTGAGACATCACTAGCGAAAGCATCCGTGTCGATACCTTTAATATTGCGAAAAGTCTTTGTTATAACGTTTCGCTTGGGTTTGTTGACTTCCAGATTGCAAGTGATAGCGGAGTGGTCAGATATACCATCGATAACTTGTATATCTGAGTACACATGATCTTCAAAGCTTCGAACGATGAAGACATCCAGAATATGGCCCTTGTTGTGTGTAGGAGATCTAACTACTTGTAGAAGTCCATGACTGTCAAGTAAGTCATTAAAGCGTCTTGTGTTTGGAGAAGTAAGGTCATCAAGGTGGATGTTGAGGTCACCGGTGATTACCAGAGGTGCAGGTCTGTAGATTCTTTCATCAAGCATATGTGAGAATTCATCGAGAAACTTGGAGAATGAGACTTGATTTCCAGGAGGTCTGTAGATGACGATAATGTCCAGGCTAGAGCTGATGGATCCGATTGTGCCTGACATAGTTTCAAAGCTGTCGTACTCGCTAGTTGATTTGATGTCAACACGAAGATCATTTCGGTAGAGGAAGCCGACACCACCTCCGCGTCTAGAAGCTCTGGGCGTGTGCATGAAGGAGAAGCCGTCGGGGCAAAGATCTGCTATCACTGCGTCGTCGCTGGAGGATAACCATGTTTCGCAGATGCAAGCAATGTCAAAGTGATGATCTACAACGAAATCCTGAAATTCTGTAGATTTGTTGCGTAATGATCGAGCATTCAGCATGCAGAACTTGATGTGATTCGTTGTTGTTGTGCTTGAAGATATATAACTTGATGATGAAGAGGTAGAGGTTGATGGTGAGGAGCCTGACGAGACTGATAGTGTCTCTGTCAGTGATGACTGAGTGCTCGATGGTCGTCTGAGTCTTCTTTTGGCACCCTTACTACCGCGATGAGTTGGTCGTGTGCGTAGGATGCCCAAAGATTTGACTCTCTTGAAGTCTTGTGCAGGTAGTCGGGGTATTGTATTACCTTGCGTGGTGTTGGAGGTGTGAATGGAAGTGCTGTCGTAAGTGATGTTGAGCTTCTGCCATTGCCCATGCACTGGATTTAGTGCCAAGAAATCGGCTCTATCATATGCAACCGGCTTTCTAGTTTCGTGTCTACATTGCGTTGTTGTTGTGGGGCCAGGGTTCGAGCTGACATCCCCACAGATAACAAGTGCCAGCTGAAAAGTTGAAGTTCCATTGCTATAATATCGTATACGGCCATGGAAGTATCTCCTGATTTTTGTAAAGTGATATACATGTGATGGTGCATAACTGGCAATACTAAACTGTATACTGGTAGATGGAGTTGCAGCCTTTAAGCCGAGTTTCCATTCAGAAGCTTGAACACACAATACCGAAGTCAGGAATATAAAGGCTGAGAGTTTAATCCAAGCCATTGTCCTATTCAGCTGGAATTAAAGGAGCCAGGTCCAGTGAAAGGAGTTGAGTCCATTCATAAAAGATTAAATGTTCTGCACAGTATATATGCACAGAGTATACAGCTGTGCAATATGGCTGTATTGCACATAAGGTAGTGAACCTCCAAGTTTGTTTTCAATCACAGAGAACGTAGTAAATCTTTCACAAGAAGTCATTCAAATTATCTAGGAAGTTCCACGATGTTAACTTATGTGAATGATACAAAATAGGTAGGATGAAAGTAAAACACAAACGTGTAAATTAATGAGAATATAGAGCACAGGAAGAGGGCAACCAAGCAGTGCTTCATCTATGTACTTAAAACAAATACATTTTTTTTTTTTTTAGTTTTTTTTTTTTGTTTGTTTTTGTTTGTTTTTTTTGTTTGTTTTTTTGTTTGTTTGTTTGTTTTGTTTTTTTGTTTTGTTTTTTTTAGTTGTGTGAAGTTGTGTGAGTTGGTATTCTATTCAACCGTGTGATGCTATTTTGATTAGGCTAATCACAATAGCATGGTAGCTGACCAGTGATTGACAAATGATGTCACTGCAGGTCAACAATAGAATTTGCTCTGGAGGGTTTTTTAGGAGGTGGGGCTTAGCAACATGAAGACAAATGAATGATAAAATGTTTAAAAATATACAAAACATATTTGGGTCAAACCGTTTACAAATATTGAATGTGTACACTAATACAGATGAACAGAGGTCAACATGCATTTGGGTTGCAGGTTCCCTTTAACGATTGATACTGAATATTATTCAACCCTCTCTTAACACTATCGGAGGCGCTATCGTATGCCTCAGACCTATAGTCCAATAATGATCTAATATATGCACGATAAACCATTAACAAAGACTTCGAGGAACTGCCCCATTTTGTCCCTGAAAGACATCTCAATATGTTTATTTTATTTTTACATCTCTTTATAACATTTTCTACATGAGCATGCCACGTAAGTTTAATATCAAACAATATACCAAGAAATGTATGATTCAATTTAAATACTAGATCTACCCCATTCACCTGAATAACAGGCAACTTGGGGCTAAAATTCTTAGTAAAGAGTAGTGGGGTAGTTTTCAACAAGGCAAGGGATAAACCCCATTTCTTAAACCACACATTAAGATAATTTAAATACTCTTGAACCTTTTTTGCCATAAACTTAACGTTGTTGCCTGCAATCCAAATTACAATATCGTCAGCATACATTAAAATCCCCACATGTGGGTTCACAGGAATATCTGACATCATAATATTAAATAAAAGGGGACTTAGGATACTTCCCTGTGGAAGTCCCTTACGTAACTTCTTTGTTTCTGAACATTGATTGTTTATGCGAACTTGATACGACCGGTCTGTAAGGTAATTGTGCAAAAACACTAACATTCGGCTTGGTACGAACAGTCACGTCACGTTCACGTTAACATCACGTGAACGGTTCTGTACCTTTTGTGAAACAGGTCACCCAAATCTACGAAGTGTAGGGTAAAGTGACCCAACAATTTGTCGTTTTCCATGCCGGTAAAACTCGAAGTGTCGCGTTAACCAAATCGTGACGTGAGCGTTTAATCAAGATTTTTTAAATTGCAAACGCTTGTTACTAAGACTAGACATACACACACAAAGAGATTTAAAAATGTCGACGAAAATGCCGATACCCCCTTATCAAATCTTTTCAATCATTATGTTTATAATATGTACGTGCATAATTCAGAGTAATCTGAGACGATAATATGCAGTTATGTCATTTAGGTAATGTACAACCATACCACTTGCATTATTTGTCTTGTTATTGGAGTATTTCTAAAGACGTGTCGTGCGTGGATTTTGGCAAATGTTCATTTCCAGCTGAATTGCTACACGCAGCGGACAATTCAGTTCGCATACGCCTGAAGTTCCCGTGCTCGACGTCTGAGCGTACTGGCCCTTAACGGCGTTGTATGTGCATGTGCATGAGTGAGTGAGTGAGTTGCAGTGATCAATTGATCACTGCAACTCACTCATAAAACAATGATTTGATTAATAGTGTTTATTTATGGTTATTGAATCGAGTCAATCTATCAATTAATCAGTCAATCATTATAATGAAACAATCACACCAACCAATCAATATTCAATAAATCAATTAATGTATTTGACATTCGAATTCAAACTAGCTACTTGTAGGCAGTGGCGTACCCAGGATTTTTTCAAGGGGTGGGTGTAGGGGGGGGGGGATATTTCGTCAGACAAATTGAAGTAAGCGGGGGAGTGTGGGTAGGGGGTGTCCGTAGAAAATGACCGCAGCCGAGGACGAGACCAGGACCGGTCACAAATTTCGAGGCCGAGACCAAGACATTTCTTGAATTATGTAAGGGGGTGGGGATGGGGGTAGGGGGTGTCCATCCCCCTGCCCCCAGGCCTGTGTACGCCTATAATTGGTATTTACAGTATAGGTAGGACGGGTTCGTTCACAATTAAATTTACCGAGATTTAGTCTCTTCTCAACGACAATTTACATTAATTTGTTTTACGCAAGCGCCAATTTACGTGAGCTTTCATGAATTGCATATAGTATATCTACAAACTGTTGGGTCACGTAACCCAACACTTCGTAGATTTGGGTGACCTGTTTCACAAAAGGTATAGAACCTTCACGTGACGTGACGTGAACGTGACGTGACTGTTCGTACCAAGCCCTAACATTCTACCTTTTATTCCTCTTTCCTCGAGCTTACAAAGAAGGCCCTTAATGTTAAGCGTATCGTACGCCTTTTCCAAGTCCAAAAAGACTGTCATAACTTGACTTTTATTATTAATATTCTTTTGAATTATGTTTTCTAAAAACACAACATTATCCATAGCACTTCTTCCTTTTCTAAAACCTAATTGAAAAGGAGGTAGAATCTCATGTTTTTCTACAAACCAATTCAATCTTTCTTTTACCATTCTTTCCATAATTTTAATAAAACATGGTAATAATGATATAGGTCTATAAGAGTTCACATTGTGAAGATCCTTATCAGCTTTCAAGATAGGAATAAAAAGCGCATGTTTACAGGCCTTTGGAACAACTCCTGATTTCCAAATTATATTAAACATCTTTAACAACATGTCTTTCCCTACAGGAGGGAGATTATTATACACTTCATTAGGAACCTTATCATGGCCAGGTGTGGATTATTAATGTCTAAAGATTTCCCTAATTCTTCTATACTAAAAGGTTCATTTATAACCATACCCAAGGCTTCATCTTTCATAGTATCTATATCAAACACAAAGGCATCACCTCCGTTACCATTATCCACTTGAGCCCCATTTTCATAATAAAACTTCGAGAGTGAATCAGCCTTTTCTTTGTCCTCAAAGAGTTCTTTCTCATTCATTTTTAAAGTGGGAAACTTGTTATTGTTCACACTTTGACGATTCATTCGTTTTATACATTTCCAAATCAAAGTTTCATTAGTGTAACGATTTATTTTTGAACAAAACTGTTTCCAATAAGTTTGTTCGGCTAAACGAATGTTTTTTGGGGCTTCTGCTTTTGCAGTCTGAAAATTTAAAAGGTTCATTACTGATATGCATCTCGAAAGATTATTTTTTGCTTTATTTCTTTCTTTTATTTTGAAAGAGCACACATTAGTCCACCAAGGGATAGGATCATGTTTATGATCTTTCTTGCGTGGTGGAGATATTTCTTTAAGAACTTTCAATATACCCTTCACAAAATTATCATAAAATAGTTGAACATCATCAACGACTTCTACATCTTTGAATGTGTTCTAACATTTTAATCTAAATTTCTCCCAAACAATATTTAAAAAAAAAACCTTTCCTCTTCATCTTTATTTTCTTGAGGAGTTTTCACACCATGCACCTTTCAAAATAATAATCAATTCTATTAAACATGTTAAATAATGATCACTTCCTAAGAGTTCTACCACATTCCAATTGCTCTTGCCTGCAAGAGAGGGAGAAATAATTGTCAAGTCTAAGTGAGATAATATTCCTGAATGGGTATCTACTCTTGTACCTGAGCCATCATTCATGATGACTGCATTATATTTTTCCAACGCCTTTACAATAATTTTACCATTTGCATCATTTTTTTTCACTCCCCCAAAGCGTATTGTGGGCGTTAGAGTCTCCAATTATTATATAGTCACTCTGCATTGCATATGAGAAAATTGTATCCAAAATATTCTCATCTAATTTCTTACACGGATTATAAAAGTTGACTAATGTCATCTTTCGTTTTCCAAATAATATACTTATACTTTGTAATTCTAATTCTTCATCACAAACATAATCATCATAATTAATAGAATCATGAATATACAGAGCACATCCACCTCTAGATTGTCCTATTCTATTCCTACATTATACACTGATAGTTTGGAATATTAATCATTCTACTCCCGTTGTACCAAGTCTCCTGTACACAAATTACGTGGTGGTTATATTCTGTCTTATTCAAAAAGTGGATTCATTCTTGGCCGTGCCCAAGCATGCCTTGGGCGTTCCATTGGAGAATATGGATCGTGGCCATAATAATAAACTCAATAAGTCTCATTACATACAAATTCATTCTCTTTTATTTGTAAGAGCCTTTCGGCTGCTACCCTTATCAAATTAATATTATATAATTCATCTATTTGATTATTATCATTAAACACCACTGAAATCAAGGAGATTAAGAGAGTAATAATCTTTTCACCCTTTTCAATCTTTTCTGGACTTTTGTCTAGATTATGACCTTCTTGAGGCAAACTCTTATTTCCACTACCTACCTGTTGTTGTTTAGGTTTGACTGATTCTACATTACCATTACGGAGAGGGGGTGTGGGAATGTGCGCCACTTTTGAATCCACTTGGGTCCTTGCACCGCTTGTGGACGGAACATTTTGTCCGTCTCCCTTTGACTTTGCATTTAACTGATCACTTTTGTGGGGTACATTTTCACCTAAAGATTGGTGGCTTAGTGCAGGAGGGGATACTACTCTCGACTGTGTATTTTCACCCTCACTATTTTGTGTATACAATTTTGCCGCGTGGGTGTACGAAACTTTTTTTTCTATTTTTACTTTCTGAATGGCTTGGGCGGTTTTTGCGGATTTGCATCCGCCATAAGCAGCCGAATGTAGACCACCACAATTCACACATTTTGGGGATTCCTTTTGTGGACAAGTTTCAAAATTGTGTGGCCCCCCACACCTAACACACCTCTCATTGTACCTGCATTGCTGTGCAGGGTGTCCAAAGCGTTGACATTTAAAACAACGTATGGGGTTTGGTATGTACTGTTTGACTTAAACAATCTGGAAGCATAAATTAATCTGTTGGGGTAGATGGGTTTTGAAAGTGAGAATCACACTTTTCAATTCTATTATATGAGGATTAGCTGAACTTTGGCCTTCTATTATATCACTAGCTTGTGCCTTCTTTGTCATTCTAGTGACTGTGAGTACACCCTGGCTTTTCAATTCTTGTAGGATTTCTTTCTGTGTCATTTCCAAAGGGACATCGAAGATGATTCCCTTTACGCCCTGTGGAGGATCAGTAACGCGAACCGGTATATTGCCAATATATATTCTTTGAAAATCACAAAATATGAGAATAATGCATCACTAGAGGGCTAACAGATTAAGATTAATACTTTTTATTTAATTTCCCATACCAACACGATATCTTATTACAACAACAAAACAAAACCCCATCACAAGAATCGAAAACAATCGCTCTTTGCGCTAAAAAAACGCCAATGTTTTAATGACGTCAGTCATTAGCAGACGATGTCTCATTGCGAATCTACACAACCATTCGTACACTCATATTTTCTTGCCACGAAAGCGCATCTATTTCATTGCATTTTGTAAATAAGGTTTACCACAACTTATACACAATATTCATTCACTCGGAGACATTTACGGAAATAAAGACAAATTCAATGAAGTAAAGCCTAGTGTCCACTCTGCGATCTGCGCTTGCGATCTAGCCCGAGTTGCTAGCGATCTCGGTTCGGTGTGAATCGCACCAGTTCGCCGCGAGTCAGCCCGATCTCATTACGTACGCGATCTCACGGCGACTTCCCCTGAGAAATGCATTGTCCCTATTTCCACGCATGCGTGCATGGTTGATGATTATAGCCAGGTATTGTTCGCTCTTGCTTGTCTAAACATCATAATCAGCTTTGCGAGTTTTGTTTATAAACCAAGTGCCCACTTTGCGATCTGCGCCTAGCGATCTAGAGCGATCTTGCCCGAATAGGAGCGACCCCCGAGATCTGTGGTGAAGTCGCAAGGTGGGCACCAATGGCCGCACCAGACCGCTGTAACTCAGGGGTGTCGATCCTGGGGGGCAGGGGGGGGGGGGGCGGTCGCCCCCCCCCCCCCCAATGAAAATATTAGGGGGGCGAACATATCATTTCGCCCCCCCCCCAATAATTCCGAAAATGAGGAAGAAAAAAATCGAGTGATATAATGCCAAAGAGGGGAAAGACACATTCAATAATTAATCTTCAAAATAGCCGTTTTTTTTAGTTTGAAAAGGACTGTAAATCTTTTTTTTGCCGCGTACAGTTTCTCACATTGCAAGTTTCATTTGGTTTGCGGGAACTCACCTTTTGAAATGTGTTGGGCAGCGTAATTTCTCAAACGCACACCTCAAACGACGTTTATTAAACCCTCATCTATAGATAGCACACCGTCACAGAAAATAAAATAATCTCGGTACATGGTGCGCTGAACGCAAATCAAATTGGAATATCATGTCCCCCCACATTTGAAAAAGGAGCAGATTGTCCCCTCCCTTTGTCATTATGTATGTTTGGTTCCATACCTATATACTTCATATTACGTGAAATTTCTGTCTCAGGTGTGCACCAAATCGCACAATTTCACGCCCAAAAATACAAAAGCTCCCTACCGTGGGAGGGGGACACCCCCTCCCACACCCTCCCCCGCTCGGTCGCTTCGCTTCCTCGCAATGTCTCCCCTACACTTTTGAGAAATTGTTGACGCCCTTGCTTAGTTTCATGGGAGCCCAATGCCCTAGACTATATCGATGGCTCTATAGTATACATGATCACGTGGATCCATCTCATGTAAGGCTCAGTCTTTTCCTCGCTATGCCCTTTAAAAATACGTTATGAGTAGGTTCACTATTTTATACAATCTTAACACCCATGCTAGGAGCAAATGTCTGAAATCTAAAAGCTTCCGGGGGCTCCGCCCCCTGGACCCTCATTATTGTCCCCAAATGTGGGTGCCCCCCAAAGTCAGGTCTTCGAGCCATCAAGACACTTTCAATGAGCGCATAATAAAACTTCCGGGCATGCCAATGTGGGGCTTTTAGCTCTCTCAGTGGTCACTCTGGAAAAATTTTCAAATTTCGCCCCCCATTCTCAAAAACGGATCGACACCCCTGCTGTAACTCACGTCCGCAAGGGTGATGTCGGTTGCGGTCGCCAGGTTTTGGACATGTCGGGCGGGATCGCACAAATGGCAAGCCATTTGGGCAATTGTTCATATTTCCTGATATCAGGAATTCAATCCTTGATATCAGGAATTCTGTTGTCATATATCAATAATTAAATTCTTGATATCAGGAAATAAATTAATGATATCCAGAGTTCGATTTCTTGATATAAAGATTTCGATTTCTTGATGCCAGGAGTTGAATTCTTGAAATCAGGAATTGCCATTGGATAGCAACATAAAGTGGTTTCTTGATATCAAGAATCCAATGTTCAGTTATGCGAAACTGCTCTACAAAGGCGCCCTGCAAGAATCAAGAATTCTTTTCTTGATATCAAGAAATGAATTGTTGATATCAAGAAATTATGTTGTTGTTGTTAAGCAATGGTAATTCTTGATATCAAGAAAAGGAAATAAATGTTAAAACGGCTAGCCATGACTGGCCATGCGCACATTCCAACAAGTTCAACAAATTCAGAATCAAACAAGCGTGAATTCCTCGTTATTGTATTCCTTGACAATGGGTGGAAATAGGGGCCAAGCTATGACTCCAAGGAGGCCAAATTGAAACGATTGAGTGCACAATGGAATCAGGCTGACTCACTGCGAACTGATGTGATTCCAAGGTCGCTAGCGCAATGCCCACTATGCGATCTTGTCCGAATAGGAGCGATCCCCTGAGATATGTGTTAAGTCGCACAGTGGGCACCAATGGCCGCACCAGATCGCCGCGAATGCGATTGAGACCGACCTGGTCGCCAGATTTTTTAACATGTCAAAACCCCGGCGACTGCAACCGACACCACCCTTGCGGACGCGAGTTACAGCGATCTGGTGCGGCCACTGGTGCCCACTTTGCGACTTAACCACAGATCTCAGGGGATCGCTCCTATTCGGGCAAGATCGCTCTAGATCGCTAAGCTTTAGTCACACACCGTCCTACTTTATCTGCTTGAAAGACCCGTGAAATCTGGGCACGATCTATTGGCCCATTGTTCAACAGCTGTATTTTGATGCGGGTGTCGCTAAATGTGCAGTTCTGTGTGTGATACTTATGGGCGATGTAATAGATTAAAATAACGTTATTTAGCATGCTTTAAGGGGAAAATATGTGTCAAAGAACAACAAAGTGCTTTTAAGAGTGAGGCAGAGGAGCAAATAGTGACAAATATTCTCCTCAATAAAAAAAGGATGATTGAACAGAGTCATGTTAAGAAGGCACTGGAAATGTGTTTGTTATATATCGGACATCGTCTGTTAATGATGACTTACTCAATGTGTGACGTCATAGTATTTCAGCTCAATTCGGCGGGACTTTTGATGCCGCAATACTGGCTTATGAATTACCACTAATTCATTGATGATAACTCCTTAATACAATGTTTTGAAACACCTATTTGTAATATTCGTGTTATGGATTATGTATGAAATATGGAAATATGAGCTGAATCTAAATTAAAAAACAACGAAATTATACTTTAAGCATTCTTTGTTGCTTTACGTTTCTACACACAATAAGTATACCCGAACTTATTTGTTTGATCGATTGCACGGAGTCCGTACCACACTTCGCCTTTACTACTTTTGCTATGGTCAATGGGCTCACTTTTTTCAAATTCTTCATTATATCAATGGGCATAATCAATAACTTGAAGATCATACTGTAAAGCTTGCTTGGGGGTTTAGAACGTGTTGTCTGGGCCGTCAGAGTCGGATGAAGAGAGGTCGCCTGTTAAATTCTCAACAGGCAAGCTACCTTCCCTCACTTAAATTCTTTTGCGGTCTTCACGGCGTCGTTGTCTAGGGGAGGGAAATAATTCAAAATCATTGTCAGAAGGGAGGTCTACGTCGTTGTCGCTAGCTTTGGCCGCCATTTTAGACAAAGCCTAAAATGGCGGGAAAAACAAAAATTACTCTACGTGCAGTGCTATATGTATAAATAAGCCCACTAATAAGTTTGCTTACCCTTTTTACAGCGGTGCCATATATTCCACAATTCGTTATCCAATAAACCAACAATCCAAAAGTCAAGTATCCAAACAAATCAATACAATCCAAAACTATTAAACAAACAACAAAATACGAAGAGAGAGAGAGAGAGAGAGAGAGAGAGAGAGAGAGAGAGACGTGCGTCCGCTCTCGATCACTCTCGGGAGGCATATACCATGAATGACGTCACGGATAGCACATTTTTCTTCATAGGCATTACTATGTTTGGTCACATGACGCTATGTAAACCAATCACTGAACAAAATTTCATTAATGAAGGATATAATACATGTATATGTACGTCGTGTATTATATTAACTATTCTTTCACTGGATGACGAGACTGCACAATAAATGAATGAATACGACTGGAATGTGATTCTCGTAAATTGCATACTCTATTAATTTCTTGGGTTATAACGTATTGTACTAAATCAGACAGAGCTGAGCTGTGTAGATTTATTTCGTATTGCAGTTCCGTGTTCACGCACACCACAATAACGTTGAATAACGGAACGGTGAATTATTTCGATGAACATTGTGTATATATTATTTTATAGAACAACATTTCGAGTTTGAATGAATTTATTATATGTGGATTAAGATCGTTTGTTCATATACTCAACGATTTACTGATATGTTTATAGTATTTGAAATTGAAGCAAAATGTAGGTCTGTACCATAGACTGGCTGTCAGAAATAAATGAATCTATGAAAACTCTTTGGCCTAACTAACAATTTTATACGTGCGGATCCATGCATTGTATTTGTTTTGGTAGCAAATTTGAGTTTTGCAAAATTACAAAAAGAAGGATTTTCCCGGTAATTTATGGTAGTTTAATTGTGCCTCGCCATCCGCAAAGGAGCCAGAAGTCGCAAGATGTCGAACCTCAGAAATCACGATTGATTTGAAATTGCATGAAAAAGTGAAAAAAAAATATTATTGCCTCATGCATTTCCCTGATATCTGTTCTACCGGTACACAAAATATCCAGTAAAAATATCCAGTGGAAAGGTACAAATTAAGCAGAGTTTTGAAGCATGTTTTTTGCAGGTTTGAAAAGTTTGCGTTCCAAAATTATTTGCCACTAAAAGCGATCGATATTAAGCTCCGCCTCTTAACAACCCCTTTGTGCTAAGTTGGAATCTCGTTTAATAGCCGTCAAGAGCGGCCAGCGCACATCGAGATTCTTTAATCCCTTTGACTGCGCGGTCGCTTGCACGGAGATTAGTAATCCAAATGGCCTCCATTGTATAGTGGCCCTATTGAGTTTGACAAAGTATGTTTATGACAATACGACCCAAGTCCTATCCAATTAACTGCACACCCACTCCCCCCCCCCCCCCCCCCCCCCCCTCCAACCTCATACACTATGTACACCACTGGTTGAGTGTGAGTAAGATTAAATAAATTGGGCCCTGTAACATAACATTCATTAATTGTATGTAGAATTAATTTGTCGTACTAAATATTTAAGTAGTTCATAATAATTTTATAATAAGGCATACCCCCCCCCCCCACACCACCAAAAAAACAAAAAAAAAACGCTATTTAGAGCTTGTTTTAAGTTGGCTAAAGCACAATCCCACTCTTTTATATACCCTCATTTTGAAGTTGACCGAGGCTCGCCTCCGTTACTTAGACACCTGTTTCAAAATTTTCTAAGGGACATCCCCGGGCATCCCCGCCAAAAGAACGAAAACAAACCCTGTACCAACGGATCCCCCCCCCCCCCCTCCCCCTTTGGTACCTGGGGCCTCCCCCTCCAACATGTCTAGCTTCGATACCCCGTTTTACTTTTCGCGTATCAACATACTGTTCTTTGTAATAGTTTTTACATTACGCACCAGACGCAAGTTTGCATTCCTAAAATCAAACTGCCAGTCAATACCGATTAATCGAACAATAAACAGAGCCAGAGCGGAATCCCTTTTGTTACCTGAAAGTGCTCGCTATTGTATCATGTGCTCGATGTGTACAGTTTATCGTTCCAAACCCACTTAAATTGTAATTAAATCTGTTCATATCTCTACAATGCATGGATAATATTCAACAGTTTCTGGAGGGAAGGTGTATATCATACATATTTACTGATATGCAAGTTTTCAAGAAAATTGAAAAAAGGTTGCTACGACATTCTATTCATGCAATCGGTTCATTTATGGCCTGCTTAAAACGCTAATTTCACTTTCGAAATGGATGTAAAGTTTCTTGAGCTATTTTCTCGGCATCTTATTTCCAGACCGTTCAATATTTGCCTTAGAAAAGCGTCAATAACTCCGCGTTGCAGAATCATTGTGAGACAAACTTTATATCATATTAAAGCTTAGATATTGCTGAATCGAACTAAATACAAATCCAGAAAATCAACTTTGTCGACTTCTGGTTCTTCTACGTAGGACGGGTCACATTATTGTTATGAGAGATACGGTATTATTTGTATGTTTTTTATTTTGTGATATTCTTAAAGACACCATAGAAGATTCTCCGAGTTGGTAAAAATACGACGTCCCTAATTAATTGTCATTCTTATGTTTCTCGCACGGTGATGACAGTGTACGAAGTGAGTCAGTCATTTCGGCATGTTTCAGCAGGTTTATTTGTATCCCGTCACAGAAGTAAGTTTAATAGATTAATTATATCTTATTTTAGATAATGTGTGAATGATGTGTTTTCGCAAAGGAAGATTATGGTGAAAAATATAGTCAAGAATATGAGTTAGAATGTACACGTGAAAACAGGCTGAAGTTAGCCAAGATATTTTAATTAATTTACGTCCGTATTTTTGTGTTGCCAATACACATAATTCATGTTTGGATGATAAAGAATTTTGAAGGAACATTTCTATAAATACTCAAATAATGTCAGATAACAGAATATGGCTCATTTGAGAAGTTGACAATGGTGAATTTACAAGTTAGAAATTCTCTTCGCAAAATTAGATGATATTGTATTTAGAGTGATTGATTATGAACAGTTTCTGAAAGTTGCTCTAAACTAAAGTGGAATTTTGATGTTTATATTTAGCACTGTCATATGTGATTAATTTGAATAGTGCATTTGGCTAATTGTGATGCATGTACAGATTTAAAGATGAAAATATGACATTTAGCCCAGAATTTGCAGTTGTTTAAAAGGTAATTCCATTATTGGAATTATTTGGCTATGATTTTTAGGATAAATAATCTCTAAGAAGAATGTTGTATTTTAGTAGAATTTGCATTTAAAATAAGTGCATTGAGTCAAAGAAAACACAAACTCTTAAGTTCAGCATCATATTTGATTAAAGTCATACCTGTAAAGTGTCCAAATCCACGAAAATTACTTGGAGCTTCCTCGTTTCTCTTCTACCGTGTTGTTTAGCTTATGGTAAGAGAAGAATAAAATAGGGTTTGATTTTTTCAAATGTCCCTTTAGTATGAAGATAATTATCATTGAAAATCATTATTTCTAAAGCGTTAATCAACGCAATTGAAAAAAAGTACAATGTCTCAGCTGAGAACGTCCGCATGCAGCACCCGTGAGAAACATTCCGGAGATTGAACTTTGAGCCGAGCGAGTTCAAATTCTATGAATTATGTACTACGTGTGTAAAAATACAAGGGTGCGAATATCTCAAACGGATCATTCATTACTGTGACAGAAGTATGGCAGACCATCAGTATTCGGTGATAAAATATGAACTCAATATTCGTTTTTTTCACTAGGTAAACAGTGTTCGTTTTCTTTCAAACTTTCACAAATCTTTCAATTGTATTTTACAATGATATTGATATTGATAAGTCTCAAATGTCATTTTGTGCAATATCTGACACTTTACAGGCATCACTTTAACCTTTGATATACATATGCATTACTGCTTTGCGTAAGGCGAATTATTGTCGCTCGATTTAAGCTAGGGGTTTTTCTATCAGTAACTGTAAAAGAACACGTCAGAGAATTTACTCAGATTAAGTTGAATTTGATTGTACATTGAATATCGTGCAGGGATATTTGTGTGTAGGTTAGACAAGTATTTAATATGCAATTTTGTCTGCAACACTTGGACAATATTTCCAGGATTGATTTAACTATTTAAGTTTGTCTACTTATGAAGTATATTACTTTATGGAGTTCATTAGGCTGAAATATGTCTGTGATATTTAGGTTTTTCAGTAAAAATTGATAAATATCCAGTTGAATATTAGTAGAGATTGAACCATCGATTCCGAAGATAAAACTTGTTGAGTGATCGATTGATCATTTATCGATAGTATTCTTAGATGTAAAGTTGGTATCGATCAGATGAGTTAATCGATCAATTATTGATACAGTACTATAATACATTATATATTGATCGATGTCAACTTTGAATCGATCACAGGAATGAATTGTTAATGGAGTGGTCACACGGGGCTTGCGACGACCTGCAACAGCCTGCAACAAGACAATAGAACTTATGAAGGGCCGATCATGTTCGAAATAACTTGACGTTACAACAGAATGCAAATATCGCAATAAATTTGGTCTAATTCCCAATTATAGCCATAAATAGGTTTTGTGTATTACATTTCGGCTAAAATAAACCTTACATGTGATTTATCGTGCTTAATAAGCATTATAAGCCCGGTTTTGGGTTTTTGATCAAACAATAGCACAACCGGTCACGTGGAACGCATGCGCCGTGTGTTCTCTTGCGACGGCAGGTTCCCATCGCAAGTCCCGTCGCAAGGTTTTTAAACATCAAAAAATCGGTTCAAAATCCGTTGCGATCAAAACAATAGAAGAGAGAGAGAGCATGCGGTGATTGCGGTTATCGCGGTGGCTGCAGCTCGCCCTATTGTCCTATTGAAATTGTATCCATGGCAAATATGCATGGTTTGGTAGACAATACTTAATCCTGAATACTTCAGGCAAGTCTCATCGCATGCGGTAATTGCGGTGACCTATTGAAATTGTATCCATGGCAACGATGCATTGTTTGGTAGACAATGATTTATCCTGAATACTCCAGGCAAGCCTCTAGATATTTCTGCTTTTCATGAAAAGTTATTTATTCTCATTACACACCCTCACCATTGAAAGGGAGGTATTCAACCGACAGATGTGTATTGTCATGATTGGGATCGGCATCCACATGACAACGAAGGGGGGGGGGGGGGGCGGGGGGGGGGGGAGGGGGGGGGGGGGGGGTCTCGGCTCTTGCGCCCAAGATTCTCCTTCATGTCCCATGCAGTTATTATTTTTGTTGTTTGTCTACCTTGTTTACCGCGGTAATTTATATTTGGCCCATTGGGGTATTTGTATGAGCTAAAAGCCAAAAGCTTGCACCACGTCCTATGTTTATATTTTGCAACATTTGTCATTGATATGGCTCCATACTCAGGCTAATTTCATATAAGCTTGGTGCACAAATAGGGTAGCCCATCGCTAAGCATGCTCCTCGGGGAGTAGAGGATGTGTACAATGTGGGTCTGACGCTTAGAGGCTTTTAGGCGCTGTATAAATACGAACTACTTGTATTATTACTTATTATTAAATAATATTATTGTTATAATTATCAATATTACTGTATTATAATTATTATTATTATTAGGAGTAGTAGTAGTAGTAGTAGTAGTAGTAGTAGTAGTAGTAGTAGTATTATTACATAATTTGTGCATCAAGACCATATCAATATAAGAGCAGAGAGATATTAACGCTCATCCTTGAATAAGCCAGTTCGTAGTTACAATCTGCGCATGCGCGTATTTACTTCCGGGTATTCTGATATTCCATCGATCGTGAGAATCAAAGAAGCCACACGTGCAATTGAATGCGAATTATTTGTTTACGTTTTTAAAATCTGGATCAGGATCAAAATAAGCCCATCGTTTTTGTATTCACCACATCAAAGGTTAATAGCATAATATGTACTATTTCATAGAACAAGAACCGGTTTGATAGAATGTGTTATTCATGTGTAATGATGATATTTATTGATCAATAATTTCACCGAGCCTTGCTTGGCCTGGCTAGCACGCACTGGATATGTACACACGTAGGTGTACATAGCATTGTGCGGAGATTATCGTCTTCCGCTTGCTGGACTATCCAACGCAAAAACAGTTTTTGCCGTCTGATTTCTCTCTCCATTTATTAGAAAATGCAAACAAAATGTCGTTTATGTGATCCACAATTTATATAAATTGATAATGATTACCGACTTTCTTGTTTTGAAGACCGCAACATGTAGAAATAAATATTATATCCCGTCTGTTTTTCTTGCCGATGGCGTCCTAAAACAAAGCGTTCAATTTTGAACGGTACATTGTACGAATGGGCGGTATGCTTATCGCCCGCCTTGTACCATTATTGCGCGTGAATGATTCACCTGGATCATTCACAAGAAAGATGATTACAAGAAAGTTGATATGGAGAAAAATCGGTAAATTCTTGAATATACTTTACATCAAATGTGTTCTTTATGAGTTTATACAGCTGCTCGTATAATTTCCACTTTGATTTTATGCATCTAATGTTTGTTTTATGCTGTCAAACTAAAATTATCCGGTAATATGACATACTACCATACACTTTACTGTACGTTGATCGCCCGTTGATGGAATATCGGACTACGCCCTCTGTCGTCACCCAAGCTCCATAGTCTAATTACGAACTGGCTTATTGCGGAACATTTTTTAGTGTTTGTATTGTATATCTGCAGTGAGTTTGTACAGGGCGGTGATGTATTACAGACTTTGGCAAAATCCGCCTTTCATATGTGCACGTGACCAATCGCAAGCTGTTGCAGGTCGTCGCAAGTATCGTGTGACCACTCCATTATAGATTGTTTTTAAGATTCATTTGCAAAAGAAAATAAACGCTAAATTTATTTGTTTTACTTCTGAATCGATTGTGTTTACAAGAAATAACAAAACAGGTCAGACGGAGAAGTGTACCGATGAACGAAATAACTCAAAGTGTGTTATTTTCTGTGCATTACGTTTGTATTTACAGATCGAATAAAACCTACACTGTTGGGAATTTCCACAAAGCTTACCAACAAGTGTTAACCTATCTCAATTCTAAACGAGACTCATCTCGGCTTGTTCCTTTTCCGATCCAGTATTCATGTCAGACATTATGGCGCCACAATCACACAGGACCTGGCGGCAGCTGGTATTGACAATGACGCTGCTATGTTTCATGCATGATTTCGCTCATGCATGTCTGCCTGAGAAATCGGTCTATTTATCTATAACAGGTATCGTGCATTCAACTATACATATTTTCCAGTTTTTAATTGAAATATGATTTGTTCCTATACATGTAATAATGAGTTATGTTTGGATGGTATGATGGAACTTAACAATAATGTTACAAATGTCGGGTGATGACAAATGTTTGGGATGAGGATGATGATGATAATGATGATATGTTGTGTGTCTTTAAATTAATACGTTCAGTTCCACTCAGCAATCACACAGGTTCGCAATCAATCACGGTAGCGTGCCTCAAACAATCCAACGTAAGGAGACAATAATGGATGAGGATTCAAGTTCTGAAATTATATAACTGCTTGAGTTTATTCACGAGTACATACCACATATGGGTTGACACGAATGTGGGATTAATAAATGTAGGCTGCGGAGAACGCAGATCAGAACTAGCTCAAAAACGTAACTAAACTCGCCCTTATGGCAAGCCGTTTTAACATTTATTCCTATTTCTTGATATCAAGAATTCAATTCTTGATATCAAGAATTCGACTTCTTGATATCAAGAGTTCATTTCTTGATATCAAAAATTCAATTATTGATATCAAGAATTACCATTGCTTTACAACAGAAAATCATTTCTTGATATCAAGAATTTATTTCTTGATATCAAGAAATCAATTCTTGATATCAAGAATTCATTTCTTGATATCAAGAATTCAATTCTTGATATCAAGAATTCATTTCTTGATATCAAGAATTCGAATTCTTGATATCAAGAATTCGAATTCTTGATATCAAGAAATAATTTTCTGTTGTTAACCAATGGTAAATCTTGATATCAAGAATTCAATTCTTGATATCAAGAATTCGATTTCTTGATATCAAGAATTCATTTCGTGATATCAAGAATTCGATTTCTTGATATCAAGAATTCATTTCTTGATATCAAGAATTCGAATTCTTGATATCAAGAATTCGATTTCTTGATATCAAGAATTCATTTCTTGATATCAAGAATTTATTTTTTGATATCAAGAATTCGATTTCTTGATATCAAGAAATCAATTCTTGATATCAAGAATTCATTTGGATATCGAGCTCAGAAGTAGTGGATAAATTCACAGTTGAATTCGAACGCAAGAGTTGTGCAGGTATTCATTCTGATTTCGAACGCAAGATTTGAGCAGGATTACATTCTGATTTCGAACGCAAGATTTGAGCAGGATTACATTCTGATTTCGAACGCAAAAGTATTGCACGATTTCCTCCTGAGCGGTGCGGTGTCTAGTCCAGATTCAGGAAGTGCTTTGTGAACACACACCATGTACACACCGCCCTATACGACTCGCGCTAGAGCCTATTCATAAAAAAGGCCGCAGTCTCTAGTCCAGATTCAGGGCGTGCTTTGTGAACACACACCATAGAGCTGTGTACACACCGCCCTAGAGCCTAAGTAAACATAACTGCTGCAGTCTGAGCCCAAATATCGGCCACGTGCGTTTTTATCATTTCGTGATATGTTGCCAATAAACGTTGCGTAAACCTGTTGTAAAGATTGTCCCTTGTGCAATAAATATGTCCACGTGTTTTTCTGAATGATCAATTGTAAAATATACTTGTATTTTAGTTGAAATAGTAACGTCAGATTTGATATTTTTAAAGCAAAATAACTCCTAAAAAGACTTACAAAATACGCATTGTAAATGCACAATTTGGCAACATATCACAAATTCATTAGTTCCGCATGAATTCTTGATATGTTGCCAATTTATCATTTTTACAATGCGTGTTTTGTAAGTCAATTTAGATGTCTTTTTGCTGAAAATGATCAGATCGGACAGTATTATTTTAACTGACGTGATCAAAAATATTTTGAAATAAATTGCGCAGTAAAAACGTGAATATATTATTACACACGGGGTAATCTTTGCTACAGGTTTGCGCATTGTCTATTGGCAACATATCACGAAATGATTTCTTGATATGTTGCCGTTTGACGTTTTTGAAAGACGCGTGTTTTATAACAAGTAATTAAACTGGAAAATCACATCCAACATTTGCAATGTAACATTAATCAATTGTCTAAAAAACATATGTTCAAACAGTATGAAATGAAAATTTTCTACAAGGAATATCACAGAGACAGTAAATGCACTGCAAACTGGCAACATGAATTCTTGCATTAGTTGAATTTTCGCGATACATTGACTTTCGACACCGCACCACTCAGGCAGGATTCATTCGTGCACAACTTTTGCGTTCGAAATCGAATCACAATGAATTAAGCACAACTTTTGAGCACGAAATCAGAATGGATTTCTGCATTACTTTTGCGCTCGAAATCAATTGTGAATTTTTGCATTACTTTTGCGCTCGATATCAAAATAATTATTGCAATAGTCTTGCGTTCGAAATACGAATTGAATTCTTGATATCATGAATTCTATTTTTTGATATCAAGAATTGAATTCTTGATATCAAGAAATGAATTCTTGATATCAAGAATTGATTTCTTGATATCAAGAAATGAATTCTTGATATCAAGAATTGATTTCTTGATATCAAGAAATGAATTCTTGATATCAAGAAATGATTTTCTGTTGTAAAGCAATGGTAATTCTTGATATCAAGAAATGAATTCTTGATATCAAGAAATGAATTCTTGATATCAAGAAGTCGAATTCTTGATATCAAGAATTCAATTCTTGATATCAAGAAATAGGAATAAATGTTAAAACGGCTTGCCATACGCCCTAACCCATGGCTAGCTAACTCCGATTCACACTGACTCAGCAGTCACTATAACAACTCAGAACCCCCTGGTACAACTCCGGTACAACTTCGAACTCTAGACTCCTTTGCATTTCGGAAAACATCAGTATTTATACACTTTACAAGAAAGCAGAAAAGTATTGAAGTCTTCAACAAATATGTAAGGCATTTCAAATATCTCCAGATCATAAGAAACATTGCATAGTTTCTCACATATTTCGACATCATATAAAACATAGCATTCTTTCTAAAACAAGAAATAAGATAAAACACCAAAGTTATGGAATGGGGGAATTTCTGGAATTCAGAGTATGAGCAAGAGAATGTCAACATGTTCTACTTATAGAAAGGAATTTTAGGAAGGGAAATTGGTATTTGGTAGGAAAGAGAGGGCCACTTGTTCTGATTCCAAAACAAGACGATGAGGCGAGAGTAATACGACCCACGCGCGAGGGCGAGGGATGGAAGTTTGGAAAAGATCGGAAGTTATAGGAATTCGAGAAATGAAAGGAATTCAAAACATAGTCCATTGTGTAGATTGAAGGAATTGCGAAGGACAACAAGTGGTAACTTGAGGAATGGGAGTCAAGGGGAAGAGAGAGTGTGGAGGTCTGACTAAACATAAATCAATGACGAAATACATTTATACATTCATCTACTACAGCTCAGTTATAATTGTCCAATACTTTGCAAATACGATCATGAGAATTCGTAACACTATCCCCCCTCCTCATAACTCGATGCCCTCATCGACATGATTAAAATAAGAGGACATTCAAATGCTCATCAACAATTTTCAATAAACTCATAATTATAACATTTCAATAATTTAAAGCGAAAACAAATTGTATACAGACTATAAACTGATGCAAAATAACAGCGTTCTCAATTCAATCAAAGTTCATGGTTAAATCAAGTTTAAACAAGTACATAATAAAAACAAAATCGACCAATCGTTCCTTTCTTGCGAAACTATGTCTGGCCACAAAAAATGTGGTACATGTATTATCATAACACATCACGTGTATTTACAACGTACAACATAAACACGCGCAATAGGTGTCAAAACAAATAAAAGAGTGAGAACAGATTCAGGCGTAACAGGTGAGAAAGATCGAACGGAGAGAGAGAGTCAATGAGAGAGGAACGAGTTATAGTGGATAGATAGAGGAGGAGAGAAATATGGGTTGAGAGAGAGAAGAGAAGAAAGCGATTGGTTTAAAAGAAATAACACGCATATCGTGATTTCCTGTAAAACCAAATAAGATGGCAAAATTAAAACACCAACGAAACGAAACTTGTCGACATTGCAACATAACATGTGAATCACAACCATTACTGTATGTCATGTACTTGTATGTGCTGTCATTTTACACCGTTCCTAACTTCGATCAACACATTTTGCCACATATAATTTCAACGACAATCAGCAAGAAATCCCAGCATGTTATGATAAAATATACATGCACACATAAATCGGAACCAATCCAACTGCCATACAATATTTAAAAATCGACATCAGCACAATACAAAAAAAAACAGGTTGCATAATGTGCATGAACATGATTAACAAACACTCTCAGTACAGGAATGACAGAGTGAGTGATAAATAGAGAGGGAGAGAGGGGGTAGAACGAAGAACTGAAGACATGTGTTATGCAGACTCTAACTGCTCGGAACACAACATGCATCAACAAAATATACGCTCGCCCTATACAACCCCTGTATAAAATATATGCGAACCAAAAATACGGAATAAACTATTAACATGCATGAAAAGGAGAAACAAGAAACGATCGAAATTCAAGTACTTATAGAAAGAAAACATCCAAACATAAAATTGAACGCTGCACAATAACCGCACATCAAATTCCTGTATACAACTTACAAGGAACATTAACTACCAATAACTTCTTAAAACAAAACACACGTTCGTTTACCACAACAACTCTTATGTTAACGTTCATTCTACTTCTTTTCGCATTCAGTTTTTGACGTTTCTTGTTTCTTCAAATTAATAATGCATACACACTTATTCTAACTTTCATTAAATTTCACAGTGCGTTAAAGATAAAAGACTAAATTAAAGTCAAACTGTACCCTCGGTCATTGTACTGAGTTTATTATTGTCCAAGTTAATAAGTTTATTTCAACATGCAATAAATAAAGTTCCTTTTCTTCGTGGACATCAAGGGAATGTCTATAGTCTATTGTCTCAGCTTCCAATGTTTAATTATTATAATATTGTTCCTTTATAAATGATCGAAATTCTGACGATGATCGCTACTGCAACAATCCGGGTCTGGCCTAGACCCGCCGTGATCGATGCCCACGGTCGTGTTCGTCATGCACATATTATACTATCTGGATATGGGGATAGTAAATTCCGATGTAATCGCTTCCATGTCGCTGTCGTGGTCATCTTCTGCGTCGTGGTTTATAAAACGTTCGCGGACGATTTGTTGAAAGACGGCTTCCTACGGCCCGGAAAATTCCGGCTAAGGCGTCTGTGTTCGAGACGCAGGGCAGGTTGTCGTTTCGTACTTCGACCGCGTGATGGTCGCGATATCTAAATCTACACTATATAAACTACCGGGCTCGTTCCAACGGAACCATATGGCAACGGCCCCTCAGCTCCGATTTCGGCGCGACCATTTTTACAGATACCCAGTATGTTCCAACACATACTGGCTGTATCACAACGCGACTTTTACAATACAACTTAAACCTAAACTACAATACATCGCACCTCGCTTCATAATCCACTACAGCAACGATGACCCCCAATGCTCCTCCATATCGAAGACGATAATTTATCACACTAATAAAAAAAACTAAATAACTCTTTTCTCACAAATATCAATTAAAAGCTGTGTCGCAAACAAACCTCTTTGTTCACGTTTCATTACAATACAGCTAAACAGCTCTGCATAATTTACGATCCATATCCATAAAGCTCAAATATTATTTTCCAAGATATGTGCTAGCTGATTAATGACGTCTAAACGCTTCCCTCGATGCCGTCGAATTACAGAGTATTTGCATGCCGCCAGAAAGGGTCTTAAGTGATTCCGTCCGTGTACCACTCGAACTCCAGATCGATCTCCCAGGGGTTCTAGCACGCGAGAAGGAACGACGCCGCCCAGGACGTCATGTGTGTCGATTCCCGCGGCCGCTGACGATGAACTACGGCATGCGGACGGCGATGACACGGGGTCGTCGAGAGGGCCGCTCCAGCTCCATACACGCTAGGCCAGAAGCTTCTCCTCGAACTCGCCAAAATGACCACCAACATCCACCACCCTGACCACACGCCAAGCTTAGTCATACTGGCCTCCATCATGTCAGGATCACTCGTAAACTCTTCCTCGATCCGTGAGCATGTCCATCTCCAAACATGGCGATCTTCATACAAATGTGAATTGTATGAACTGGCGACAACAAATCCAAATCGTGTCCATGATCTTAATCACAAAGCATGTACTCCTCTTGCCGACATTATGGTGTAAGAATAAATATCCAAGTTAGTTTCTGGTGGAGCCATTTCTCCAGAAAACCGAGGTACAGAGGTTGCACGAGCAGGTTCATATTCCATTTTCACCAGTGTGAACTGAAATGAAGGATGTTGTCGCTATGTCAGGCACGTGTTAAAATCTGTATCCCACCGCTGCACACCAGTGTTACAAATGTCGGGTGATGACAAATGTTTGGGATGAGGATGATGATGATAATGATGATATGTTGTGTGTCTTTAAATTAATACGTTCAGTTCCACTCAGCAATCACACAGGTTCGCAATCAATCACGGTAGCGTGCCTCAAACAATCCAACGTAAGGAGACAATAATGGATGAGGATTCAAGTTCTGAATTTATATAACTGCTTGAGTTTATTCACGAGTACATACCACATATGGGTTGACACGAATGTGGGATTAATAAATGTAGGCTGCGGAGAACGCAGATCAGAACTAGCTCAAAAACGTAACTAAACTCGCCCTAACCCATGGCTAGCTAACTCCGATTCACACTGACTCAGCAGTCACTATAACAACTCCGAACCCCCTGGTACAACTCCGGTACAACTTCGAACTCTAAGACTCCTTTGCATTTCGGAAAACATCAGTATTTATACACTTTACAAGAAAGCAGAAAAGTATTGAAGTCTTCAACAAATATGTAAGGCATTTCAAATATCTCCAGATCATAAGAAACATTGCATAGTTTCTCACATATTTCGACATCATATAAAACATAGCATTCTTTCTAAAACAAGAAATAAGATAAAACACCAAAGTTATGGAATGGGGGAATTTCTGGAATTCAGAGTATGAGCAAGAGAATGTCAACATGTTCTACTTATAGAAAGGAATTTTAGGAAGGGAAATTGGTATTTGGTAGGAAAGAGAGGGCCACTTGTTCTGATTCCAAAACAAGACGATGAGGCAAGAGTAATACGACCCACGCGCGAGGGCGAGGGATGGAAGTTTGGAAAAGATCGGAAGTTATAGGAATTCGAGAAATGAAAGGAATTCAAAACATAGTCCAGTGTGTAGATTGAAGGAATTGCGAAGGACAACAAGTGGTAACTTGAGGAATGGGAGTCAAGGGGAAGAAAGAGAGTTGAGGTCTGACTAAACATAAATCAATGACGAAATACATTTATACATTCATCTACTACAGCTCAGTTATAATTGTCCAATACTTTGCAAATACGATCATGAGAATTCGTAACAATAATGAAGAACGCCCCTACAAGTGAAGCAGGAGCCTATGTGGTTCAGATGTTTGAACTATGTACAATTGAGTCGACACAGGAGGGTCAGAAAGGGCCAACATTAAAATTAGGAAATGCTCGAAACAAACGAATTCCACGAAAGAACACTCGTCCAGCTTCTAGTTGAACCCGATTGGAATGGGTTCCTCCCAGCGGTTCCGTTTGTATTCACTGTTTAATTGAACCATCTCCAAATGCAAACATCTACATTCAAACCTGCTAATGCGACCACCTGCTCATAACGACCGCTCTCCGGTCCTCCCCTGAAAAATCATGTTTTAAAGTGATCCCTGTAAAGTGTCAGATATTGCACAAATTGACATTTGAGACTTCAATCCTATCAATATTATTGTAAAATTGAAAGATTTGTGAAAGTTTGAAAGAGAACGAACAGGGCAACTCCAGCGTCACGGACATTACAAACAGACAGTATTTTCATGACTTTCCACTTTGCCACTACTAATTCATACCTCTACCTAATGTCTAACTTTTATTTTTATTACAAAGCAATAGCCTGGTTAAGTATGCAAAAAAAGTTTCAGAAAATTTATCCAATTCGTTACTGAGTAATTCTGCAAAATGTGCGCCGTCACGGACATTACATTTTTTGGACATGACTTTTTGCATCCATATACATCTTTGCAAAAATCTGTGAGTTCTGAGACCTCACAAAGGTGATTTAGGTATTCAATTATAGACAAGGCAATGATGAATTGAATCCAAGTTGGATTTTGTGAAACGGGCCAGGTATATGTGATCTAGACAACAAAACGAAGCGCTAGCGTTCTAGGTCCTCCTAATACGGGACTGAAAATGAATATTGTTTGTGCACGCTAATTGTGCTTAAAACTATACATATGATACGGTACTTACCACCGATTCACTCTCTAATATGTGATCCAACTATAGGGTGGACTCAAATCATGATTTTCCCTCCATTCCGCTAAAAATCAGTGATTTATGCGCCTCCTCGACTTCTCTCCTTGTGTTAGTGCGACTCCGAACAGATTTTGAACGAAAGATGATCGCGATGGCCGCCGATGCGAACGGCGAACGGTGCTTGCGATACACAAGAATATGCGCAGTAACTATTACCGCGCATTCAAAATCTGTTCGGAGTCGCGCTAACACACGGAGAGAAGTCAATGGGGCGCATAAATCACTGAATTTTTAGCGGAATGGAGGGAAAAATCATAATTTTAATCCACCCGATAGTTGGATCACATATTGGAGAATGAATCGGTGGTAAGTACCGTATCATATGTATAATTTTAAGCACAATTAGCGTGCACAAACAATATCCATTTTCAGTCCCGTATTAGGAGGACCTCTAGAGTTAATTTGACTCTTGAGTCGTAACGGCTCTTTTTGAATGATAACAGGGGTTTTACTTTGTCGTTTGTAATTGTGTATACGTTTCGAGCATGGTGGAGTTATTAGTTTAATACTATTAGTTTGTACCGTAATGGTGCAGGTTTTGGTTACTAAAGTTAAGTTTGACCAATACTCAACTATCCCTTTAAAGGGTTGAGTTCTGGTAAAGAGAGTACATTTTTTGTCAAACTGAATTTAAGTAAGCAAAACCTGCACCATTACATTATAAACTAATAGTTATAACTCCACTATGCTCAAAAGAAATACAAAATGACAAGTAACTAAGTAAAAGGCCTGTTATGATTCAAAAAGCGCCGTTAAAACTCAAAAGGCCGCTCTCTGAACACTCATCGGTTTGAACCATTTTAAATAAAATATTGTGAATGTGATGTCATGTTGAAATAGTGATTAGATGGAGAGATAATCAAAAACTATTAAAAAACCACTTTTGTAAATTTTTGAAAAGAGGAAGCATTTTAAAAATTGGTTAACGGCTGGTTCAAAATTGTCTAATAATTGTGGGGCCCCACATTTATTACGAATGGTTATTGATATTTCAGCCATTTCTGAACCGATTTTGATCAAATAAAGTTTATTCTGTCAATAAAATCGTATGCTCTTTCTAATTTAACACTTAGTTTTTCATTATCTCACGAAACAAATATTTTGAGTAGCGCCCTCTATACCAATACTCCACTATCCCTTTAAAATATATTTCGTTGCCTCGTAATATATATTCGGCGGTTATGTATATTACTAGAGTCCGGTGCAGTATATATTTCGCTGCCCCGTATATATTCGGTTTATATCCGGGTGTGCAGTTCATGCACAATATATTTCGTTGCCTCGTATATTATATTCGGTGGTGTATACATGTTTATTTTACTATATTCGGTGGTGTATACATGTTTATTTTTCTTAATATATACTATTGTTTATGTATATATTTTTGTTATATATATATTTTGATAAATATATATATTTTTATGTATATATAAGCGAGAAGTGAACTAATACATACAGCTTCAGTTTCTTCCAATATATAAATAATTGCAAGGAATAATCATAAATGATTGAGAAGGAAGAATAATAGTAGGCGTAGCTTAATAAGCAATGTTCCTCCTTTTAATCCGCCAAATGAAAAAAGGCACTGGTCGAAAAATTGGTCTCCGCCAGGACTCGAACCTGGGTCTCCGGCTTGGAACGCCGATGCCTTAACCACTAGGCCACGGGGACCGTGTGATTAAGGACAGATCCAGTTCAGGTCATTGGCAAGCCAATCTCTCGGCCCTTTGTACTCAAGTATTCATGGGGAAGGAGTTACGAACAATGCAAGCCGCCTTTACTTCAGCTGGATCACAATAGAGTGATTCAAGTATTAGTTAGAACATATATATATAAGCGAGAAGTGAACTAATACATACAGCTTCAGTTTCTTCCAATATATAAATAATTGCAAGGAATAATCATAAATGATTGTGAAGGAAGAATAATAGTAGGCGTAGCTTAATAAGCAATGTTCCTCCTTTTAATCCGCCAAATGAAAAAAGGCACTGGTCGAAAAATTGGTCTCCGCCAGGACTCGAACCTGGGTCTCCGGCTTGGAACGCCGATGCCTTAACCACTAGGCCACGGGGACCGTGTAATTAAGGACAGATCCAATTCAGGTCATTGGCAAGCCAATCTCTCGGCCCTTTGTACTCAAGTATTCATGGGGAAGGAGTTACGAACAATGCAAGCCGCCTTTACTTCAGCTGGATCACAATAGAGTGATTCAAGTATTAGTTAGAACATATATATATAAGCGAGAAGTGAACTAATACATACAGCTTCAGTTTCTTCCAATATATAAATAATTGCAAGGAATAATCATAAATGATTGAGAAGGAAGAATAATAGTAGGCGTAGCTTAATAAGCAATGTTCCTCCTTTTAATCCGCCAAATGAAAAAAGGCACTGGTCGAAAAATTGGTCTCCGCCAGGACTCGAACCTGGGTCTCCGGCTTGGAACGCCGATGCCTTAACCACTAGGCCACGGGGACCGTGTGATTAAGGACAGATCCAGTTCAGGTCATTGGCAAGCCAATCTCTCGGCCCTTTTTACTCAAGTATTCATGGGGAAGGAGTTACGAACAATGCAAGCCGCCTTTACTTCAGCTGGATCACAATAGAGTGATTCAAGTATTAGTTAGAACATATATATATAAGCGAGAAGTGAACTAATACATACAGCTTCAGTTTCTTCCAATATATAAATAATTGCAAGGAATAATCATAAATGATTGAGAAGGAAGAATAATAGTAGGCGTAGCTTAATAAGCAATGTTCCTCCTTTTAATCCGCCAAATGAAAAAAGGCACTGGTCGAAAAATTGGTCTCCGCCAGGACTCGAACCTGGGTCTCCGGCTTGGAACGCCGATGCCTTAACCACTAGGCCACGGGGACCGTGTGATTAAGGACAGATCCAGTTCAGGTCATTGGCAAGCCAATCTCTCGGCCCTTTGTACTCAAGTATTCATGGGGAAGGAGTTACGAACAATGCAAGCCGCCTTTACTTCAGCTGGATCACAATAGAGTGATTCAAGTATTAGTTAGAACATATATATATAAGCGAGAAGTGAACTAATACATACAGCTTCAGTTTCTTCCAATATATAAATAATTGCAAGGAATAATCATAAATGATTGAGAAGGAAGAATAATAGTAGGCGTAGCTTAATAAGCAATGTTCCTCCTTTTAATCCGCCAAATGAAAAAAGGCACTGGTCGAAAAATTGGTCTCCGCCAGGACTCGAACCTGGGTCTCCGGCTTGGAACGCCGATGCCTTAACCACTAGGCCACGGGGACCGTGTGATTAAGGACAGATCCAGTTCAGGTCATTGGCAAGCCAATCTCTCGGCCCTTTGTACTCAAGTATTAATGGGGAAGGAGTTACGAACAATGCAAGCCTTCTTTACTTCAGCTGGATCACAATAGAGTGATTCAAGTATTAGTTAGAACATATATATATAAGCCACGGTCCCCGTGGCCTAGTGGTTAAGGCATCGGCGTTCCAAGCCGGAGACCCAGGTTCGAGTCCTGGCGGAGACCAATTTTTCGACCAGTGCCTTTTTTCATTTGGCGGATTAAAAGGAGGAACATTGCTTATTAAGCTACGCCTACTATTATTCTTCCTTCTCAATCATTTATGATTATTCCTTGCAATTATTTATATATTGGAAGAAACTGAAGCTGTATGTATTAGTTCACTTCTCGCTTATATATATATTTTCTAATACTTGAATCACTCTATTGTGATCCAGCTGAAGTAAAGGCGGCTTGCATTGTTCGTAACTCCTTCCCCATAAATACTTGAGTACAAAGGGCCGAGAGATTGGCTTGCCAATGACCTGAACTGGATCTGTCCTTAATCACACGGTCCCCGTGGCCTAGTGGTTAAGGCATCGGCGTTCCAAGCCGGAGACCCAGGTTCGAGTCCTGGCGGAGACCAATTTTTCGACCAGTGCCTTTTTTTCATTTGGCGGATTAAAAGGAGGAACATTGCTTATTAAGCTACGCCTACTATTATTCTTCCTTCTCAATCATTTATGATTATTCCTTGCAATTATTTATATATTGGAAGAAACTGAAGCTGTATGTATTAGTTCACTTCTCGCTTATATATATATGTTCTAACTAATACTTGAATCACTCTATTGTGATCCAGCTGAAGTAAAGGCGGCTTGCATTGTTCGTAACTCCTTCCCCATGAATACTTGAGTACAAAGGGCCGAGAGATTGGCTTGCCAATGACCTGAACTGGATATGTCCTTAATCACACGGTCCCCGTGGCCTAGTGGTTAAGGCATCGGCGTTCCAAGCCGGAGACCCAGGTTCGAGTCCTGGCGGAGACCAATTTTTCGACCAGTGCCTTTTTTCATTTGGCGGATTAAAAGGAGGAACATTGCTTATAAAGCTACGCCTACTATTATTCTTCCTTCTCAATCATTTATGATTATTCCTTGCAATTATTTTCATGTATATATATATTTTTGTTAAATATATATATATATATATATATATTTATTTGATCTATATATTGTTAGATATATATATTGCTGAAATTATATATTTCTATTTTGTTACACATATATTTGGTTGATGTATATATTAATATATATATTTACATATATTTATGAACATATACGTATATATATTTGATATACATATATTGTTGACACTGCTATATAATGCATAAAACAAACTTTTAAAATGACAATGAACTTCGGACAGACGCTGAAGTACCGACACCAAGTGCTTCAGACTCATAAACAAAGATTATTCGTGCCCTAACTTCAGTACCTGATGCTGATACTGAAATGCGTCAAACAAAGACACTTCACCCAACATCACAACCGACTTTGACATCGAACAAGTATTCTAATCGCCTAGGCGGGGTGTTTCCCCCGTTTGCTTTTTACGACCAAACACTGCATATTGACTTCAGAATAATATAGAAAACTACACATGAGCATTAAAAAGTGCAGCTGATTCTCTCAGGTCTCATGATGAGTAATCAAATGACACATTTTGCAATTTTAATTTCACGCAATTTAAAGATAATACAAACATTTAATATAATTTAAAATATAATGCCAATTCATATACAATTTTAATTTTTTGTTGCGGTTATGCATGCAAAAAATACTAAATCTAACTATGGACACGTGCGTGTACATATGCCAATTAATACACATGCGCATATAGGCATGATTATATGCGACCAGAAATTCAAAATGGCCGCCAACTTGTCTAATGCGACCACCTGTCTATAACGACCACTTTTCGCCGGTCACTTGAAGGGTCGCTATAGACAAGTTCGACTGTATTATGGAAAACCCAAGATTTCCACAATTTGTGGCCTTTTAGGTCCTAACTTTCCTTGTATACTTCGTATGGATGTAGCATAATGTGTGCTTATTATGGAAGGTGTACTCTAATCCGAACTCGTGTGGGAGAGATTGATGGTTCCGTTTTTGGTTCGACAAAAAGTTGAGATTTGTCTGTTTATTAGGCACCTTTATAATTAGGCACCTAGGCATTATGCCTAGGTCACACATGATCCAGGCGCCGTACGATTTTTCTCCCTATACGGCGGATTGTCTACGACTTTGGGAAATTGTGATATCGCACGATGTCTGTGGTATCTAATGTATCAGTAACACCGCCAAACCGAATCCAGACCGACACCAAACCGAACTAAATTACACAATCCCGAACTCACATGGAACGCAGCCCGAATTTATCCCACTAGTATAAGTACAACACTTCTTGGAGTTGATCTTATCTACTTTAAGATAAACTTTAAGAGTAATTTACCGAATACCAAAGTTGATCTTGGGATCAACTTCACCTCCTAAGATCCTTACAGAATACCACACCAGGAAACTGTTTTCAGAGAGTTGAACCCTATATGGCCCTTGGCTGCCGGAATATTGTTTATTTTGTGATATTATTTATTCTTTACACAAATGCAGATGGCAGTACTAGTGTACCGAGTACAGCTCCCGCGACACCAGCCACTAGTGAACCGAGTACACCTCCCCCGATGCCAGCCACTATAGCACCGGCTTTATTGCTGCAACCGACGGTTAAAGAAGTCGGTCGATTTCACCTCAAAGTTGGATGGTACGACGTTTTCAAGGGTGACGGTCCGGTGGTAGGATACACGATCAATCTCCGGTCCGACGACGATGCAAGCTGGTCGACTGTCGGGTTCGTGTCGGCACGATCACCGCTAGAGTTCACAGTGACCAGGATGAATCCCGACACGCCGTATGTCGTCATGGTTGCTATAGTTACCGATGATCCGGACAGGAGTGAGAAGCCGGGGCCTAGCACCAATACTATAACGTTACCAGGTAGCATGCCCATATGGGGCGCATATGGGTTCCATATGGGTCCCATATATGGGTTACAATATGGGTCCCACGTAGATAAGGGTCCCTTAATATTTTGCACCCAAGATTTACATGGGACACACATGGGCGATCCCAGATTGCCCATATGGGTTCAAACTGGGGCCCATCTAGGTAGTTCATGTGGGAAATATGTGGGCAAAATGTGGGTTATCCTACATGGGCATTAGCTGGGGGTTCCATTATGGCTCTCACATGGGTAGGCCAATATGGGTTCCTTAAGATTTTGCACCCAAGATTTATATAGGAATCAAATGAACATGTCCATCGGATAGGGTGTCTTTTCCAAATGAAAAACGATACCAAGAATAGTCATTTTCGTCGTGTAGTTTTTTGTTACAGGGCGCTGTGGGTGACACCATGTCAGATTCCCATTTTTGTCATTGTTATTTCGCCATTGTTAGTGTGCATTCAGCTGTGAAACGAAAGAATGGGCACAGTTGTCCGATGCTATAACGGGCAGTAAGTGCAAATTATCGTGCTATTCATACCTACAGTAGGTCTGACCTATGTGTACAGTTTACTCAAATAACTATTCAACAAAATCATTTGATTATTATAATTCATTGGTATCAGGGGCGTAGACAACGGGGGGGATGAGGGGGATGCACCCCCCCCCCCAACTCACAAGGTGGGGGGGGGGGGGGGGGGGTTGACATGTACAATCATCCCCCCCCCCAGGTTTTAGGGAAGGATATAATTTGTTTGTGTGTGTATCTGTATACGGGTGGGAAATAAAACATTAGTTGTATGAGCTAAGACTTGTTCATTATAACGTTAAAAAAGCAATTTATACATCCATTTTCAATTTTCACTGCGCGCTTCGCGCGCGAACAGATTATCTCAGTTTGTTGTGTAACTTGTGTATGGTCTGGGGTGAGTATTTTTGTTTCTGTATACCGGGCCACGTAGTTCCAGTGTAGGCTGGCATTGCTCTGGCTGCTTGTGTGACGTGCACCAAATTGCACCATTTCAAGTATATTATATAAATGCAAAATCTTCTCCGTGGGAGGGGGATACCCCCTCCCAAACCCTCCCAGCCCTCGGTAGCTTCGCCCCTCGGGACTCATTATTGGCAATAGGCTAAGTTGTTAGATCATACATGATGTGGCATATGGTGATGTTGGAACTGCATGTATGACGCTAAATATAAATACAATATTTGTGTTTGTGTTGGGGTGCATACCCAGCTAGCCACCTGACGTTGGGCCGATGTCGGAATTTGGTTGCCGGATGTCGGCATATCGCCGTTGGCTCGAGGTTAAAATGTCCGCCAGCCCAACATCGTCACGACGTCATTTTTGTGATATATTGGCATAACGTCATTTTCCGACAATGGCCCAACATCAGGTGGCTAGCTGACGGACATTTTAACCTCGAGCCAACGGCGATATGCCGACATCCGGCAACCAAATTCCGACATCGGCCCAACGTCAGGTGGCTAGCTGGGTATTCATTAGTGTGTCAATTATTTGTTTTCTTCGTGAAAATATATTTTAAATTTCTGGTCGATCAAATCATAACACGCTTTCCCAGATACATTCAATGTCAAGCCCGAAATTCCTATCTAGGTAAGCACCAGATTGCACAATTTCAAGTCCAAAAATGCAAAAGCTCCCTACCGTGGGAGGGGGACACCCCCCTCCCACACCCTCCCCCCGCTCAGTCACTTCGCTCCCTCGGGCTTGGTCGCTTCGCTCCTTGCAATGTCTCACTCTCACATCTGGCTCAAAGCTGGCAGCACTGTCAGTGTGGATGGGCATGAGCCCCTACACACAAAACCGTGAGCCCCCATAGGTTTTGCCCCCCCTCAAATCCCAAACTGCTTCCGGCCCGCCTTGTCACGACCATCTTAACATCTAACCCCTCCCCCCCCCCCCCCCCCCCCCCCCCCACTGAGCCACTGAGAGGACTTTCAAGCAATTGTCTTGGTCTCGAAATATTTCGGCAGGTGGTCTAGCTCGGCCGCGAACAAATTGGTCTTGGTCCGGTGAACGGCAAATCATCCCCCCCCCCCCCCAGCTGTGTAAGAACCTGTCTACGCCACTGATTGGTATGCTTGTCATTTAGCTAGTAGTAGTTGCTGGGTCGCTTGGAAATATCATGTGAATTCTCAGCAAGTTACCGGGTACAATGCCACAGCAATTTTCTGTGAAATTATAAATTTGCCAACTCTGGCTCCAAGGATCAGATATTTCTCACAATCGTATATATCTGAAGAACTCCTGTTCTAGAAATGCAATGTTCTGCTATATAGATGTACAATTTATGTATTCATTGTTTTTATTCAATTTAGTTTCAGTGAGTGTAAATCTTGTATGTGAATGTATTCAGTTGCCCTAATCCATAAAAACCGATTCTATTCTAATTGATCTCGGTAACCTTGTGCATTGAAAAGCGTACTGATTGATAAACATATGAATATTTAGAGGAGAATGTAACAAATCCAATAATATGAATCTCCCGGGGTGTACCCGTGGATAAAGGGGTCCTTTGCGCCTCTAAAGTTTGGCCCCTGGGGATTGTCCGATGCTTAGATTTGTTTGCGAATGTACCGTGATCAACATCGCTGACTGCGGGGAGAGCGAAACAGATAACAAAGGGATCGCTAATGCGTATCTGGCAATTTTACGTTGCCTGTTTTGAAAGACGAAATACACGTTGATGCATTGGGGATTATATCCAAAACCTCTTGCAACTAACAAATATGTCTTACAGATTACAGAATACATATTGATAGCACGTTTGAAAATGCCAAAGGAACAAAAAATGGCAACAGGCTGATCAACACATGTTTTAAACCACTCCTGCAGATACATCTAGATATTCTTTGTTTCGTCGATATCCATTTGCCTTATTTACATTATCTTCATTATTTATCGATTTAAAATACAATGGCTGAGCGCAATCTACGAAAAGGTGCTAAGAAAGTGCTAAATAAGGCTGGAAAAGCTGGTAAAAATGTGGAGATTGAGCAGACTGGCGCTGAAGAGGCTATCCCATCCGTTCATACAGCCACCACTGACGGCCTAGACGACCATGCCAATGCAGTGCCCGTGGGCGAGAATGTGGATCTGGGAGGCTCAATAGTACTGCAGGCCAATATCTTAAAGCTGCATCGCTGAACTTTGAGCGAATGATGAAAGAGGCGGTGGGCTCAATGATGAAGAGCATCCAGAGAGTTGAGCGGCCCCTCGAGTTTGAGGGGCTACGTATCAATGACCTGAAGAGGAAGAACAAAGAGCTGGAGACGAGATTGTCTAAAATGGAGGCAGCGTTTGGGGAGATGGAGCACCGAGTGCAGCTCCATGATATGGAGGTCAACAAAAATGAAAGGATAGCCAGGAGGAACAACTTCCGTATGGTGGGCATCCCCGAGCTGGCCGATGACAAGGAGGATTGTGGGAAGGTTGTGAGCGACATCCTGCGCTCCAAGTTCAAGATGAACATCCAGGTAGAGCGTGCGTATCGGGATGGGAGGAGAGGTGATCGTCCACGCCACATCCTGGTGAAGACATTGTCTTACCAGGAAAAGGTGGCCATCATGAAGGAGGCTAGGGAGGCCCTTCGTGATCAAAGATATTACATCGTAGATGACATGACGAGAAAAGATTTGGAGGCCAAGAAGAAACATGCCAAGGAAGTGCAGGATCTGTACCAGAAAGGCATCAAGCTCCGATGTTATGCTGGCCAATGGAGAGGCGATAGGAGCACCATACTTTACTGCGTAATGCACCTTTAACTTGCAAACGAACCCATAAACCCAAATTTATTGCTGCCTTGTGCAGGCCCTCAGTCGACGTTCGGATAATGTGTGCATGTGTGATATTTATTTCTCTTTAGATGGAAATTACTACCACATGTTTTGTGCCACATTAGAATAGATGTATTTCTCCATGATTTCTCATATGTGTCTCTCATGTACATGTACTTTTTCTATTACAAGTATTAGATCTACTGTTTCCACTTATTCGTCTTTTCTCCTCTTTACCTGTGCATCGCTATATTATTGCTTACACTTATACTATAACCAAACTTTTATTTAGTTTTAGTTAGTTCGGAACATCCCCATTTTGTTCAATTAAGTGGAGTGGTTTGTTAACAACATCCTTGTGTTATTTTCTTTGTAACCTCATTCTAATATGGATTTACCATATTGTTTACTTTTGTTTTTTATATTATCATTCACTGTATATATTATGTTTTCTTATTCTTCTCTCACCCCTTCCCACCTCCCGCTCTCCCCTTTCGCTCACTCTCCCACTCTTTCTCCTACCTACCCTTCATTTCCCTATATATTTCGTATGCCAAATTGTGCATACACTGATACAGAACCCATCGACCTGGTTGGTACATTCAATCATGTCTTTGTTTTGTTTATTCAACCTTAAATGAATATAGAAGAACATGAATTACAACAAAACTATGATTGTCAGTATTATGTGCCAAATGAGTTTTGTGTGGACATGTCTCCATATTCTCATGAAGAACATTTGTTGAGTTTTTTACATTGTAATTATGCAAAAAGTCTCCCTAAGAATTTTGATAGTTTAAATATTTTGTTATCTTCGTTGAAATGTGGATGTTCAATAATTGGTATCACTGAAACATGGCTGACTGCTAAGTCCCCTCCTTTGTTTATGTTAGAGGGTTATAATCAGGTACGTAATGACAGAGCAAATGGACGTGGTGGTGGTGTTCTCCTGTATATTTCAAACTTGTTAACATTTAAAGTGAGGCATGACTTGCGTTTTAAAGGGGTAGTACAGTTTTGGTAAGGCTGAACTTTAGTAACCAAACCTGGACAGTTACATTATAAACTAATAGTTATAACTCCACCATGCTCGAAAGGTATACAAAATTACAAACGACTAAGTAGAAAGCCCGTTATCATTCAAAAAGAGCTATTAAAACACAAGAGGGCGCTTTCTAAAAAGGCATTGGTTTAAACCATTTTTCAAACAAAATTATGCATGTGATGTTTTATTGAAATAATGAGATCATCAACAACTATTTAAAAAACACTTTTGACAATTTTTGAAAAAGTGCAAGCATTTTAACAAAAAATTGAAAAAATCATCTAATTATTTTGGCCCCAAATAATTATAAGATCAAATATATTTATTGATATTTCAGCCATTTCTGGGTCGATTTTGACCAAATAAAGTTTATTCTGCCATTCAAATTGCATGTTCTCTCAAATTCGACACTCGGTTTTTCATTACCTCACAATAAAATTGTGATGTGCAGCGCCCTCTCTAACAAAACTAAACTACCCCTTTAAAAGTAACAGTGCCGAATGTTTGTGTGTGGAGGTAGACCTTCCTAATGAGAAGAATATGATTGTTTGTGTTGTATATCGCCCACCAAATATAGATGTAAACCTCTTTTTAGATGATCTTGATCTATCTATGCGATCTCATGGCGACTTCCTATTGTCCCCATTTCCACGCATGCGCGCATCGTTGAAAATTAGAGCCAGGTATTGTTCGCTCTTGCTTGTCTTGACATCAGAATACACTTTCGAGTTTTTTTAATAAACCCAGTGCCCACCTTGCGATCTGCGCCTAGCGATCTTGCCCGAATAGGAGCGATCCCCTGAGATCTGTTGTTCAGTCGCAAAGTGGGCACCAATGGCCGCACCAGATCGCTGTAACTCGCGTCCGCAAGGGTGGTGTCGGTTGCGGTCGCAATGTTTTGGACAATTTCTCGGAGTATTGGGATTTTATATAGAGTAATATATCTTGTGTCTGACAGAATATTATTAATGATTTATAATTCCTTGATTTTGCCTTGTATTTCGTATTGTAATATTATGTGGGCTGTGTCAAAGAGTGTAACAGATGACATTCACTTGTTACAGAAAAAGGCTTTAAGAATTTGTGCCGGAGTTGGTTATCGTGAGCACGCAGATCCGTTGTTCGTTAGATTTAAATGTCTTAAAGTCGGTGAAATTAATTTTCTTCAAACCTCTTTATTCATGTATCGTTAAAATAATAGCATTTTGCCTGCCTCGTTTACTTCTATGTTTTTGAAAAACAATGCAATTCACTCTTATTCGACAATACAAGCAGCAAACTTGTATTTGTTTAATCAACGTACAGTACTGGCACATAAATCAGTGAGACATACTGGTCCAGACGTTTGGAATTCTTTGTTTATTAAAACACGTAATTTGCCTACAATTTACTCTTTTAAAAATGCAGTCAAACGCATGCTCATTGCAAACGTTTTGGTGTAAGATATTTTGTTCAATCAGTTGGTTTGTTAATTCCTACGATAACATGTATTGTAGTATTCTATATATATATGTATGCGTAATTCGGCATAATATGTCACTGTTAATTAATCACATAAGGCATCTTCACACCTGTCTCCCTCTCTCTCAACTCTCCCCCACTTTTTTTTTTCTCTCTCTGTTTTCCAGTATGGACGGTACATTTCTATCATGCCTGCTACATTTTTTTCCTGCTCTAGAACATACTGTAGAGACTTAACTATCATCTTTCTCTCGAAATAAATGTAAATAATGTTTTATATTTGTTTTGTATTACTTTTTTTCTTGTTTGTATTAATTTACGCTTATCTATGTTTTAAGAATATGTAAAACTTGTAAAATCTTAGGTATGGCATCTTCTAGCTTATATTGCCGACCTCTGTGTATTTCTATTTTGATGTTATGACAGTTTATTTTTATGTACGAAATTGTTTACTGTGAGACATGCAGGAATAAATAAATAAATAAAATAAATAAATATAAATACATTTGAATGAACCAATCACGAAAACAAGATCAAACAGGGCTTCCACTTACCAATTAATGTTATGACATTACATAAACACCCGTCTAGAAAAATAATAGCCGAATGCAGAGGAACCAATATGAGCGCGTGGCATAGCGACAGGGCACACACAAACACACACACACATTCGAGGTCGCCTCCTTTTGCGTTACAAGCGGATTTGAGATCCTGCGAGAGAATGTCTATTGTCTTCTACATGCAGCTATGGCGCCAATACACACATAAAATTGACCTTTACGTTTGCTTGTGTGCAGTGATGGTGTCCGTCTCTAAGTCTGGGTTCATTTATAACATTTACGTACGGACATACAATTTCTGAAAGTGGAAGCTAATTTTTTAAAGACAACTTTAACGAGTCGATCTTCAACATTCAGAGGCATCTGTAGGGTAATTCAACGGATGACATTTGTATCCAATATGTATTCTGTACTCTGTAAAGTGCGTATCTCACCGGCGGAGACGTCGCCGCGACTGCCGCGACTGATCAGTCGCGGTAGTCGCGGCGACTCGGGAGACCCGAAAATGGTTTGCAATCTCACCAAGGCGAAGTCTCGGAGACGTCTCCGCGACGTATCCATGGGAGCAGGAACAAACTGTACCAATTGATAAATAACTCAGTCACGTGGTCTCTAAAGTGGGTCAAGCAACGTCAAGTAGTGTCGCGGAGACGTCTCCACAACGTCTCCTCTCAGTCGCCTTGGTCTCCAGTAGGTCGCGGCGACGTCGCGGCGACGTCTCCCCAGTCGCGGACAAAATTAGTCTCCGTGACTGATGGATACGTCGCGGAGACGTCTCCGAGACCTGCTGGAGACTGAAAAAGTCTCCAAAAAAATCGAACATGTTTGATTTTCCCGCGACTCCCCGGAGACCCGGCTAGTCTCCAGGAGACGTCGCGGAGACGTCTCCGCGACCAGCGGAGACTGAGTCGCCAACTGGTCGCCAACTAGTCTCCAGCCCGGTGAGATACCACCTTAAGACATATTTGTTAAGTTGCAAGAGGTTTTGGATATAATCCCCAATGCATCAACGTGTATTTCGTCTTTCAAAACAGGCAACGTAAAATTGCCAGATACGCATCAGCGATCCCTTTGTTATCTGTTTCGCTTTCCCCGGAGTCAGCGATGTTGAGCACGGTCATTCGCAAACAAATAGAAGCATCGGACAATCCCCAGGGCCAAACTTAGGAGGCGCAAATGACGGGTACACCCCGGGAGACTCATATTATTGGATTTGTTACATTCTCCTCTAAATATTCATATGTTCAACAATCAGTACGCTTTTCGATGCACAAAAGACCTCTGGGCTGCCGGTCCACTTGTATACAGTCAGGGGTGTATAGTTGTGAACATACAGTAATGCAGGATTTCTCCTTTTAGTATAATGTGCATAATTAAGTCATGTACATGTACATGAAGAAATTGCTAGAACATAGTTGTAACCTGTACATACATTATATGTGTCGCTCAAATCAATACAAAATCATTCTAATAGAGGTTGAAACTATAAACCCATTGTTTACGGAACCGGGTGGGCAAAGTACAAAGTCTATGGGGATTTCAGAATATCAAAATGAACAGGTTAATTAGCTTGTGAAGTTTTATTTTTAGGACTACGGAATCGGATCCAGGTAGTCAAATGACTTGCTGAACATTCTATAGATGCAAAGTTCTGCTAAATTCTCAGTTTTTGATGTAATAAATAAATCACCCAGTCAGCAGATCAATACAATCATTATACCATAAACAAATACCATACATACCATAACATAATCAAATACCATAAACAGTTCAAAACAGTTAATGAACTTAATTTTTTAAAGAATTACATACTACCATAAATTATAGACTGAACAAATTATATAACAGTTCTTTATATTTCAATGTTGCATTTGTGGGTATAGTGGGGGAAAAAAAAAATCTCAGATAGCCGCAAGAGCAGAATAATGGAATTTAGCATTATTTGATTGTAAATATCAGTTAATGTGTAATTCCAACTCCGTGTACCTTTCTTCCACTTACTCTATTTCTCTTGCATGCTTACTTTATCTTATTTCCACTTATTTTCTACATTTCTGGCTTTCTTTCTCTATACTCTTTCTTGCTCGTTTTACTTTTTCTATCATTCTCTTTCTCTCATTTGTCTTACTTTCTCATCTGCTGTACACCTCTTTCTATCATTCGTATATACTCTACGTGTAGTTTATAATGCTTCCTCACATTTTTTGAATTTTTAAGATGAATGCAAAGTGTTTAAAGAACAATGTTCATAAGTTTTTTGTGCATAATAATTTATTTGTTTACGATGTTATATTTTAATGTATCTTTGAATATCGATGTTATTGTACCATGATCATTGTTGGTCTCCGGTCCTTGGCATCATGTTTATATTTATACCGGAAATAAATAAATTTAAAAAATACATACAAACAAACACGTATGTTACATGCATTACATACATACTGCATATTTAAAAGTCTAATCATACGAACACAAATTTTAGCCTCAGTTCGATTCTGCGATTTTATCCCAGATTTGACAGCACCAGTTCTGCGTTTTCAACCGAAAATTGTAGAAGTCGGTAAATTTCAGCTCCACGTTAGATGGGACGACGCTTTCAAAGGAGACGGTCCGGTAGTCGAATACACGATCAATCTCCAGTCCGACAACGATGTAAGCTGGACGACTGTCGGTTTCGTGTCGGTACGCTCACCGCGAGAGTTCATAGTGACAAGGCTGGATCCCGACACGTCGTATGTCGTTATGGTTGCTATAGTTACCGATGATCTAAACAGGAGTGAGAAGGCGGGGCCAAGCACTCATACTACAACGTTGCCATTAGGTGAGTTTTACTGAGGATAGATGATATACTTATGGCTATATACACATAATGTGCCTTATTTTAATAATTCAACATTCATCTTTTCTGTTTAAGAATTACATGCTGATTACATCCGATCTATTTATAATACATATTAACAAATAGACGTCATTAACATTTTGATATATTCTAGATCAAGATGACAATTTGAGCCGACACCGTCATGGCAAGCAAATCTAAATACTATGATATATTTGTACATTATAATAAAGATAATTAAAATAGCAGTTCACAACAGAACTGCTGACACTTGAAAGAGAAATTGTTGATTTGAACAAAATTACAGGGATCTATTAACTTTATTGGCATGTGCAGAAAGGGATGAATGATTGATGTGTGTATGTATGTACAGGCCTGTAGCCAGGACTTTTCATGGGGAGGTGCATAATTTACACCCAAAAAAAACACTTGCCAAAAATGTTTGAGGCCGAGACCACAGGCTGAGATTCGTGTAAGCCGGTTAAGATGGTCGATACCAAGAAAAAGTGGACTCGAGACCGGTAAAAAGTGGACCGAGACCGGCAAAAAGAGGACCTTTCTGATTTTTTTAATTTAATTTTATTATTATATATATATATCTATTTTTTTTTTTGGGGGGGGGGGGGGGGGGGTGCGTACGCACCCAACGCACCCCCCCCCCCCCCCCCGTGGCTACGGGCCTGTATTTTATATACCTTTTGATGTGGTGCCTATAGGTTGCACTCAATAATTGCTCTGTACTTGTACATGCATTTAGCTCGCCATTTCTTTGAAACTTGTGTAAAGTTTTTGACCAGTAGTGTTGGTTGTGAATGTATCAGGATGCTACTAGACAATTTTAGGAACATTTGATCAATTAGTTCATTGGATATAAGCTAGTGACAATCTACATGCTGAGCATGCTGACTATGTACTGATCTATGATCCTCCATTTTTATACTACATGCGTATAGATGAATTTCTCCTATTGTGTAAGGTATACTGGTCTCCTCTTCTGTGCTCAGCTAGTGCCCTATTCTCCACGAAGTGCACTGTGAGCAAGCTGAATGGCTTTGACTGAATGCAGATAATCGCCAAGGGGAACCTCAACTTAACTTTCCCTTTTATGTTGCTACAAGCAATGGCAGTCCTATGTGATGTAGTGCCACTGCAGCAATATAGCAATGAGGACATGTTGAAAAGTATTGCACCGGCCGGTGACTACCGGCTTCCTCCAGACTTCTATCAGAGGTTGAGAAATCTGTTCCACGATACTGACCCATAGAGGCCGACGATCTTGGGAAAAGCAGCAGAAGCTCATCCCCGTCAACATCCATGTGAGGAAAGAGATCCCAAATGATATTAGAAAGACGCACATTACTCATCCCTCTATCCCTCTATCGAGCCAGTTGTCCCAATGTCAATCCCACAAGTGTTGGTTTTTGGAATGCGCAGGCAATGATGAACAAGCCTAGTGAAATCTGTGACTTTATCTTGACTGAGAACCTTGCTATTCTGGTCATCACAGAAGCGTGGCTCAGAGGTCAGCTAAAGGTCTGAAGTAGCTGATCTCCGAGCAAACGCACTCCCGTGGACACATCATTGACCTGCTGATTGTACGCGATGGCATGGACGTTGTCGATAAAGTGAGTGTCCATCATGCAATGCCATCAGATCATGCCGCTATTACGTTTACGGCAGCATTGGCATATCCCTCTATCGACCAGAAAACAAGTCACTTTCCGCAAGCTCCAGAACGTCGACTATAGGGAATTTAATGCTGATATCGAAAGTTCTTTTGCTGAATATGACGACCTCACAGATATGGATGTCTCGCAGAAAGTTGATATATACAACAATACTCTTGCAGCCACACTAGAAAAACATGCACCAGTGATGCAAAAAGATGCCTAGTTGCGTCCACATGCACCATGGTATGACGATGTCTTCAGAAACCAAAAACAGAATCTGCGTTCTTAAGAGCGAAAGTGGAGAAAGACAAAGATAACAATAGATGAGGAAATCATGAAGGAAGCTTCCTCTGACTACAGATCTAAGCTGAAACAAGCTAAAGGAGCACACCATAGAGAAAAGATTTCCACTAGCAACACCAAGGAATTTTTCCAGATTGTCGAAAGGATGACGGTTGAACGAAGTGATCAACGCCTTCCCTCTTATGACTCTGAGAAAGAGCTTGCAGAACGATTCTCAAACTTCTTTCACGACAAGGTCTTCCGACTACGAGAACCCAACGCCAACACTGACTACGAAACACCAAGTGACACAACGTACGAAGGTACGACGTGCAGTCTGCAGAATTTGTTTCGGCCCGTTCTCAATGATGAGGTGCGCTCCATCATTAAGTCAAAGACAATCAAATATTGTGCCTCAGACCCCGTCCCTGCTCATGTCTTCATTGAATGCATGAACACTATTCTTCCTGCCATCACCGACATAGCGAATCCGTCTCTTGAAGTGGGCATTTGTTTTGCTTCATTGAAGTCGTCATTGGTAACACCTATGCTAAAAAAAGCCCAGTCTTCACCCAGACAACCTGAATAACTTCCGTCCAATTTCCAATCTACCCTTCCTCGCAAAAGTAATCGAGCGTGTCGTTTGTCAGCAGTTGATGGCATACTTCTCCGAAAACCGACTCTTGCCATCCAGACAGTCAGCATACAGGCAGCACCGTGGTGTCGAGACACCTTGTGAGGGTATACAATGACCTCTTAATAACACTTGATAGCGGCAATGAAGCTGTGCTAATCTTACTGGACCTGACCGCTTCATTCGCCACCGTATAACACAATTTGCTACTCTCTCGACTAAAGGAAAGATTCGGAGTAACGGGAGTAGCACTTCAGTGGATTACATCATACCTGTCAGAGAGAGAACAAGCGGTAAATGTCATTGGAGCTTCATCTGAGCCTTCTCCACTACAATGGGGTGTCCCCAAGGCTCGGTTATAGGGCCAGTTCTCTTCATAGCTTACACGTCTCAAATCCAAGACATAATCAGCGCACATGGTTTCTCAACCATGCTGTATGTTGATGATACACAATTGTACGTCTCCATAAACTCAGCCAGGGACTTTGTGATCGAGCGACTAGAATGATGTCTGCGAGAAGTTCGGGACTGGATGGCGAGCAACTATCTTGTTCTCAGCGACAACAAGATGGAAGTGATTCATCTATCATCAAGGTTCAGAAAATGTCGGGAATTCCCCCCCAATTAGATCAGGCAATGATCAGGTCCCCCCTTCCAACTCGGTGCGAGATCTTGATGTTGTTCTAGATAAACATTTGAATATGCAAGCTCACGTGGTTAATAAGGTCTGCCGGAATGCCTCCCTAGCGCTAAGGAGAATTGTCAGTTTTCGTCCATACCTTAATAAGTCCAGCACTGAAGTTCTTGTACATGCTTTTGTATCGTCTCTACTCGATAATTGTAATAGCCTTTTGGTAGGCCTTCCGGAAAAACAAGTAACAAAGCTACAAAGAATACAAAATTCAGCAGCGAGACTTGTCTCTAAATCCCCCCGAAAAGAACACACCACACCAATTCTAAAAGATTTTCACTGGCTTCCAATCAAATTTCGCATCCGTTTCAAAATTCTCCTACTCGTCTTCAATGCTATACATGGTTTCGCACCGAGCTATCTCTTTGAACCTTTGTCTGTCTACACCCCAGCAAGATCCCTCCGATCATTAAACCAGCACTTCCTTCATGTACCCCCACAAAAAAAACAAAAAACTACGGTGAACGCTCATTCTCTTTTATCGACCCAACTTTCTGGAACTTGCTACCTTACGAAATTCGCTCCCAACCCAACCCCAACATCTTTAAAGAACAGATTAAAACCTACCTATTCAAAGAGGCATATTTGTACATTGTAATTGTAATTGTAATTATGAATTGTATAACTTTGTTATCTGCTCCCACCATCATTAGACTGACACTGATATACATAAGTTTGTTGTTAAGCTTGCAGCTACATCTTTTTTGTATTTGTTAATTATTGAATTATTTTATAATTTAAGATGCACTTTGATTTGTATTTAGTTAATTTTGTTATTTGATGTATGTAGACATAAGTTAAAATGTAAAATGTAGATTATAAGTCTTTGTCATGTAAAGCGCATTTAGAATTCCTCTGGTTTTGAAATGCGCTATAAAATAAACGTTTATTATTATTATGATTGTGTTGTTTTGTAATTTGATTTGTCCTCTGATTATTTTGTGAAAATATTACACGAAATTAATGTTATATGGCTAAGTAATGTTCGAAAATGTAATGTGATATTTGTTAGCTCATTGCACTGACTTTGTACAGTTATGACTATCCAACCGTTAGTTAAAGGGGACCACCAGGCAAAGGACAACACATTATTATATGTTTTGGTACCGTTTTGTGATATCAAATAGATACCCAACATTTTGCAAAGGGTTGTGTAATTCATAAACAAAGCAATTAATTTCCACCACTTACGGAACCACTGCTATTTCCTGGTTCCATACAGGCCAAGCATTTGCGAGTGCGCCAATGCTTTCACGCGTACGTCAATAGATTCCCGGATGATTCATTCGCTCTGCACAGTGCGCTCTGGCTCTGCACGCATATAGTCTACGCAATTCAGACCGCATGAACGCATGGTTGAGAATGGTGATGCGTTTTCCAATTAAATATTTTTTTTCTGAAAACATATTTTTGTGAACTTGTTGAAGGAATGGAATACTAAAGATGGTACCTTTCTATAATAAGAATATTATTTTTGGGTGGTGGTACCCTTTAAAATCCGAACACTTCAAATCGTAAATATCTGTCTAACGAAAGGGAGATTCGAAAAACCAAGACCTGTTCCATGTTTCTATTGGCAATGATTGGTAATATATATACAACAAGTTATGAGAGACTCACTAGATTTCTGATGAACTGTTGTGGATTTGGAAAATGTTACTAGATACCTTTAATGTATAATCCTCTCTCAACCATCTTAACTTATAAATAATCTTCCTTTTTACCCAGTGTCTCCATCACTTTCGAGCCCACCATCACAATTCGATGCTGGCTCCACTTACTTCGCACTGATCTTGGCTGGCGACTTCAACGGGGACGGTCCCATCGCGGGATACAACATCATGACCAGACCTAAGTTGGTCCCAGACAGCGTTTGGTCCAGCGCTGGTTTTGTGCCCATGTCACGGGATAAGCGGGTCCTTCTCCAGTACAATGTGACGGGGCTCCAGCCGGATACATCCTATGAAGCGCGGGTGGACCTGGTTGATTGCCACAGCTTCCCAGCGGGTCAGAACGGACCAGTGATAACCGTCAACACTTCAGGTGATTATAATTGGGAATCTAGAAACATTTCTTTCTCCTTACCCCCACCGCACCTATATCCCGTTGGCTACAGTATACTGACCATAAGGGCGCCACCAGTCGCTTAGCAACCAGCATCATCCAACCTTCTCTAGGGTCCGACTCTCTCAGAGCACCGCCTGACCATTCAGTTATGTAATCTTCCCCCATCCTCTGTCTTTGCATGCTGTCTGCCCCTCTTTCTGCTTCATGCCTCAGAAATACTTGAAACATGGTTATTAATAAAACCATTTAAGTTTCTCCATTTTGCCTCTCTCATTCCAATCTCTTCATGTAACAATGCTGTCTGCCTTTCTTTCTCCCTCCTTAGATTTGCGATCCCTGAACAACTCATGTTCCGCCGGTCTTCGCCGCCTTGGGAGTTAAATACCCATGTCCACGCGCTATAATTTGTGTGTGGCATGGTTTTACGGGTGATATACATTTTTTATTTCGAAAATTGTATTGCACAAAAAGATAATTTAGAATAAGTTTTGTAATAAGTAATGATATATTCCGTCACATGGTCAGTGAAAAAGTCGTATATTTGATTTTTGTTTGTGTGGGATGTGTCGATACTATTGTTATTTGGCTTTATCCTTTAGCGACCTAATTTGAAAAAAAGATGTCATGGGATTTGGGCGAATTTGAATGTGATTCTAAGTTATTTGAATGGTCAGGTGTAAACTGAATAATCTAAATTACGGTTTTGTGTTTGGCGAATATATGAATGCAAATAGTATGGATTGATTGCTATATGGCTAAATTAAATTACTCGACCAAAAACTAAAACGAATGAGCAATATGCAAGGTTGAACCACAATGTTTGGCCTTCAGCTCGATTTTGCGTTTCATCCAAAATTTGACGGCACCAGTTCCACTTTTGCAACCAACGGTTATAAATACTCCGCAAAAAAAAAACTGGACACTATAAGACCAAATATGTCAAATTAAATATAAAATTACCCTCTTCAATGAATATTGCCATGGAATCCAGATGAAATCATTCATACATGACGTATCACGGTCAATTAACCACAGCAAGGTCTGTTTTCAAATATAGCAAAATGGAACAACCACTCAACCATATGAATGTTGATCAGCATAATTTGAAACGCTATATTCATGACATGGCATAGTTTTTCATTACAAATGTGACATTTTCTATCTTCATCTCAATAAAAAAAAAGTATTAATGAAGAAAAATTTTGAACGTTATAGATTTGTATTTTTATTCAAAAGTAACAAAATGGGGAATTCCATGGCAAAGGTTTATTAGTAGAAACCACAGTGTGTGCCCGTATTTCAGCATGAAATATGGTATAAATTCTTCCCCAAATTTATATCGTAGTCTAAAGATCTTCAAAGGCTGATGTCACCCTTGGTCAAACAGTTGGCAGTCCTAAACAAGACATTTCTCTAGGTAACTGTGGTTAAAATTGAAGGGGACATATGAAACAGACAAGCTTCATGCCTCTAATATAGCCCAGTATGATGATGTTCTCATATACTGGCCCTGTTTTATTGTCAAATTTTTATTTTTATTCATAACGATAAAGTTAAATAATGTCATAATTTACTTGCCCCGCACATTTTGTTTTAAGTGAAACGCTTACTATCATTTCAGTCGAATGGTGTGAACCTCCATTGTTTTTGCTATTTTTGAAAACAGACCTTGCTATTGCTAATTGACCATGCCATTTCATGCATGAACGATAACACCTTTAATTTTAACCCTGCATGTTGAAATATGCTAATGTACACTTTATCGTAAATTAATATTAAATATTTCAACTTATACAAGTATCCAGTTTCTTTGTTTGCAGAGTATATAACGACACCACCTTCACTGACCCAGTTCAAGCGCGTGGCCACGTGCGTATGGCTCTTTGAAAATCTTATTTATACGAGTGAATATAATTGGCAACCACTCTGGAAAAGTTGTGGACTACTCCCCATACATTTTGTACAACAAGTTTCAATTTTGTTCAATTTTCTCAACATTTATGTTTACACTTTGTTTGAGTTCAACATATGTTTTGTAGAATGCATTCATACATAACATATTCATGAGTTGGGAGAGTGGAAAAGTGTGACCGAAGAAAAATAGCAGTGGCCAGAAATGAACACGTTATTATGACCCCAAAATAAAAACTATGATTCATTATAACACAAAATTCTCCAAAAAATATTCAAAGGGATAACGAAACACATTAATTCGGTTTACCTTCCCCAAGCGTTTTGACGCGTTTCACCGGCCGCCGCTCTCTCGGCCCCCGGAATGCTGGCGTAAGACTCCCACCGTTACTTCGTACGATGAGTCGGGCTTTAATCCTGTCACGTTAAAGTGCGTCGTAGGTGACTGTGAATGAAGCACTAGCCCCACGTACACTCCGTCGGACTCCCCGATAAATCTCACCTTCAATTTGATAAATTTTAAAGACAAGGCACACGTTTACTCAGAGGCGTATCCAGGATTTTTTCAAGGGGGGTTATTTTGTAAAATTGTTGAAGCCGAGACCAAGTAACATCAGAAAATGCCCAGACCATGACCATTGGTTGAGAGTCCTCACAGCGGAGGGGGGGGGGGGGGGGGGGGGGGGAGGGGGTTTGTATACAATTTTCAAAGCCGAGACCATAGTTTTCTTAGTTCTTGACCGATTGTGCTAACATTTTCTGGGACTATTCATTCTATTTAGTGTCTTATTAAGTCTTATTTAGTATTATTTAGTGCATACAACAATCGAGCATTGACCTCTATGCACTGGAGATGGATGAATTATTCATAAGCAGCGATGTAGGTCAAGGGCTACTCATGAATATTCATTACTTGGACTAGGGTTTGGATGAATCTGAGGATTATAATTACAACGAGACCCTTCTGACCATCGGCAAGTTGCGTGGCCTAATGGTCATGCTGTGGACTTCAGTTCAACACTTATATACTTGATAACATGGGTGCGAATCATCTGTTCTTCTTTTCTTTTGCCATAATAAGTGTTGAGTAGCGGTTTATTTAGTAAATGTATCATGCACAGTTTTCACTAAGGTCTGGAAACTGTGCCCAACATCACTGCGCATGCTCATTGCTTATCTCCACTTGCCATCCTACGGTTTAAAAATTCGCCAGCGGGTCCAGCTTCTGGTTTTGCTACCTACTTCCGGTCTTTTACACTGCCTGCATTTTCTATGCAAGAACGCCAAAATCCTACAGCTACACACGAATGATTCATCAAATTTTTTCCGGCTAATTTTGATCATTATTTTCATCCGCAACGGAACCCCATAACAAAAATACTCTGATCTCAACTGTGATTTAAATCAATGTTTGAATCACTTTTAGACCCGTTCTTCAAAACGACACATCGTGATTTTGGCTGATTTCAATATGAAAGCTTATCACGCGCGCCTGTACAGGAAGTAGGCAGCACAACGAAAGTAATATACCGCCTCCATCGGCGAATATCTTACAGCTGTAATTGTCGATCCCTCTAATTTATCTGGATTTCAATTCATTACAGTATCTCCGACGTCCCACCAGTCAGACATACTCGACTACTGTTTCATGGAAATATGGTGGATCTTTTTGATGTGCACCGTTTGCACAATACTATGTGTAAAGGCCTATTCTCTTGCATATTAAAAAAGTGAGTTTGTATTGGTTTATGAATAAATAAGATTTACTCATTTTGTGTAATTCAAACAAAAATGTATTTAATTCATAGCTCACACATACATCTAAGTACTTTGAAGAAATAAAATCTCAATGAGTATCCTTATACTCCATTCCTAATAATTGTTAACTATTATTTCCACAATACAGTGTTGGGTCTGTGATTTGAATTATTATTCATTGTGTTCCTATTGCTTTACTTTGTTTTGACCCTCAACCAATAATTTGTTGTATTGTTCTATATATTTATTAAAGATTATAATGTATGCATTTATCTATTTAGACCCCTTTTTTAAAATTGGAATCGAATCCAGAACCCTCCTTTTGAAAAAAAAATAACGAATGCCCCTAGGCGGAATATTGTAGATTTGCAATCATCTCCATCACAACTCGTCCTACGTGTTTGATTGTCTTGTTAATGTTTCATTTACATATCCTTCCCTTTACGCATCGTCTTAGGCTTCGGAGTGCTGACGGGGATGCTGTCAATGTTGACGATGCGAAGAACCCAGAGGTTATCGAGAATGAACAGGCCGTCGGCGTCCTTATTGTCAAATATGAACTGGTAGTTTGCGTAGCCGCAGATGAAGATTCTATGAATGGTCTATCGTTGATAGCTTTGGCTGCCCCTAGTGGTGATCACGATGAGTCGATGACCTTCAATCCGTGAGATAATTTCGTGGCATAAGCTTCTGATGCTCTAGTCAGAAATAAGTTTGATCAAAATCAGTTCAAAAAAAGCTGAAAGATTAATCAATGTATCCGATTGGAATAAATGTGTGGCCCACGTTTATTTCATAATATTAAAAAAAATGCTATAATGGCTACACATTTTCTAAATATACACCAAAGAGGTTCTTAAATAGTTGTTGATGCTCTCTCTATTATATTGAATCGTTATTAAAATACAACATCACATTCACATGTTTTTTTTTAAAAAGACATGTTTGAAACCTATATGTTTTAGAGGGAGCCGTCTTGTACCAATTATATACTTGTATACCTAAACAAAGAGACATGACTAATACTTATACAAAAATAAAAAAACGCCGAGGCTTCCTTGGGTCACTCAATCAATATTACTTTTGATAAATCGGAAAATAATTTTTTTATGGATATGAATTAGCAGGCCCAGAACCATCAAAATGAAATATAAATATTAAAAGAATATTTTGAATAAGATAATTCGTTTGGAAAATATAATATATTTTGAAAAAAATGTATGTTGGTATTATATACACATGATATGGACAATACTTGGAAAATTATCAAACAGGCAATGAATGTTAGTAATAATAAACCTGACATAAACAAATTTAGTATAATGATCAGATTTGTGAGGATCCTAGGGATTAGTGAAAATCTTGCTGATTACATTCCCCCATTGAATAAGCATTTTGTTGATTTATGCTCATAGATATGACTTTGTATATATATTGTATCAAAACTAGATACTAAGAAAAGTTCAGGCCGTGATGAAACAGATACTTTTATTTGAAAAGGTATTACATATTCCGTTGTCGATCCTCACGTTCATATTTTGATTTGTCTTTATTATTTGGTAGGTATCCAACTAAGTATATGAAAATTGCTATGGTCATTCGTTTGTGAGTGACAAGTAATTCGATTTAAATAACTATCGACCCATTTCTTTATTGTCCTCTTTTTCGAAAATCAGTTTTTAGAAAAGATATATTCGGAAAGTAACTTGAAAAAAAAATCATGATATATTTTCTAATCTCCAATTTTGTTTCAGGGAAAACATAATACTGTACATTCATTATTGTCTTTCATATTAATAATTGTGTAATCGTTATCAGTTTCTTAATCATATGATAATTCCCTCACAAAAAGTTCTGCAATTCAAGTTTGAGCATTGATAATATTATATAATTTGTTATGTAATTATCCTACTCGAATTTTATATAATTGACGAGCCTGTTTATTCCCCTTTACATTGATGCCTTATTTGTAATGATTATGTAAATTTATGGAATGTGCGGTAGACTTGAATATGGGGCCGTGTCAAGATCGGAATATCGCAAAATACAACGTTATTGTTTATGGGAATTCTTTGTTTGTTTGAAGATTCACGTGTGTGTGAATGGCCACATAATAACAATTCATTTTGCAACATTTCAATCTTGACTTAGCCCCATTAGGAGTAATGCACATTCCATAATTACATAACCATTACAAATGGGGTATCAATGTTAAGAGGAATAAACAGACTTATGAATGATACCAAATTCATGTAAGATAATATTGGGAGAGTTATTAACGCTCAAACTTGAATTGCGGAACTTTTTGTGAGGGGTTTATCTTGTCATGTAAATATATTGCCATACGATATCGTTATATTAACATACTTTATTTAGGTTATTACAACGCTTTCAAATGCAATAGGCCTATCTGTTTAGTGTTATGCAAACTATACATATCATTTATGAAAAATTTGCCCTTTTTTAATCACAATAAATTTCTGGTCAGTTTCTCTTTATGTTTGAATTGCAAATTTAGTTTGATACATTTTTATTCGAAGCTGACCGTAATTAGCAATACAATTTTGTTGGTTTATGGTATTTGGTATGTTTGTTTTTAATACATGTGCATAGCCCTTTCGTATGATATTGATGTTATATATGGGCAATGCTCTAGTCAACCCTATATGATGTGAATACATTTGACTGGTGAAAGAATTATCCAGCTTACAAATTAACGTCGGTCGGCAAATGAAAGGGCAGTTTGGGCGATAGTATCGAAAAATATCGTTTTTCGTTTTTTTGCATATTCGGATAGAGTATCAAAATACCTTTCCAATGATGTTTTCAAATTTTCCAGATTTGCCCGAAATCCGGAGATAATCCCCAATAATCAAAGGGCGATATCGCCAAACTGCGCGATTTCGGCAATTAAAAGGGCACTATCGCGCGCGCCCTTCTTCACATTCGCAAAGTGGAGTGAATTTCGGCAAATGAAAGGGCACTCCCTATACCGTACTGTGTTGAAGGGCGCATACGTCTATGCAGTGTGTAGTGTAAGAGCATCTCCTTGAAGATCATAATTGTGTTTTTTTTAAAGGCGTATCATAGCATAAGATATGTTCACATAATCAACAAGTTTTCCAGATATAATCTGTATGCACATTTATGCAAATTTATGAAAATTTATGCAAATTAGGGAAGCCATTTTGTAAAAATATCATCTATGATATTTCATCCATCAATAAATCTACTTTTACATTTTTTTTCTCTCTTTGTTCATGTTGTAAGGGTTAAGGATGATGTTAAAATTATTCGTGAGGTGACATATGACTTTGTGACGTCATGATATGCAAATTGGCCATAAATTTGCATAAAACTCCATTTTCTTTAGATATAATGATGATTATATCATGATATTACCTGAAAAATAAACGTTAGTCAATATCTATATATCAGAACCGCAGAGTGGAATTCATCTCAATGTGATAACAATAGTAATACCTTCCCTCCGCATCTTTTTATGCAAATTTATGCAAATTCGGGTAGATTTTTCTGAACAAATATTATATGTGATATTTCTTACAGCAAGTAAGATATATGAACACATAGTGTCACTATTTTGATGCTGTAAGAGTCAGTGATCGTGATCGAATTATACATGACGTGGCCAGTTGAATTTGTGACGTCACAATATGCAAATTATGACATAAATTTGCATAAAAACTGAATTTCATTGCATATGATGATGATCAATGCTACATTATACCCCCAAATCAAATTTGTATTACTGTCTCTATATCAGAAACGCAAAATAGTAAAATACATTGAAATATGAAGATATCATTCATATTTTCTCTCCGTATCATCTTATGCAAATTTATGCAAATTATGGTAGCCATTTTGAAAAAAAAATCATATTTGATATTTCATCCATTAATATAAATACAATAACGTCTAGTGTCTCCATGTTTTGTTATAAGGTTGAAAAGGTTAAACATAAAGCTAAAGATAAATATCAGGCTACAGATAAAGGCGACTAGTTGAGTTTGTGACGTCATAATATGCAAATTAGACCAGATATTTGCGTAAGACTGCATTTTCATTACATGTAAAATGTAATGATGATACTTTGTTATGCCCCAAAATAAAACTTAACTCAATGTCTTTATAGTTATACTGACAAACGCAGAGTGGAAGATATTCGAATGTTATGAACAAAGTTTGTTTTCTTTCCGTATTGTTCAGCGTACATTTATGCAAATTAGGGTAGCCACTTTGGAAGAAAAAAATCTTTGATATTTCATCCAGCTATGAATATACATTACCGAATAGTGCATATATATACTCATATATACGAGAAAGGATCCTGATGGAACTATGGATGTGTTAACCAATTGACTTCGTGACATCATAAGTAATATTGTTTTGCCGTTAAAAAAAAAAAAAAACTTTTCTCTATATCAGAAAAGGAGTGTAAAATACATTCACATGTGAGTATTATTTTTTGCTCAAGCTTTCTGTACCGTCTGTAATGTCATAATTCATGCAAAATTAATCTAGTTGCCGACAATAGTATAGCAGTGACATAATGAATCTCAATAACTATTGGAGATAAATTTATATAAGATTCCACATCCACACAGCAGCTACCTCAAGGCAATATACCACAATTCCTCCCCCAGGAGGGTGTTTCACAACAATCATTAGTTGAATGTATCGCTAAGTTGGACGTAAAATGTTTTAAGAGGCATTAGGTTCTTTGAAAAGTTGTTTTAAAAGTCCTTTTTCAAAGGCATAAAATATTCTTATTATTTTCTATTATCAAGGAGATTCCATGTTTTTGATGTAAAATATATATATGACAGTCTAAAAGCGTTGATATTTTATTTCGGGCTACACAAGTCATGGCTTTCCGTAATAGTTCAGTCCAACTTAGAGTTAAGTTCAACATCTTTGTGACCCCTCCCTCCCCCCCCCCCCCCCCCCCCCCCCAGTTGTGTGTGGTCGCGGTATCAGCTGGCTTCATCCTTTCATTTAAAGGGCCCTGCAACCCAAATGCATGTTGTCCTCTGTTCAGCTGTATTAGTGTACACATTCAATATTTGTAAACGGTTTGAACCAAATATGTTTTGTATATTTTTAAACATTTTATCATTTATTTGTCTTCATGTTGCTAAGCCCCACCTCCTAAAAAACCCTCCAGAGCAAATTCTATTGTAGACCTGCAGTGACATCATTTGTCAATCACTGGTCAGCTACCATGGGATTAACAAAAGATGAAAGTACAAAAAGAACATCCACACAAAAACATGCCCTGCATACCTCCATACAATAGCTTAGACAGTGCTTTTCTTCTGACATAGCAACAGCTATTGTAATTGAAGTTGTGTGAGTTGGTATTCTATTCAACCGTGTGATGCTATTGTTATTAGCCTAATCATGGTAGCTGACCAGTGATTGACAAATGATGTCACTGCAGGTCTACAATAGAATTTGCTCTGGAGGGTTTTTTAGGAGGTGGGGCTTAGCAACATGAAGACAAATAAATGATAAAATGTTTAAAAATATACAAAACATATTTGGTTCAAACCGTTTACAAATATTGAATGTGTACACTAATACAGATGAACAGAGGACAACATGCATTTGGGTTGCACGGCCCCTTTAATATCATTTCATTTATTGACTCATAACACCAAAACAAGGAAATAATTTACAATGTAAAACAAAACAAATAAATAATACATAAATATAAAGATTGTACAATACAAATAAGTGAGATAGGAATATGAGAAGGGGCCATAATTAAAGATAAAAGAATCTTGGTGGGGATGGTCTTTATTTATTTATCAAAATATAATGTTCCCGGCAGTCGAATTACTTTGTTAAATCTAGAAATAAGGTTATTGAAAATAGTTTTGCATCCAAAGCACATGTTATATGGTGAATAAATTCTATAAGTGCTGAAGAGGTGGAGTGTTGAGGCCTGAAGCCAAACTGATTAGAAAATAACAAATCATTTTTTTGAATAAATTTGAATTATACATACATCTTTCCAATTAAGATCTTTAAAAATTTGGATAATAAAGAAAATGGTCGATAATTCGGAAATAAACTATGATCACCTTTTTTTATAAATCGGTATAACTTTAGCAATTTTCATTTAGGTAGGAAAGATGCCATGCAAAAAAAGAAAAATTAAAAATTCGACATAGAGGTTCAGCTATTAAATGTATTACCCTTTTCACAACAGAAATTGAAATATCCTCAAATCCTGGGCTTGTTGCACTTTTCATTCCGAGAATGATATCAATAATCTCACGAGAACTTACGGGTGAACAAGAAACATGGATTGGGAATTAAATGAGACATTAAAATGACAACCAGAATTAACATCATGACTGTACCGATTCCTTCAATAAATTGGATGCAGCATTTACAAAATAATCATGAAAACTATCAGCAATTTCATGGTCTGGAATTGAAATATGCATCACTTACAAAATTTGCATTTGATGATTTCTTTTTTTACCAAGTAAATTGTTTATAACCTTCCATGTAGCAGACATATTACCTATAGTAACTTTAAATTTAAATTCATAATATTTTCTTTCTGCTTTACGAGACTCAAACGTGAACTTGTTTCTCATCTTTGTATACTTTCTATCAGAGGGATTTTTAAAAATCTATCGTTTATACAAATTCAACTTCTTCCTTGACATAGTTTTAAATGAGAATGAAACCAAGGTTTCTAACATGTATTTTTTTTCTATATATATTTACTATGGGAAAACATTCATCGTATAACGACACAAAAATTGCTAAAAAGGTATTGTAACACTCATATTGAGAAGGCCATTTAACATTACTTAGTTTATGGCAAAATATAGCAATATTTGCATCAGTTATTGCACGTTTTTTAATAAAAGAATCGGAATTGTTTGTACGCTAGGTGATCGCTTACATCAGAAATAAATATACCTGAGTGAATAACATCGTCCTCATTTGTTAAAACATTGTCTGAAACAGAAGCCGATTGACTGGTAATTCGTGTCGGAGCTTTGATAAGTGGCAAGTGCTGTATCGAGGAATGTTTTCACCACGACAACGATGGATGCCCGGGAGGGCAGGGGGGGGGGGGGGGGGGGGCGGTACACTCATGTATAATGTAAAACGGATATTTGCCGCTTAAAGGGGTCTTGAAAACCAAATGCATGTTTACTCCTGTATATTGGTTTACACATTTGTAATTTGTTTTCGAAATTTTAAAAATATGTTTCGTATATTTTTAAATATTGTATCATTTATGTTTCTTCATGTTGCTAAGCCCCACCTCCTAAAAAAAACCCTCCAGAGTGAATTCTATTGTTGACTGGTGGTGACATCATCTGTCAATCACTGGTCAGTTACCATGAGATTAGCAAATTAGATGAAAGTACAGAAAGATCATGCACACAAAAGCATGCCCTGCACGCCTCCAAACAATAGCTTAGACAGTGCCCTTCTTCTGACAAAGCAACTGCTATTGACATTGAAGGTGTGTGAGTTGGTATTGTATTCAACCATGTGATGTTATTTGTAACTAAGTAGTGAATGACTGATGGGACTGATGTCACAACCAGTCAACAATACAATTTTACTCGGGAGAGGTTATCAGAGGTCGGGGGGGGGGGGGGGGGCTAGCACTATGGCGACAAATAACTAATACAATGTTTTTAAATATACAAAATATGTTGGGTCAAATGGTTTACAAATAGTTGACGGAAGATAACATGCGTTTTGGTTTACCTGGCCACTTGAAGAAAAAAAAAACCCGTTTTCACACCCGATTGCTGCTCTAAAGATACCCGACTTTCAAAAAATGCCGCTCTTTAGACCCCCGGAATGAATTGGCTAAGTAGTATGAAGACATATTAGTTTAAATGACCATTTCAACAAAATATTACATTATTATAAATGCTAATTAAGACATTCCCCACTAAGCCCTTCAAAAACAACCAATTACAACAAAACTTGTCTAATTTGACTTCTATTATACACACAACTTGAAATTATGTCACATTTCTGCGAATTCGTAATATTCTATGTACAACAATTAAAATAGCATCGTTTATGCAACAAAGCTATGTAAATAAATGCAATTCTAGTAACGTAAATTGTTAAATTGTTAAATCGTGTCATAATACCATTCAGGAAAAGGTCCTTTTATGTACACGTCAAAAATATTCTTAATTTATTTTTATTCATTAGAACTTTTCATGCCTCTATCATGATGTTCACGACAACATCAGCTTGTCACCAGCGATTATAAAATGCCCTTATTAAACACGTAGTATAAATTAGTATGCCAAAATAATGTATGTCCCTACAATACACGTTTAATAAGGGCGCGCGTATGACGGGCCAATAGTTGTATAGTTTCCTGCGCCCCGATTGGTCAAAACCGTACATCTACACCGTGGATGTATCGATGTATAGTTGTACATACTTATGTCATGTTTGGCCCGTCATATACGCGCGCGATAATGTCCTTCTTATCATGCGTATGCGCGGTGATTATGCATACGAAATCGGCTCATGAAAGGGCGATATGCAAATCGCCCTTTTATACGTGCGCACTTTGGACTTTGCTTTGCGCGTAATAAGGGCGGTGTAATAAAAGTTCATTTTCTTCGTTTTAAAACATAGATTTGACCTGTAAACCAAACACGGCGTTTATTTCTTATCACTTCATCATGTATTAAGCACACAACTTAATTTACTCATAATATATGAAATATAATGAAAATTTCCTTTACTTGTAAAAAAAACATGTATCGGTTTTTGCTATCGATAGCGTCATAATGCCCTTTCATTTGCCGACCGACGATATAAAGGTGGTACTTATATGCACAGGTACAGGTGGTCTTTATAGACAGGGGGTCTTTATAATAAGGTCCGTTTACCAGTAAACTAATCTCTCATAATTATTAATATAAAAAGTAAAGTGGTCTTTGTAATGTTAATAGTCAGATCGCCTTTATATAGTATAAAGGTAACGTGTGTTTGTTATTTAAACACGGGCATACAAACTCGCTATCAGCCGTCAGGCTGATTATCAGCAAGTCCGTATATAAATACAAATTACAGAAAAACAAATTTACTTTAATTAGTCTCGCGGACTCTCGCCATCGCCCGTTAGTGCACCTGGTTTGTTCGTGTTCATCCTAGCCTGTACCTGTTCCCGCTCTCTCCCACATGTTTTATGTAGTATATTTAGCTCTTATGTAACAGTATAATTAGTCCGAAAAATCAGCCAATGTTTTGAGGGTTCTTTGACGAGTTTTTGTTTTCACCCGTTCTCTACGACGAGATGGGCTTTTCTGTCTACAGTATAATGTACTTGTCATTTCAGCCCCTAGATTCGATAGCTCGGCTGCTTAATTACTTTGACTCATAGCGGATACGCAGTTTTCAGCAGTCTATTACATTTATAATAATATGTTTAAAACAGAAATATAAAATTAAACTTACATAGAGTGGAGAAGTGTGACGTCATTAAAAAAAAAAATCGTATAGGTGCTTGACGACGGTGTTCTACGGGTAGAGTGATAATGTTTAGTTGAAGCCCGTTATATCTACGGTGAGTTCATGAGACTGCATCTTAATTTTACTTTGCAACATCACTGGATGTGACGTGTTTTCGCGTCTTCTTTCTTTGTCAAAGAATTTGGAAAGTAAAAACTGAAAAGCGTATAAGTATACGCTTACAAGTACAAGATGATTATCCTTCAATTCTAATGAACGTTTTGTAGTACCGAAAAAGGGGTATAACAACCATATATATATTTTTTTTACTATAGGGACCTAAATTACGTGACACATTCAACAAACAATGTTTTGTTACGAATCTCTTGCAAATGTGTACCGTCGACCCGTTAATGTATACCTTGGATTTAAATGGAGTTATGATCTAATAGTCAGACGCAGGCTTAGTGAAACAACCGTCTTTATTAAGTCTAGCCTGTAGTCCGACGAGCAGCATGGCGAGGGACTACGTCATCTTCTGGACGGCTCTTGTGCTCGCGGGGTTCGTCGTAGTATTCTCTGCTGGTCTGCTGTCAAACTACATATCAAAATGGCAGATTCCGTCACCAGTTGGACGCTGGAAAGGGAGTAGTTTACCGGGGGATGTAAGGACAGTAGATCGGACACGGTCCGAGCATCTGATGCGAGAACTAACCTTGTTGGACGCTAATGTGGAGACAAGAGATGATGCACGCAGGCAGGTATCTTATTCCGATGATGATTTGCAATCCGATTTGGATTACATCTTATGTTAGTCGGCCCATCATCAGTCCGACACGCATCCGTTAATAATTCGAATCAGGAAGACCCGATTGAAGGCGAAGATGAGCGTACCCAGAGTGGAAATACGTCGTCCAGCGCGTCAGGTTATGGACCCTGGTCTACTATGAATAGAATGAGGTACGTGTTAAACCGAAGCATCAAACATGTCGAAGACGAAGTCCTCAATTTTAACGTTGGTGACATCTTAAAGGAGATGTCAGATGATAGCTTACGCGACAGTCGATTGGTGCAGAAATTACACCGTGCTCTGACGTCACCGGAGAAGGAGTGCGTCGTCCGCATCGTGAAGTACTGCGCGCATCTGTGTGAACATATCTTGGGCAATAATGCGAAGAGCCTGATGCAGAGGAACAGATTCGCGTGCCCTTCCATTACGTCACCATTATGGGACAGACGGACATTTTGATTATCGTTTCTGGTCTGCACAGAGGTTTGCAGCTGGACGACCTAATGGCCAGGCGACCGCCGGGGCAGCTGTGGATGTTGTACTCCCGCGAGAGTCCACAACATGACCCCGAGTACGCGCCACCACACGGCACAGAGAACCCCTACAACCTTACCATGACCTTCTTTCATGACTCGGATCTGCACTTCCCGTATTGCTATACAGAGGCGAGACGGGGGCGTGTCCCGAACCTTCCCAGCAACAAGACAAAACTCATCACCTGGATGGCATCCAACTGTCGCCTGCTCTCCTGGACACGCGGCGCAATGGTCAAAGAGCTACAAATATACCTACCGATTGATACATACGGAAAGTGCGGTGACCTTGGGCGTCTCGATGACGCATTGGTTGACAAAACGCTCGAGCAGTACAAATTTTATCTCGCGTTCGAAAACAGCGAGTGCCGCGATTACATAACCGAGAAGGCGTGGCGCACGGGACTAGAGCGCGGGCTCGTGCCGATTGTCTACGGATCGAAACGAGAGGACTACGAACGCACGCTTCCGCGCAACTCATTCATCTACCTTCAGGACTTTACCACGATGCGCGATTTCGTTGATTACGTGCGCGCGTTGGACGCCGACGGCGCGCGATACCAGAAGTTCTTCGATTGGCACGCAGACACCAAGATCAACTGCCTTTCGCGTGTCTTCATAATGGTCAATCAAGAAGTTAACATGTGCTTCCTGTTGCGCAAGTTCGTTCACATGCACGCGCACCCGGAGACATCTTTGAGGAGGAGAGTGACGGATTTCAAGACTTGGTGGGACGGGAAGTGTTCTGACGTCAGTGCAAAGAAGGAGGTATTAGGAATCGATGTCCATGAACGCAATCCGAAACCAAAAAGAAACACAAAAAGTTAAATTGACAAAAAGAGGGTTATTGACTACAATTCAAATTCGAATTTGCATTATACTGGACAATAATGTGTGACAAATGACTAAAATGAATGGACTTTTTGTGAAATTGGTCAACAATAGACGAAATTGAAGTTGTCATTGGCACATTCTCGGCTTCTCGGGACGAAATTGAAGTACACATTTATACAAATTGAATGACAAAAGAGTTAAAATGGATAGGAAAACATTTAGTATAGTAACTCAATTCTGTGTTTAGTTAACTTTTAGTTAACATTTTTATTACATGTATTATGAGAAAATCGCAATTCCATCATGTACATATAATAATTCGATTAATAATTCGATTACATTATGGAAATTATATTTAAGATATTATCATTTCGCCAATATGTAGAAATTGATTAATCTTATACATGTATATTACCATATATTGATTTTTCTTTTACAAAGGCAATCATTAAGATATTTGTCCCAATTTTGAGTGCTAAAAATCTGATCGCATACTAAGTTTGATGTATTGTTTCATTTGTTTTTTCGATGAAAAGACACCCGAGAGTTCAAACAAATTATGAGATATATTAATCATAATTAGAGAATTATGATTTATGGGAAAAAAAACAAAACAAATCAAATAAGATTTGAAATAGAGTCAAAATGTTTTGGGTCAGTCCTTGCCTTGACGAATGATCTGCTAGATTTACCGTGACTTACATTTGATTACATTTGCCTGTATAAACCGAACACAAAAAATAATTACCCCCCTAAACATTTGCTAATAATTTCACAACCAGGAATCCTATATAGATTTACATGGTAATTAGGAAAACAATGTCTAAAAATACGAGGTAACCATACATACATGGTTGAGTAAGCACACATTAAAAAGAAAATCGAAATTTTTCAACATTTATTTATTTATTTGTTTTTATTTATTTTATACTGCAGGGTAGGCCTGTTCAGTTATGCAAAACTGCTTTACAAAGGCGCCCTGCAGTTTACATTGTAACAATTCAAAACGAACATAAATGATGGGGAGAGTGAATATAATTATACAAGCAATCATTAAATATAAACACGCATACTAATATAGCATGTTAAGTATCATCTATTATAAAATACAATTCAAATCAATATAAAGCTTTGTATTGTTTTTTAAACGTATACAAATATTCGCAAAAGTAAAATCATTATTGCAGTTTATTGACTATTGAGAAATTTCAAATTGCACTGTTTTACAAATGCAATTAATGCATTTTACCGAATGTGCCAATTAATTTTTTAAAAAATCAAACATCATAATCAATGCATTAAGTCACATGTGCTGTTTCACAACAATGTACTTGAGACATTTGAAAATGGGTAATTTTGTCTTTAATCTGTGCTCATTCAGCCATGAAGTGATGAATATCTCTGATTTTCACACAAAATGTACATAACAACTGTAGAAATATTGTGGTAAATTGACATCCTGACAAATGTATCAGTTATGAAATTATGAGCAGTTATTTAGGGGATAGTTACTATTTGTATTGCGGTTTATATAGCGGATAAGCAGTTTTAATCAGTTTTGTTTACATTTTACATTTCCAATATTTTTTTTTCAGTGTATGTCCACTTTTCTGTGGAAATGCCCATGAGTATAATTTTATGGCGATTAATGTCAAGGCTAAATTTTAGCCAATGTATGATATTATGACAGCTTAAATGGCAACCTTTGCACATTTTATATAACTTTGATATCAAAATAGTTTATCTTAAGAGACGTTATCGTATTGTATTAATCTGGTGTAGTCATACAAGTTAGTTCTATTTTTGTGTGTGAACTTTAAAATGGAATTAAAACCAACAAATTTCGTGTCATGGGGCATTTCGGGAAGTACCAATACTCAAGTGTACCTTTAATACGTACAGTGTTAACACCAAAAAAAATACATGTACAATTAAGATAAATACTACGTATTTCATGGAGTAGTGGTATGTCCTATGACAGAGGACTATTCGACATGTAATATTAATTCCATTTAAAAGGATATAACGAATGCTATTTGTTAGCACTGCATGTAATATGCATATACTGAAGATACTAAACGTTCATGTTTCTTAAAGGGGTATAGTTCAGTTTTGGTATAGAGTGCGCAGCATGAAATCTTTTTTTGGTGAGATGATGAAAAACTGAGTGTAAAATTTGAAAGAGCATACAATTTTAATGAAAGAATAAACGTTATTTGATCAAAATCGGTTCAGAAACGGCTGAAATATCAATAAATATATTCGATCGGAATAAATCTGGGGCCCAGATTTATTCAATGATTTTTGTTTTAATGTATAAAATGCTTACATTTTTTCAAAAATGTTCAAAAGAGGTTTTTAAATAGTTATTGATGATCTCTCTATTTAATCATTATTTTCAACAAAACATCACATGCATAATTTTGTATGAAAAATGGTTGAAACCAATGCTTTTTAGAGAGCGCCCTCTTGTGTTTCAATGGCTCTTTTTTAATGATAACATGCTTTTAACTTAGTCATTTGCAATTTTCTATACCTTTCAAGCATGGTGGAGTTATAACTATTAGTTTGTAATTTGTTATTGTGCAGGTTTTGGTTACTAAAGCTCAGCCTTACCAAAACTGTACTACCCCTTTAAATAAACTGTATAGCGAGTACATACGGTCGTAGGAGAGCACCGTTCAAGTGGTTTTCAGTCGAGTGAGAAAAAAATGGGCAATAGGCGTAGGAGGCGGGGGAGCTGGGGGCTGCAGCCCACCCCCCCCCCCCCCCCTAGAGTTTTGAAAACGGCCATATTCGGGCAAAGCGCACCTGAAATTCGGGCAATCATGTCATATTCGGGCAAAAATCATATTCGGGCAAAAATTATGTCACATTCGGGCAAATACACGTCATATTCGGACAAGTTAATGTCATAGTCAAGCGGCAAAAGCATTTTATTTTCGGGCAAAATCGTCTCATATTCGGGCAAAATCGTGTCATTTTGGACTAAACAATTGAAAACATGTCATTTTCGTCGGGTACCAAAGAGGCGACCTCAGCCCCCCTCAGAAGGACGTGCCCCTAGTTATGTTATTTTAATTATGTATTGTCTTCGTTTGTAAAATATCTGTAATTCAGCCATTTGGCCGCGATTGATATTAATTTCAATAAAAACCTTTTCTATTCATACGCCCATGCTGGCATAAATACATGAATTAAAATTAATTAATGTGTATTGTCTTCGTTTGTAAAATATCTGTAATTCAGCCATTTGGCCACGATTGATATTATTTTAAATAAAACCTTTTCAATTCCTACGCCCATGCTGGCGTAAATACATGAATTAAAATTAATTAAAGGGGTAGTTTAGTTTTGGTAAGGCTCAACTTTAGTAACCAAACATGGACAGTAACATTATAAAACTAATAGTTTTAACTCCACCATGCTCGAAAGGTATATAAAATTACAAACGACTAAGTAAAAAGCCCGTTATCATTAAAAAAGAGCCATTAAAACTCAAGAGGGCGCTCTCTAAAAAGGCATTTGATTTAACAAATTTTCATACCAAAGTATGCATGTGATGTTTTATTGAAATAATGATTAAATAGAGAGATCATCAACAACTATTTAAAAAACGCTTTGGAAAATTTTTGAAAAAGTGCAAGCATCTTTTTATTTTTATTTTAAATTCAGCTAATTATTTGGGCCCCAAATAATTATAGGGTCAGATATATTTATTGATATTTCAGCCGTTTCTGGGCCGATTTTGACCAAATAAAGTTTATTCTGCCATTAAAATTGCATGTTCTCGCAAATTCGACACTCAGTTTTTCATTACCTCACAAAAAAATTGTGATGTGCAGCGCCCTCTCTACCAAAACTAAACTACCCCTTTAATGCGCAAAATCTGATTGGTTCAAATGCAAATATTGTGCGACTTGCAATTTATTCCAACTTTACAATCGATTGCATCTCTTTCTGCAACAGGGCCTGGATATAAAGGGAAATTATTTCCGTAGAAATTTCGACTAAGCCAACTGAATACACATGAAGTCATTCATAGAACTGTTCACAAACAACATATCCAACCATTCACTTCGTTCGATGCTCTAAAGAAAGCCGTTATAGCTGTTGTTATTGTTGTTAGATTGTGTTGACGTTGCTTTTATATTATTTTATACTATGCGCAAACATAATTTCGTATATTATAACAAAAAGTCACACGCAAAAATATATATCTTAAATGTTAAATTATTTTGATACACAAATATAACCTATCAACGTTCGAGGGACGTTCGAGGGATGGTTGGCGCACGCACGTTCGAAATGGAAACACCTAAAAGCTAAAGCCTGCAATTTTGACCATGGAATTTCGTTTTTATTTAATCTTCTATCGCTGAAAATGTGCTTCAATCACTATGTAGAATATGGTGAAAGTGAATAAACTTGAAAAGAAACAGCGGGAAAAACGTCCATAATTATGATTTAAGACCGAGAAAGGAAAATTGTCAAGTTGTGCGAGACGCCACGTCAGCAGAGAGAACCCCTACAACACATACACATGGTTCAAGCCCCGCCCGTACATGCCGTAATGGCGATTTGAATATGGCGCCAACGAAAGATACCTCCATTGATGCGGTAAGCCGTAATGAATTTCAACAAACTATGGAAAAGGTTCTTGATAAGCTAGACTCGCTGAATGTAAATGTATCGGCTATGAGAAAAGAATTTACAGAGATCCAACAAAAAATTTCTGATTTGCAAGCAGCTGCTACAGACTCGGCCGCTAGATTGACAATTGAAAACGATACTTTGCCCCGAATGAAAAAAACCAAATGAAGAATCAAGCCGTGAACTAAAAGACATGATTACTGCGCTTGAAATTCACGATAGAAAGGTGAACCTGTTGTTTTACGGAATAGAGCAGAACAAAGATGAGAAAATCCTACAAACTATTTTAAAAAAAACGATTGAAGAAGTGGGATTCACGAAAAGGGAAGCAGAGGAAATGCCAATTTCAAATGCGCATAGGCTACCGAGACGCGTCACGCCGGGAGATAGTCGACCGAAAGGCCCAGATCCTATTATTGTGCGGTTTTGTGCCATGATGGACAGATATCGCGTGCTACAACAGTATAGACGCAAGCGGTGGGGTGACCGTGCGGGGGAAAACCAGAGGCAAACAAAGCATCAATTCCAATTCCGTATTGTTACGGATCTGACTCCTGCTCTCAAACAAAAGAGAAAACAAACTAGAGCAACGAGCATACTATTTGAGGAAACACGAAAATAAACAAACCAGAATTCGACTGGTGGGAACGGGGCTCCAACTTCAACATAGAGAGAGGGGATCGCCAGCAGCAGCAGCCGCTTGGACAGTGATTGTCGAGTAGCGTGGCGACGTGTGTGTTGAAGCGACGCCTGTGTTTGTGTTTGAACATAGTGCTGTATTGACTTTTGGTTTTGATTTGGCCCGTCAGGGGTGTCGATCCTGGGGGGCAAGGGGGGCGGTCGCCCCACCAATGAAAATATTGGGGGGCGAACATATCATTTCGCCCCCCCCCCCCCCCCCCCCAATAATTCCGAAAATGAGGAAGAAAAATATTGAGTGATATAATGCTAAAGAGTGAAAAGACACATTTATCAATAATTAATCTTCAAAATAGCTGTTTTTTTAGTTTTAAAAAGGACTATAAATCTCATTTTTGCCGCGCGCTTCGCGGGCATACAGTTTCTCATATTGCAAGTTTCATTTTGGTTGCGGGAACTCACATTTCGAAATATGTTGGGCAGTGTAATTTCTCAAACGCACACCTCAAACGAAGTTTATTAAACCCTCATCTATAGCACGCCGTCACATAAAAAAAAAATCTGAAATAGTCAATGCAGTCAATTCGGTCCTTATGCGCTGAACGCAAATCAAATCGGAATATCATGTCCCCCACAATTGAAAGTGGAGGAGATTGTCCCCCTCTCTTTGTCATTATGTATGTTTGGTTCCATACTTATATGGTTAGACTTCATATATCGTGAAATTAATGTCTTAGGTGTGCACCAAATCGCACAATTTCACGCCCCCACACGCATGATAGGAGTTGCAAATGTCTGAAAACTAAAAGCTGCCGGGGGCTCCGCCCCCTGGACCCCCATTATTGTCCCCAAATGTGGGTGCCCCCACAGTCAGGCCTTCGAGCCATCAAGGCACTTTTAATGAGCGCATAATAAAATTTTCGGGCATGCCAAATATGGGGCTTTTAGCTCTCTCAGTGGTCACTCTGGAAAAAAATTCAAATTTCGCCCCCCCTCCTCCAATCTCAAAAACGGATCGACACCCCTGTGGCCCGTGTAGCACCAAACTCGAATTGAAGGGTAGATATCATAATTGTGAACAGTTTGGAGTGGGACCATTCTGATGAAAGAAAACAAAGCATCCAAGACCATTATTATACATTTATTGGCTGAGATTGAGAAGGTGACCTTATTGTCAGCGATCGGCATCGTTGTGGTTATAATGTCAAACGTATGGTGATACTATATGCAACATGAGCCGTCTGCAGTCGAGGTCGTCGATATACTGTCAAACGTATGGTGATACTGCAGGCAATCTGAGCCGTCTGCAGTCGTGGTCGTCGATATACTGTAAAACGTATGGTGATACTGCAGGCAATCTGAGCCGTCTGCAGTCAAGGTCGTCGCAATAATGTATGGTGATACTACATGCAACATGAGCCGTCTGCAGTCGTGGTCGTCGATATACTGTCAAACGTATGCTGATACTGCAGGCAATCTGAGCCGTCTGCAGTCGAGGTCGTCGAGATACTGTCATTTTTATGGTGATACTGCAGGCAATCTGAGCCGTCTGCAGTCGAGGTCGTCGCAATAATGTATGGTGATACTACATGCAACATGAGCCGTCTGCAGTCGTGGTCGTCGATATACTGTCAAACGTATGCTGATACTGCAGGCAATCTGAGCCGTCTGCAGTCGTGGTCGTCGATATACTGTCAAACGTACTGCAAGCAATCTGAGACGTCTGCAGTCGAGGTCGTCGAGATACTGTCAATAATATGGCGATACTGCAGGCAATCTGAGCCGTCTGCAGTCGAGGTCGTCGCAATAATGTATGGTGATACTACATGCAACATGAGCCGTCTGCAGTCGAGGTCGTCGAGATACTGTCAATTATATGGTGATACTGCAGGCAATCTGATCCGTCTGCAGTCGAGGTCGTTGCAATAATGTATGGTGATACTACATGCAACATGAGCCGTCTGCAGTCGAGGTCGTCGAGATAATGTCATTTATATGGTGATAATGCAGGCAATCTGAGCCGTCTGCAGTCGAGGTCGTCGCAATACAGTATGGTGATACTACATGCAACATGAGCCGTCTGCAGTCCAGGTCGTCGAGATACTGTAAAACGTATGGTGATACTGCAGGCAATCTGGGCCGTCTGCAGTCGTGGTCGTCGAGATACTGTCAATAATATGGCGATACTGCAGGCAATCTGAGCCGTCTGCAGTCGTGGTCGTCGAGATACTGTAAAACGTATGGTGATACTGCAGGCAATCTGAGCCGTCTGCAGTCGAGGTCGTCGAGATACTGTCATTTATATGGTGATACTGCAGGCAATCTGAGCCGTCTGCAGTCGAGGTCGTCGCAATAATGTATGGTGATACTACATGCAACATGAGCCGTCTGCAGTCGTGGTCGTCGAGATACTGTAAAACGTATGGTGATACTGCAGGCAATCTGAACCGTCTGCAGTCGAGGTCGTCGCAATAATGTATGGTGATACTACATGCAACATGAGCCGTCTGTAGTCGAGGTCGTCGAGATACTGTAAAAACGTATGGTGATACTGCAGGCAATCTGAGCCGTCTGCAGTCGTGGTCGTCGATATACTGTCAAACGTATGCTGATACTGCAGGCAATCTGAGCCGTCTGCAGTCGAGGTCGTCGAGATACTGTCAATTATATGGTGATACTGCAGGCAATCTGAGTCGTCTGCAGTAGAGGTCGTCGCAATAATGTATGGTGATACTACATGCAACATGAGCCGTCTGCAGTCGAGGTCGTCGAGATACTGTAAAACGTATGGTGATACTGCAGGCAATCTGAGCCGTCTGCAGTCGAGGTCGTCGAGATACTGTCATTTATATGGTGATACTGCAGGCAATCTGAGCCGTCTGCAGTCGAGGTCGTCGCAATAATGTATGGTGATACTACATGCAACATCAGCCGTCTGCAGTCGTGGTCGTCGAGATAATGTAAAACGTATGGTGATACTGCAGGCAATCTGAGCCGTCTGCAGTCGAGGTCGTCGCAATAATGTATGGTGTCATGGTGATACTACATGCAACATGAGCCGTCTGCAGTCGTGGTCATCAAGATACTGTAAAACGTATGGTGATACTGCAGGCAATCTGAGCCGTCTGCAGTCGTGGTCGTCGATATACTGTCAAACGTATGCTGATACTGCAGGCAATCTGAGCCGTCTGCAGTCGAGGTCGTCGAGATACTGTCAATAATATGGTGATACTGCAGGCAATCTGACCCGTCTGCAGTCGAGGTCGTCGAGATACTGTCAAACGTATGGTGATACTGCAGGCAATCTGAGCCGTCTGCAGTAGAGGTCGTCGCAATAATGTATGGTGATACTACATGCAACATGAGCCGTCTGCAGTCGAGGTCGTCAAGATAATGTCAAACGTATGGTGATACTGCACGCAATCTGAGCCGTCTGCAGTCGCGGTCGTCGATATACTGTCAAACGTATGCTAATATTGCAGGCAATCTGAGCCGTCTGCAGTCGAGGTCGTCGAGATCATGTCAAACGTATGGTGATACTACAGACAATCTCAGCCGTCTGCAGTCGAGGTCGTCGCAATAATGTATGGTGATAATACATGCAACATGAGCCGTCTGCAGTCGAGGTCGTCAAGATAATGTCAAACGTATGGTGATATTGCAGGCAATCTGAGCCGTCTGCAGTCGAGGTCGTCGCAATAACGTATGGTGATACTACATGCAACATGAGCCGTCTGAAGTCGAGGTCGTCGAGATACTGTCAAACTTAAGGTGATACTGCAGGCAATCTGAGCCGTCTGCAGTCGAGGTCGTCGCAATAATGTATGGTGATACTACATGCAACATGAGCTGTCTGCAGTCGAGGTCGTCGGGATACTTGGTCAAACGTATGGTGATACTACAGGCAATCTGTATGTAAACATAGCCATTTTCGCACTGATCGAACACAACGAATGATTATCTGGCCAGTAGCTCAGATGCGGTCTTGGAAGGAATGAGTACGATATGATGCTTGTGATACAGATGATGTTACTAGTATTTGAGGTTGTGATTGATCATAGTCGTTGATCACGACACTTTGCTTGTTGTAGACTTTATAGTCTATTATATATAGGTCATAATACATAGCATTCGCTTACCCTGTGTTAGCACATGATCATGTTTATTGAGTTATTATATTTTGTTTTTCTTCCCAGAATGTACATTGTCGTTAAACGCGTCCCATATAGCGCATGATGAATATAGTGCAACTAAGAGTATTCTTAAGCGTGGTGGGAGCCCGGGGTGGGAGCTGTCACTTTGTTCTGTTGCCATGGTTGCCTATAACGCGTTTATTGCAACGGAGTTCTTACAGCAATCGCGAGCAGGTCCTCTCTCCTGGTCGATCGAGCGTAGGATCGTGTATTTTCGTGTGCCTGTGAAATTGGCTGCCTACGTGATATTAGAAATCTTAGAAACGCGTGACCATGATGTTCATTTTTAGCAACTTTATATTTGAGATCAGCTTATGATTACCGTGTCTGTAGGTATGAGCCTGTGGAGCAGATGCCGGTACTATAACCACTTTATTTTTGCTATTTGAAATCGCTAAGAGATTTTATTCTAAGTAACTGTGTGACATTAACACAAAAAAGGGGCTAATCATTTGAGATTCAAGATGTATGCCATTATTGAAGACAAAGACATCGTGAGAGAAAATAGAAGGAGAGACAAAGACTCAAGAAATTATCTCTTTAATGCTTTGACGTCGTCATACGGATATGTCGCAAACTGTAAGAGGATTAGCTGAACATTGTCACTAAAAACAGACATTATTCGGAAACTTGCAGATGATGTATGTTTATATTTTCTCTCTAATTATTTGATTACGCCTTTGTTTGTGTTATTGATATGTTATGACAAATGTTTCATTCCATTGATATTGTACCTCAATAATTGTTAAGGAGTCTAGGAGATAATATAGTTTTGGTCTGGAGGATGATTGCATTATTTTTATGTGAAATTGTGAAATGTATAGATGTCTGAGGAACACCTTATGCGTTAGAGGGATGGTTGAGTATTGGTCAAACTTAACTTTGGTTACTAGGGCCAGCACCATTGCGGTGCAAAATAATAGTTGTGACTGTGTCATGCTCGAAAGGTATACATAGTTACAGATGATTGAGTAGAACCCCTGTTATTATTTTAAAATATGGGTTTTAGCCATTTTTTATACAAAATTGTGTATTTAATGTTTTGTTAAAATAATGATTCAATAGAGATATTATTAATAACTTTTTTTTTTTTTAAGTAGTCTTTAAGCATTCAAACAAAAATTCTCTAGAAAGTTAAAATATCCCCTGACGAAGAATTGTTTTGAATAAAAACATGTTTATGAATATTTCGGCCGTTTCTGAGCCGATTTTGATTAAATGGAGTTTATTTTGTTAATGAGATTGTGTGTTCTTTCAAATTTGATAGTCAGGTTTTTTATTGTTTCACGAAGGGGGATTTTGTGAAGTGCCCTCTATACCAATGCTCAACTATCCCTTTAATGGTTATTTTAGATAGAAAACAGTAATGTCATTGAATTTGTTATTCATTTATTTGTTATTTTATCATTATTGAATTATAATTATGATTTGTTGGTATAATCTAACAGTTATACCTCTCAATAAACAGTTTGTTTGTTGGGGCAGTATAAAGTATGTTTTACTTCGATCATTGAATTATGCATAATTATTTTAATGGTCATATGACTGAAGCGCATAAAATGGGAGTGATTACATTAATACCAAAAGGAAATAAAGATAGAAAATTGTTATCAAACTGGAGACCTATTTCTTTATTAAATGTTATAATAGCTTCATCTTGTATTGCAAACCGGATTAAACAAATATTACCTTTTGTGATTAATGAAAGTCAAAAGGGTTTCATGTCTGGACGATTTATTTGGGAAAATATACGTCTTTTGTATGATTTGATGTTATACACGGATTTAAATGATATTCCTGGACTTTTGTTGATAATAGATTTTGAACAAGCTTTCGACTCAATGTCACACGACTTTATATTTCAGGCCCTGGACTTTTTTAATTTTGGTGATTCCATAAAATCATGGATTAAACTTTTTTATGAGAATGCCTCGTCATGCGCTTTGGTCAATGGTCATATGACAAACAGATTTAATATAGAAACTTTGAGCCAGATGTGAGAGTGAGACATTGCAAGGAGCGAAGTGACTGAGGGAGGGGGAGGGTGTGGGAGGGGGGTTTCCCCCCTCCCACGGTAGGGAGCTTTTGCATTTTTGGACTTGAAATTATGCAATCTGGTGCTTACCTAGATAGGAAATTCGGGTTTAACATGGACTGTATCTGGGAAAGTGTGTTATGATTTGATCGACCAGAAATTTTAAATATATATTCAAGAAGAAAACAAATTATTGACACACTAATAAATATGCACCCCAACACAGGGAGCGAATTGACTGAGCGGGGGGAGGGTGTGGGAGGGGGGTTTTCCCCCTCCCACGGTAGGGAGCTTTTGCATTTTTGGACTTGAAATTGTGCAATCTGGTGCTTACCTAGATAGGAAATTCGGGTTTAACATTCACTGTATCTGGGAAAGTGTGTTATGATTTGATCGACCAGAAATTTTAAATATATATTCAAGAAGAAAACAAATTATTGACACACTAATAAATATGCACCCCAACACAGGGAGCGAATTGACTGAGCGGGGGGAGGGTGTAGGATGGGGTGTCCCCCCTCCCACGGTAGGGAGTTTTTGCATTTTTGGACTTGAAATTGTGCAATCTGGTGCTTACCTATAGATAGGAAATTCGGGCTTAATAGTGACTGTATCTGGGAAAGTGTGTTATGATTTGATCGACCAGAAATTTTAAATATATATTCACGAAGAAAACAAATAATTGACACACTGATAAATATGCACCCCAAAACAGACACAAATATTGTACTTATATTTAGCGTCATACACATGACTGTTCCAACATCACCATATACCACATTATATATGATCCAACTATTTCCAAGAATGAGTCCCGAGGGGCGAAGCTACCGAGGGCTGGGGCAGAGCCAAATAGGGAGGGTTTGGGAGGGGGTATCCCTCTCCCACGGAGAAGATTTTGCGAAAATTGAAAGTGGATGATTGTATAATTACCTTTTTAACGTTATAATTAACAAGTCTTAGCTCATACAACTAATGTTTTCTTTCCACTCGTATACAGATACACACTAAATATATATATCCTTCCCTAAAACCTGGGGGGGGATGATTGTACATGTCATCCCCCCACCTTGTGAGGTGGGGGGGGGGGGGGGCATCCCCCTCATCCCCCCGTTGTCTACGCCCCTGGGTCAAACAGTTGGGCAGTCTTCAACATGACATTTCTCTAGGTAACTACGGTTAAAAAAGCAGGGGACACACTCAAACAGACAAGCTTTATGCCTCTAATACAGACCAGTATGATCATGCTCTCATAACCTGGCCCTGTTGCCCCGCACATCTTGTTTTAAGTAAAACGCTTACTATCATCCTGATCATTTCAGTCGAATTGTGTGGTCCTCCATTGTTGTTGCTATTTTTGAAAACATACCTTGCTATTGTTAATTAACCACGGCATTTCATGCATGAACGATTACACATTTAATTTATACCCTGCATGCAGAGGACTAAATTCCCTTTAATTTGATATATGATAATCTACACGTTATCGTACTTTAATATAAAATATTTCAACTTTTACAAGTGTCCAGTTTCTGTTTTTTGCGGAGTATATATGGTGAAAATGAGACTACTACGTCACGATATGGGTATCCATGCAAGTCAATGCGCTCATATAGCGTCCCTTTTCATCCCCCAATAACCTACCCATTATCGGAGATCAATAGATTTTGCTGGGTACATCAAGTACAAAATACAGTCTGATTGTGTATACTTTGGTCAATAATATTTGGTACATTGGAACTGTTCACTCGTACGTTGAAAAAAAAAATTCCTTTTCTTTCTTTTCGTCTTTGCAACAAAAGGATCAGTCGGGGTAATCCGTTTCGTGTTTCACTGTATCACGGTGATTATAGTGTTTGTGCTCAACGATGAAATATGAACACTAATATTCTCCTTTATACAGCACGTTGCTGGGTATAGAGTGATAATGTTTAGTTGAAGCCCGTTATATCTTGTACAGTGAGTTCATGAGACTGCATCTTTATTTTACTTTGCAACATCACTGGATGAGACGTGTGTTCGCGTCCTCTTTCTTTGTCAAACAATTTAGAAAGTAAAAACTGAAAAGCGTATAATTATACGCTCACAAGTACAAGATGATTATTCTTCAATTCTAATGAACGTTTTGTAGTACCGAAAAAGGAGTATAACAACTATTAAATTTGTATCAGGCACGTAAATTACGTGACACAACAAACAATGTTTTGTTACGAATCTCTTGCAAACTGGTACCGTCGAACCGTTAATGTACCTTGGATCTAAATGGAGTTATGATCTAATAGCAGTCTTAGTGTAGCAGTGTAGTCATAATAGCAGTCTTAGTGTATATAGCAGTTTAGTCTTATAATAGCAGTCTTAGTGGAACAACCGTCGGAACGGTTGTTTCCATCTTAATTAAGGCTAGCCTAGTCCGACGATCAGCATGGCGAGGAACGGTGTCAACTTCTGGACGGCCCTTGTGCTCGCGGGGTTCGTCGTAGCATTCTCTGCTGGTCTGCTGTCAAACTACATATCAAGATGGCAGATTCCGTCACCAGTTGGACGCTGGGAAGGGAGCAGTTTACCGGGGAGCTCATCACCAGTCCGACATGCATCCGTTAATAATTCGAATAAACCGATTAAAGGCGAAGATGAGCGTACCCAGAGTGGAAATACGTCGTCCAGCGCGTCAGGTTATGGAACCTGGCCTACTATGAATAGAGTGAGGTACGTGCTAAAACGCAGCATCAAACACGTCGAAGACGAAGTCCTCAATTTTAATGTTGGTGACATCTTAAAGGAGATGTCAGATGATAGCTTACGCGACAGTCGATTGGTGCAGAAATTACACCGTGCTCTGACGTCACCGGAGAAGGAGTGCGTCGTCCGCATCGTGAAGTACTGCGGGCATATGTGTGAACATATCTTGGGCAATAATGCGAAGACCCTGATGCAGTGGAACAGATTCGCGTGTCCTTCCATTACGTCACCATGCGTCGTTGAGACGCGGTTTGCGAGCAATATGAGCGAGCCCGTTATGGGACAGACGGACATTTTGATTATTGTTTCTGGTCTGCACAGAGGTTTGCAGCTGGACGACCTAATGGCCAGGCGACCGCCGGGGCAGCTGTGGATGTTAAACTCCCGCGAGAGTCCACAACATGACCCCGAGTACGCGCCACCACACGGCACAGAGAACCCCTACAACCTTACTATGACCTTCTTTCATGACTCGGATCTGCACTTCCCGTATTGCTATACAGAGGCGAGACGTGGGCGCGTCCCGGACCTTCCCAGCAACAAGACAAAACTCATCACCTGGATGGCTTCCAACTGTCGCCTGCTCTCCTGGACACGCGGCGCAATGGTCAAAGAGCTACAAAAATACCTACCGATTGATACATACGGAAAGTGCGGTGACCTTGTGCGTCTCGATGACGCATTGGTTGACAAAACGCTCGAGCAGTACAAATTTTATCTCGCGTTCGAAAACAGCGAGTGCCGCGAGTACATAACCGAGAAGGCGTGGCGCACGGGACTAGAGCGCGGGCTCGTGCCGATTGTCTACGGATCGAAACGAGAGGACTACGAACACACGCTTCCGCGCAACTCATTCATCTACCTTCAGGACTTTACCACGATGCGCGACTTCGTGGATTACGTGCGCGCGTTGGACGCCGACGGCGCGCGTTACCAGAAGTTCTTCGATTGGCACGCAGACACCCAGATCAACTGCCCTTCAGCGCGTACCTTCGTTATGGTCAACCCAGAAGTTAACATGTGCTTCCTGTTGCGCAAGTTTGTCCACATGCACGCACACCCGGATACGTCTTTAAAGAGGAAAGTGACGGATTTCAAGACTTGGTGGGACGGGAAGTGTTCTGACGTCAGTGCAAAGCAGGAGGTGTTAGGAATCGATGTCCATAAACGCGATCCGAAACCAAAACGACGTATCAGACTTTCACCATAATGCATAATTTCAATCAACTCTTTGCCATGTTTTCCACTTGGCATCATAGTTTATAGATCCATGCAATTAAATTGTGTTTAAATGATAACGGAAACAAATTTGTAGGAATAGTACTAATTGAAATCAAACTTATTTTGAAAATAATATAGGTTTTCCCGGTCAATTTCGTTATTTTCTCATGCGATTACCTATTAGTAGCATTTAATTTCGTCTAATCCGCGCTTGGATTGACATATCGTCATTCAAATTCGTTTTTAGTCATTCATTTTATATAACAGAGCAGCCAATTTCACACTTACGCCATTCTAATGTATTAAGCGATAGGCGCTCATTTTCGTTAGTGGTCATTCAAATTCATCTCCAGCAGTCTCCGGTCACATTTCGATCATTCAAATTCCACTTTACAAAAGTGGGAACAGTTAAATATTATGTTGATTTGATTGCTTTTAATGGAAATGCGAGCAGATGCACCGGAAATGAGTGTGACGTGAGGATGTGTGTGTGTGATTGGGTTGGATGAATTGGAGTAGGGTGAGGGATGTAGCAAGGTTACATCATTTTATTAGAAAATGACCTCCATTTTTTTTTTTTTTTCTTTTAGTGTAATATAATTAATTATTACAATTTATTGTGATTGTTAACATGTAAGTAAGGTAAACATGCATTTAAAATAATTGTATTGTTCAATTGATTATATATATTAGTTTATTGTAATTGTTGACTATTTTTCATGTATATTTTATGTTTGGAGGAATAAAACAATATTGGAAGGGGGAAAAACATGACTAGGAAGGCTGAGGCCATATAAGTGGGCGATTGCACTGCACCATTTTTGTTCTTCTCATGTTTAGGCTAACGCCCCCTTTCTATGTCAAAGTGAATGCCGCCTTTCTGATCCTCGACAGTATTATGCGAGTGAGAGGGGTGTCAGAGGGGTGCGTATATCGATAGCCTAAGAAACGTACTTTGAAGGCTGATAAGACGGCATCATGTGACAGGGAAGGGATCAGCGTTGCCAAATTACATTTGAACAGGAGTGCGATCGCCCAATTGTCTGCATCCTCAAGTCATGGAGCTGTATTTAGGATATCTATGCAGCTCTTGTGGCTCAAGCCTCTCATTTTTTTTAGCAATGTCTTGAAGATTTGTTTGAGAAATATAATTTATTTTTGTTTTGAAAAAGAAAGAAAAAATATATATATATATAGTATACAAATGTATGATGATGGGAAATTTATTTTAAATGTATAATATAAATACAATAAAATATAAAGAAAAAAATATACATATATGGGGCGACAATAGTCAATATAGACTAATCGCCAAAAATAATGAAATTACAACAACTACAACAACAGTTCTTACCTAGACGAATGATATGATATAGAGCCGAAAACTCGGCTATAATATACATTTGATTACATTTGCCTGTATAATTTGTATTGCAGTTTTTTTACATTCCAATATTTTGTTCAATGTATGTCCACTTTTTCGTGGAAATTTGCCCATAAATACAATTGTATGTCGATTAATGACAAGGCTAAATTTTAGCCAATGTATGATATTCTGATAGCTTAAAGGGGTAGTACAGTTTTGGTAAGGCTGAACTTTAGTAACCAAACCTGGACAGTAACATTATAAACTAATAGTTATAACTCCACCATGCTCGAAAGGTATACAAAATTACACAAACGACCAAGTAAAAAGCTCGTTATCATTCAAAAAGAGCCATTAAAACACAAGAGGGCGCTTTCTAAAAAGGCATTGGTTTCAACCATTTTTCATATAAAATTATGCATGTGATGTTTTATTGACATAATGATTAAATAGAGAGATCATCAACAACTATTTAAAAAACGATTTTGAAAATTTTTGAAAAAGTTCAAGCATTTTTTAAATTTTTGAAAAAAACATCTAATTATTTGGGCCCCAAATAATTATCAGATCAGATATATTTATTGATATTTCAGCCGTTTCTGTGTCGATTTTGACCAAATAAAGTTTATTCTGCCATTAAAATTGCATGTTCTCTCAAATTCGACACTCGGTTTTTCATTACCTCACAAACAAATTGTGATGTGCAGCGCCCTCTCTACCAAAACTAAACTACCCCTTTAAATGGCAACCATTGCACATTTTGTTTAGCTAACTTTGATATCAAAATGATTATCTTGAGAGACGTTACTGGTATTGTATTGTATAAATATTGTGTAATGGTAAATATATTGTGTAGTTATACAAGTTGGTTATATTTGTTGTGTGTACATGTATATAATTTATGTATATATGTTCGAATGAATTATGTCCGGAAAAATATTTATTTATAACTATGAAGACACATTTAACATTAATAATTAATATTGAATTCAATTAATTAAATCGAATGTATTATCCTCATTCAATTGTTAATACGTACATGCTGACTAAAACTACGCATTGTATGGAATAGTTTTATGTTGTATGACAGAGGACTATTTGACATGTAAGATTCTTTTTAATTAATTACATTTAAAAAGATATAACTAATGATATTTGTTAGCACTGCATGTAATATGCACATAATGAAGGTACTACACGTTCATGTTTCTTAAATAAACTGTATAGTGAGTATACATACGGTTTTTTAGGAGAGCAACGTTCAAGTGGTTTTCAGTCCCCCCCTGAGAAGAACGTCCTCCTGCGCCAATGATAAGGGCACTAGGGGGATCTATAGTAACATTGTCCAAATCCTCAAAACTTACTTTAAACTCTTGCGGTTTCACATACATTAGGCTTATTGGCCCGTATTCACAAAGGAGGTTTGTAGGTTTGTACAAACCATGGTTTGACGATGGTTTACATCTATGGAATGCTGCTCGCATACTGTAAATTGTAAATCTACATTGTTAACAAGTATGGAGTTTACATTCCTTCTCCATCAGTTTACAAATGGCATTCCACAGATGTAAACCTTGGTCAAACCATGGTTTGTACAAACCTCATACAAACCTCCTTTGTGAATACGGGCCATTGTATTCGTATTACCAGTACTGTATAGACGCATTCATGAACAGCTTTCAGTTTTCCAGATTTTTCTTCCGTTATAAGATATGTATGATCGTGAAGAGTTCAGATTTGTCATTATATACTGGATACGATGATGCAGATTTTGATTCATCCAGGAAAGTTCACAGAAACAAAGCAAAATCTATCAAAATCTATCTTTTTGGGAGTAGTGCAGGTTCAACAGTTTTAACAAAGTCGAACAATATAGAAGATTACTCAGCTCAGTGATTCTAACAGCTTTCACCAGTATTAACCTTCTCTACCAAAGCCAGTTTAAGCTGAAGAAGCAACCTGGATAGGTCGTGATACTGCACTATACTCCCAACATAATGAATCAAGTTGAAAAGATTTTGTTTTGTTTCTATCAACTAGATAATTACAACTGTGTACAAAACACACCCTCACCTCCCCCCCCCCCCCCCCCCCCCCCCTCTCTCGCTTACACGACTAAATCAGAGGTCTCGGCCACGATCTGTCTCGAATGAATACATTTTTTTTCAGGTTAAAAGTTAATTACGGCGAATCATGAGTTTTATAGCAAATGATCATTATGAAACAGCTTTAAATATTTATTGTAAAATTCAAATATACATTTATTGGTATAAATTTTTATACATTCTTGATAAAAATATGTTTATTGAAGAGCTAGACATGAATACGGTATTGCTTAGGAGCAATAATTTATTCTTTGGCCACATTAAACACGATATATTTGTAAATTTCTAAAAAATTAACTACATTTTGTTTTGTTTACATTATTGCTCTATAAATGGTAAGAGCTGATATCACACACATACGTAATATGAAAGCGTTATCTTTGACATAATGTTATATATCTCTTTTGGGACGGTAAGTATGATTTATCTATATTAAGACAATTATGAAAGTAATATTAATTGCACACATTCCATTACACGTATACATACGTTTTGGATTATAATAATAATAATAATATTCTCGATTTATATAGCGCCTAATATGATTGATAATCATCTCTATTTCGATTTGCTTATGATAAAGGAGTTTAAACATTCAGGTAAATGTGGTGCAACCGTGCAAGTTTATCATGAATAATTCAATTTAAATAACTTACTAATTGATTAAAGGTGTATATCAACTTTCTCAAAATACACAACATTTACTTAAAGGGATAGTTGAGTTTTGGTATAGAGGGCGCTACACAAAATAAATTTTGTGTGAGATACTGAAAAACTTAGTGTTAAATCTGAAAGAGCATACAATTTCAATAACAGAATAAACTTTATTTGATCAAAATCGGTTCAGAAATGGCTGAAATATCCAATAACATAACCATTTGTAATAAATGTGGGGCCCGACATAGATCATTTTGAACCAGCCGTTATTTTTTTTTTTAATGCTTCATCTTTTCAAATATTTACAAAAGAGGTTTTATATAGTTGTTGATTATCTCTCTATCTAATCTTTATTTCAGCTGAACATCACATGCAAAATATTTGATTTAAAATGGTTGAAACCAATGAGTATTTAGAGAGCGCCCTCTTGAATTTTAACGGCTCTTTTTTAATGATAACAGGCCTTTTACTGAAGTCATTTGTAATGTTGTATTCTTTTCGAGCATGGTGGAGTAATAACTGTTATTTTGTAATGTAATGGTGCAGGTTTTAGTAACTAAAATTCAGTTTGACCAAAACTATACTCTATCTACCAAAACTCAACTATCTCTTTAAATATAGAACTCTAGCGGTTCTCACATACCTCATTGTATTCGTATTAGAAGCATGGAACGGGCTTCGGTTTTTGCAAATTTCACTTCCGTCATAAACATATGTATGATTGAAATGTTCAGATTTACAATTATCTACGGGAGAATTTAAACTGTGTACAAAGTCAATGCAAGGAGTTTATGAATATCACTTCGTATTTTCGCTCATTTTGACACTCATTTGTCCTGACAATTTCACACATCACTCAGTGGAGATATTAAATTACAGAAATAGACATGTAATCAACCCTTCGTAATTTGTTCAAATGTCATCAAAGTTACTAAATCCCTTTAATACAAATGTAAACTGTTCCGAATTATCTTATTATACGAATTCGATTACAATTAAGAGTTTATAAATTAATGTCAAATTTAACGACGGACATCTCCAGTATGGAACTATCATAAACGTTATGTTCCAAATGTATTCAATATATACATGTACTTCTATATTATGACAGGAAAAAAGTAATAATTTATAGTACCCTTTAAGTTTGCTGTTTTGTAAAATTCACATAAGAAAGTGTTTTTTACAAGTTATGTTTATTATGAATATTGATGTATAGGTTCATCTTTAATATGAATAAATACTGAATACACATGTCAATTAAATTAAATTTCCTGGATAGCTGTTTACTATTGTATAAATCAAGTTTAACCAACGATTTCCAAAATAAGCATAGTTTTGTAGCATAAACCCAAATAAACTTAACTGTATGTTGTTAGGACACCAATAAAATATCACTAAGGATGGAAGAATTTTCTGTATTTCTTCTATATAATCTGAAAATGTGTACATGTAGAAAAGGGGTTCAATAAAATTTGCTGCGGCGAAAATAGTTCCGCTGTTATTATTTTCTAAAAACAAATAGTGAATTGTAACCCTTACCAACATTTAAAGAAACATATACTATAAACCTAGACCGAAAAAATCAGTCTATATTCCGAGGGTTGTTCCACTGAGACTCTGTCTTGTTCCACTATCACCCACTTGACGTCATAATATTAAGTTTTCAAGTTTCAAGTTTATTTATCTTTCTTTAATAACACACATTACAAATATGACATGAATATAACAAGTTGACAGAATATGGTGTTACAATAGAAAGATGAGGTGACCTTGGTTGAAAGCAAAGCTTGTCGAATTAAGGACCCTCCTTTAAGGTCCCTTTATTAAAGGAGAACCCGCACCGAGTTGGATTTTGCTGACTAACACTAACCACGATTTTAAACCTTAACCCAAACATAACTATGCCCCTTAGTCAATCCTAAACCAATCACGTGAATATGCACACACACAAAACGTTAAATACATAATATTGCTGCTATGTCCGGCAAAATAATTATGTTATCTAGGTCTGCAAAGTTTGAACACGTAACACAACATTGTTTTATTCTCCCAGTAATAGTGGCGTTTATATAACTCCACTATTACTGGGACAAGGAAGTAATTTTGTATAATTCCGAGAGGCTCTCCTCAGCTCCCCGTCTTCAATAATTGGAGTTTTATCACAGATCAGGACCTCAGTTATCGCTAACACTCTATTGAAGTTAGAAATTGTATTATTCCATAAAACGGCGAGAACGGTGATTTTCTCATTCTTACAGAAAACGTTCACTTTTAGTTGCCATCTTCAGTTTGATTTTGTTCACCAATGTGTGCCTCTGCAGCAGCCATCATCCCGCTGAAGATATCAGATGTTTTGTTTATTCCTTAAATCGATGAGTACAGTTATTGTTTAATTTTAGTCGCCATCTTCAGTATGGTTATTGATATAAACCAGAATTAGCCTCCAGTAAAAGATAGCCGTTATTTTTCCGGTGGAAGATAGCCGTTATTTTTTGTTCCATAAGTTGATTCGTTCAGTTGTTGTTCAATGTTAGTCGCCATCTTCAGTCTGGTCATCGCTACCAGATTGTGCCTCTGCAGCAGCCAACATGATGAAGATAGACGTTTGTTTGTTTTTCCAGTTGCTGTTAAGTGTAAATTGCCATCTTTATTTGGGTTGTTGGACTTGTTGCTACCGGATTTCGCCTCCGCAGCGTCTAGCTACTCTAGCATCCCGCAGAAGATAGCCGTTCTTTTTTGTTCCATAAGTTGATTCGTACAGTTGTTGTTCAATGTTAGTCGCCATCTTCAGCCTGGTCTTTGCTACCGGATTGCGCCTCTGCAGCGGCCAACATCCCACTGAAGATAGACGAAGGATTATTCCGCAGAGCAGTCGGGGAGTCGAATTCAGCGACCTGAATAAAATCATATATAAAAACACATAATCATTATTGACAGTTAGTTTTTGTTTGATTTATTCGAAAATTAATTTTTTGTTTTAATTAAAATGAGATATTTAGTTTTGTAATTATATTGTTTAAAAAGATTATATTTTATTCTTCTCAGAGACTAGTGCGGGACTAACATATTTTCCAAGAAATTAGATCCATTTGTAATTAGCGGGTCTTTTTCATAATGCAATGCCATAAAACAATGTTTCCTCACAAAAAAAAACATGTAAAGGGGTTTATTTTGTGTATAAGTAGTATCACAAGTTTAAAAAATAACTTCTTTGTTGCAATATATGGACCCCGTTGCAGAAACATAATATGCAATCGATTGTAAAGTTGCAATTACAGTCAAACCTGTCTATAGCGACCACTCAAGGGACCGGCGAAAAGTGGTCGCTATGGACAGGTGGTCGCATTAGACAGGTTGGCGGCCATTTTGAATGTCTGGTCTCATGTATTGTGCCTATATACACATGTGTAATCAAGTGGCATCTGTACACGCACTTGTCCATATTTTGTGCAAGCATAACCACAACGAAAATTGAAATTATAATATGAATTGGCATTATATTTTAAATTATCCTTAATGTTTGCAAAATGTGTCAATGTGTCATTCATTTACTCATCATGAAACTTGAGAGAATCAGCTGCACTTTTAAATGCGCAGGTGTATAGTTTTCAATAGCATTCTGAAGACAAAGTGCATTGTTTGGTCGAAACAAGCGCATTGATTATTATGGTAAAATGCACGAATCTTCGTTTATGAGTCTGAAGCACTTGGTAATCAAGTTCACTGTCATTTTAAAAAAAAATTTATGCATTGACATGCTCAGAATCAGAGCCTTAATTGAGCGACCATAGACGACCGAATTGATGCCTTGATCATGCACTCAGGCGCTAATTTTGTGGTCGCTATACACAGGTTTATACGTGCGTCGGGACCCAAATTGGGTGGTCGCTGGTCGCGTTAGGCAGGTGGCCGCATTACGCAGGTCGTTTAACACATGATTGTTCAGGGGAGGACCGGAGAGCGGTCGTTATGAGCAGGTGGTCGCTATAGACAAGTGAACGCATTAGCAGGTTTGACTGTAATAGTAAGTCAGATCATGTGACTCAGTGCGCAGATCTGATTGGTTCCAATGTGAAAATTTACCGACTTGCAATTTATTGTAACGTGCAATCGACGGCATCTCTTTCTGCAACGGGCTACTGTCGTCACTATTTGTATAACTTCGCTCTATATAATGTTCCAATACAGCATGTGTAACTTTGTCCTTAACTCGTTCCATTTGTGTTTGATTATCCGCAGTGACGGTCCCATGTAATGCAAATACATGTTGACTTATATTTATATGTATTAGTGTACTGTACAGGGGCGGATCTAGCTTGTTGCTAAGGGGGGGGGGGGTTGACCCAATCGTCCACGAGCCGCGTAGCGGCGAGTGGGGGGAGAGTCCGAGAGGGGGGTGTCCCCCCTCTCGGCGATTTTTGTTTGCTATTTTGAACCCCCGTAAGTGATTTTTTTCCCACTTTTTTCACTTTTTTCACTGATACATTTTCACTTGGCAGCCCAAGGGGGGAGTTTAAACCCCCTAACCCCCCCCCCCCTATGGATCAGCCACTGCTGTATACATCAAATATTTGTAAACTGTTTTACCTAAATATATTTGTATAATTTGTAAACATTTTTGCAATTCGGTGTGTATATCTTGCTAAGCCCCACATCTTAAAAAAACACTCCAGAGTAAAATTCTACTTCACAACTCGGCTACTTATAAGCGGGCTTATAAGATGAACAATGCAACTTGACAAAATAATGAGGTCAAAAGCAGAATTTTACTCTGGAAAGTATTTTTGTGGGCGTTCCGAATGTGAATTTTCAAGCTGATTTCTTGTTTTAATGAATTTTCCATTGAAAAAGTATTGTTATGATCGGAATCCACGTGAAAAACTATCCCTGATCGGCTAAATTCATTTTAAGTGATGTCCATGTCATAGAACCTTTAAGGGGGTTTGTTTGTGTGGAGTAACGAACCTTTCCATCATCCATGACGAGTATTCTATCCGAGTCTAGTACTGTGTTGAGTCGATGTGCTATGGTGAGTGTTGTACAGTCAATGAACGCTGAGCGTATTGTCTCTTGTATCAGACTGTCTGTCTCCGTGTCTATCGCCGCTGTTGCCTCGTCAAGAAACAAAATCTGGTTAATTAAAAAAGAAAGCAGCAAAGACAATTACTACTATTTTTGTCAAATATCCATGACGAGAATTATATCCGAGTCTATAGTATTGCTGTACAGTTACTGAAAGCTGAGCGTAATGTCTCTTGATTTGCCGCTGTTGCCTCATGGATAGAATCTTAACATAAGACAGAAAAGAATGACGATGAAACATATTACATCAGCATCATGTACGGAGAATTTAATTTTAATTTTGTTTCCGTCTCATATGAAAACTTAACAGCATTTTCCTTTTTTCAACATAAACATCATTGTATGTACAGATATCTATTCTTTAAAATATATTAAATATATTCAATTTCATATATATAAAAGTTCTCTACACTGTACTTGAAATACACAATGAAACCAACTTCTTTTGTGCTAAAGTGAATACACATGTTCATAAACAAAATAGTAAGTATAGCCTACTCACGATTATCTACGGTATATATTTTCGATAAGACGGATAGTTGTATTACCTTGCTATTTCTAAGCAGAGCTCTCGCCATGCATAGGAGTTGCCTCTCTCCCACGGAGAAGTTATCCCCTCCTTCGGTCACTGGGGCTTCAAGACCTCCCTCTAGCGAGCTGATCTGTCGTTAGGAAAAATCGTGTGAATGATTACGTGACGTTTATAATTATAATTGCAACGCTTGTACGATTTTCATTAAATTGTCGTATTTATTGCGACATCTGTCATTTCATAAGTTAGTCAATTGCAAAGTATAACAATACATCATAATTATTATTGCGTTTACCTATCTGAGGGTGATTGGGGATGTATCGCACTTCAAAATTCAATTTTTGTTTTAATTATGTTACTTGTAAAACCATATTTCAAAAGTTGAGCTGCAAACGTTTTGTTGTTCTGTGTTTTCGTAAAACATTATGTATTATTATAGCTGAAATTCACAAAGCGTTAATTAAAGCATGGTTATTTGATCACGGAAAATATAACAAAATAATTATTTACCTTATCCTTCATGTACGCCTTTTCTAGAGATGTCCACAGTTCGGCATCGGTACTTTGACTAAATGGATCCAAATTGTACCTGTATTAAATGGTTGATTGGGACAAAGGTGTACCGTTTAATAATCAATATCGCAATCATTAAAAGTATGTATTCAATGAGTAGGATCATTGGGAATCAAAATGTCGGAGGTGATAAGGACTTGGAATTTTAAAAAAATCAACCCCCAAACCCCAAAAAACGATTTTATACCCGACTGTTCCGATGAATATTACCGGATCTTGAGGAATAATGGACATCTTAGCTTCGAGATACTTACCCCGTCATAATAGTACTAATCATCATTATCATTATCATCATCGTCATCGTCATCATAATTCTCATCATCATCAATTTAACATCACCATCATCATCATCAGCATCATCAGCATCATCATAATCATCATCATCATCATCATCATCATCATCATTATCATCATCATCATCATCATCACAATCATCATCATCATCATCATCATCATCATCATCATCATCATCATCATCATCGTCATCGTCATCATCGTCTTCATCATCATCATTATTGTATATATTTACCTGACTGTACCGATGAACATAACCGGATCTTGTGGGATGATGGACATCTTGGATCTCAGATCAAACAGACCCAGTTCAGAGATGTCCACCCCATCGATCGAGATCCGACCGTCACTGGGCTCAACCAGACGGAAGAGGGCGACACTCAATGATGATTTGCCTTTATCACAAACAAACAAAACAATATTGACAACAATAGTTGTAATATGTTCAATATGTCTGGCCCAATATTCATGAAACCCCGCGAGCTTAGTTCCTTACGAAGTGTATTTTTTAAGTGCAGTTTATTGGGCAACAGTTTTCCTAGTCCCCAGCTATGGTCAACTTGGTAAGCCTTAGGTACCCACTATATAAAGTTAACCTTCGTTAGCAAATAAAAGATCTTGCATATAATTCTTAGCCACGTCATCCAAAATAGACTTAGCAAGGAACTAAGCTAGCGGGCTTTCATGAATATGGGCCCTGATGTTTATCATCTTTCGATTAATCACATTTTGTTACACAAGGTTAAATCTTAGGTTTGATATCGCATGTTCATTTTGCATTTGTATCTAATTTTGGGGGACCAGTCCAGAATTGGTTGAATTTAAAAGAGAACATTCCACACGTTGCCACGATTCCCATGATTGTAGTGAAAGAATGCATGGTCATCGAATTTGTTTTGGGGGAAAAAAGGAGTGTGTATGTGTGTCTCCGTGCGTATGATGGAAGGCTATAGAATGCGAACAAAAATAAGATTGTTAACTGTCCAAATGACGTCACTGCCAATTATCTCTAGCTGGACACTTCACTTATCCCTGTTCCACAGGTCCTCCCTATACATACCGATCCGCTGTGCCGGTGTGGCAGGGATAATTGTCCAGGTGTCCAGGGCAAATTAAAACAAGGGATATCTGTCAAAATTACTCCGTCAATGTGGGTTTTGTGTGTGTGTTTGTGTTGGAGTGTGTATGTGTGTCTCCGTCTGTATGAAGGCTCGAAAACGGACAAAATCAGGATTTTAAAACTGTCCGAATGACGTCACTGCCAATTATCCCTGGGTGGACACTTATCCCTGTCACACCGGTTTGATACCAAAATTGAGATTCTTATTATGTAGCAGTCACACCGCCAAACCGAACCCAAACCGACACCAGACCGAACAATTCGGGGTGCCGTCGGTTTGGTGTCGATGTGGTATCGGAATTGTCGGTCTCTTTTGGTGTGACTGCTAACCCCAGTTCGGGCTTTTGTCGGTGCCCAATAAAGTGGTAATGTTTACTTAAGTTCGGTCTGGTGTCGGTTTGGCGGGTGTGACTGCTACATTAGAAACGAGGGATGGAATGGGTCGGTATCGTGATGCGAAACGAAACCGCCACCCGTTTGTCTAGTTTATAACTAATGTTCATGTTTTGTTTATAAACGTGCGGTAAATTTATATTAATAAATGCTGCTGACCAGATCCAGAGTGAGTTCTCCCGACGATACCTTTCTGCATTCCGGGCGCGATATCAAAATCGAGATTCCTAAGAACAGGAGGTATGCTCTATCGGTATTGGATGCGATAGATTGTGTTATGAGTTGATGATAATTGGAAATCCATAACCACCAAACTCTCCCGAGTTCCTCTCAAAAGAAGTAAAGAATACACAAAAAGAATACACAAAACTGCCGAGATGTTGCTTTCAATGAAACCATGTTAAAAATCAACGTCGCGTGCCTATGGCACGCTTAATTACATCAAAGCGGCTATGGGTCGCCGTCACAATTGTGTTAAACTGAATCCTTCATTCTTTTTGACACTTTAAAACAAAATAATAACTTTATATTGCTTACCAGACCCGGTTCTCCCGACGATACAAATCCGCTCTCCAGGCGCGATATCGAAATCGGGATTCTTAAGAATGAGGGGCATGTTGTATCTGTTTTGGATACGATACTGAATTGTGTTAAACTGAATCGTTCCTTCTTCTGGACTGGTACTCTTTTTTAAAAACTCTTGAAAGAGTGCTTACCAGTTCTTCCGACGCTCATTCCGTGCGCGATATCGAAATCGAGAATTGATTTTGTGAAATTGAATCCTTCTTTTGGACAGTAATTCTTTATTTTAATAACGATTTCTTACCAGATCCAGTCCTTCCGACGATACCGATCCTCTCTCCCGGATTTATATTGAAATCGAGATTCTTCAGAACGAGAGGTAGATTGTCCCTGTAGCGCATTCGATATTTGTTGAATTGAATCTTTCCTTTTTTGGGCCAGTCTGCTCCGGGGTTCTTTTCGGAAATGGACTCCGGTGCCTCGGGTTTTAAATTCTGTAGAAAAGTAATTAAACAAAAACAATGTTTATCTTGTTTATGATATAAAAAGCATTACATTCAAACGTTCTGTAAGATACAATATCTCAAATCAATTCATGAATGGGTTTGGGTTATAAGATTGTTAAGAACAAAAGTTAGATCGGCTAGGTTTTGGTATTACATGCGACATTTGTTGAAAGAAAAGCTTTGATTTACTGTGACTTTGGGATATTCCGCTCAGAAAAGCTTTCAATTTAATACAATGTACCATCGGTTATAATTATATGATATTCAAATACCATAATCATAAAAGCATTTTACATCGGAGTCACGATTATATTCTGTTTTTCTTTAGCAGGAGAATTCCACCATTCTTTTTTCCTCTTTTTATCAAACATTTCATAATTTTTTCTTCTCTTGAAATGTCATATTGGTCACTTCTCCGGACGCTTCCGGTTTTATCCAATGAAAACCAGTCTAGTACGGCAAAGGATATTATGGGGTATAGTCTCTCCTTCCGTTACCTATCCGACCAAAATGTGACGAAACGCAAAATGTGAAGTTCCATCCGTGTCCCATCCGACCAAAAAGTATGCCCCCATTACCCGCCTACAGTTACAATCCGTGTGCTTTGTCCAGTCCTTAAATTGCGGCTCTTTTTACGTTATTGGCCCGTATTCACAAAGGAGGTTTGTACAGTCCATGGTCTAAACCCCGGTTTACATCTATGGAATGCCATTGTAAACTGATGGAGAGAGAATGTAAATTCCTTACTTGTTAACAATGTTGATGGTACACATTCTCTCTCCATCAGTTTACAATTGGCATTCCATAGATGTAAACCGGGGTTTAGACCATGGACTGTACAAACCTCCTTTGTGAATACGGGCCAATGTGTTTCGATGTCTGCTCGTTTCAAACAAAACAAAGTATCCTACTAGTCCATTCCTCAACTTGGTCCGCATCCTTTCGTATATCCTGCCACTGTTACGCTATAACCTTCCGGATGTCAAACGGATAGGAAACGGAAGGAGATACGCTGTAGTGGGACTAGGCCTTAAAAGGATCCAGTAATAAACATTGGGTGATTTCAAGTATGGTGTTTAGGGCTGGTGTTAGTGTTTATCAAACTGGTGTTTGTGTGTAATAAACACTAACACCGGCCTTAAACACCATACTTGAAATCACCCATTGTCCAATTCCTCAACTTACTTGGAACTATAGCGGTTCTCTCATACCTTGTTGAATTCGTATTAACAATAGCAGCATGGGACAGGTTTCGGTTTTTCGAATTTCCCTTTCGTTAAAAAGATATTTACGATTGAAGTGTCCTAATATTAAACTATCCACTGGAAAGTCGTAACCGTGTACAAAGTCAGTACAATTAGTTAGTGAGTATCACTTTGTATTTTTGCTCATTACTCGTCCATATAACGTCCATTTAACTTGGAACTTTCACACAATACCCATTGGACATATCAGAAAGCAACAGTATACATTGTATCATCCATTCGTTACTTTAATGTCAACAAAGCTACTAGAACCCTTTAAGCCTTTCGATGTCAATATGAAAGCATTGTCTGACCTTGATGTACTGAAGCATTCGCTCGGCGGAGAAGAACCGGGCCTCTGTATCCGCCAACATGGACATCGTCAGCTGAAAAAGCCCTTGTAGCTGTGGGGCACAAATATAGATAGATAAACAATCAATCACAAATATTTTAGATAAAGAATATACTGAAATACAAACTACGGTTTAAATTGACAAACAGCGGTGTACATCTTCACACATGACCCAAATGACTCTCTTTAGGGTGTGGCCACATATCATCGGATATAGCGTAAACGGATGCCCGACAGATATACAATTTGCGAGAGCATATCATCCGGTGGTGAAAGTTGTCTCCATTTCTGCATGCACACAACTTTCTGCCGGATAAAACAAAACGGACCTCGCCTGAAAAGGAACGCATTCGCCGAACATGCCGAACAAGAAACGGGCAAGAAACGCATACAAACGGAGACCAACGGATTGAACAATTTGCTCTCCGTCGGTCGTCCGTATTATGGCCCGGTCAGATATCAACGGATAGCGGAAACGAATGCCTAACGAATAGAAAATTTGCGAAATGAAATTATCCGGTGATGAAAGTCGTCTCCATTGCTTTATGTACAAAACATAGAACAACGTACATCACCGGACAAGGAACGGACAAGAAACGCATACGAACGGAGACGAACGGATGGAAAATTTAGCTCTCCGTTTGACGTCCGTTTACGCAATCCGTTGATATGTGACCGGGCTATTAACAGTATCCAGTGATATGTGCAGGGGCTTTAAGGTGAATGTTCAATTCTGAAGATACTTGCAGTATTTTGGTTTGTGATGAGCTCGAATTTCATGCATAATAAAAGACGCCGTGTCCAACGGCATGGACTCGGAATTGCGTCCGCGATCGAGGGCCTCAGAGAGACGCGCGCACAATTGAGCTAACGGACACATACTAGAGATGTAGAGTACTGACCTGCATCGCATATGAGACGGCGAGACCGGCTATGGCCGGCGGGAGCTGGCCGTGTGTCAGGACGACGAAGAGGTTGGTGATGAGGGTGACCAGGACAACCAGGATCTCCAGACGAGCTCCGGCCCATCTGGTGGCCATCCGGAACAGCATGAGAGGGTAGGCGTTGACGTTGAGAAGATCAACGAACCTGCAGATGATGATTAAGTTTTGAAATGTATATTTTAATCAACGATCTTGGTGATGAGGGTCACTAGGACAACATGGATCTCCAGACGAGCTCCGGCCCATATGGTGGCCATTCAGAACAGCATGATCGGGTAGGCGTTGACGATGATTAAATCAACAAACATGCAGATGATGATAAGAATATTTTAATCAACGATCTTGGTGATGATGGTCACAAGCGGAACAGCATGAGAGGGTAGGCGTTGACGTTGAGTAGATGATAATGACGCTTTTAAAGCATAGTAAAGTTCTAGTTTGGAGGGAGTTTCAACAATGTTGTTACGGCGTATGTAAAACTATTTGTAGGAATTCAGTAGCTCTGTAAAATAAAGTTATTACACTTACTTTGTGATAACCTGTTCGGTCTTGCCGTAGGCGTGAATGGTCGCTAGTCCCGTGGCTGTCGAGCCGATGTGAGAGAACCACGGTGATCGGCTCATATTTTCCAGTTGTTTCATGTCGTTGACGCCGCGGCGGTAGAACTTCATGACGAAGTAGAAGACGACGATGATGGGGATGTAGGCGATAAGGAAGTACGGGAAGATGACGGCGATGGAGATGAGGGCGGCGATGATCGTCAGGATGTAGTTCAGCGCCAGCTCCATGTTGACTGGGAGCATGACGTCGACTGCGTAAATATCGAGGGAAAAAACGAAAGGCAGTTAATAACAAAAAACAAGATCAACAATAGTCTCATTTATTTGGATGAGAATTCAACTGGGATGCTAACATTTAACATCAACACCAATACAAAAAAAATATAGCAATACATGATATTGACTATGAAAATAACAAAACAATAAATCGATGAAAAGATAAACAATGCCCATAATAAGTTGAACAATTACATCAGCTCAGCGATTACCTTAATACTGTCAACATCAGTGATTTTTTACTTTCTCTATGAAATATTTGATAATGTATCAATTAACTTTAAACAAAAACATCTGCTTACACCACCTGCTTATATAGACCACCTTCGTTCATCCCTCTGACAGGTTTCGAAATAAAGATTTGAATACAAAATAATTGATGAATTCCTTTCATGGGCATACGAGTCCCCCCCCCCCCCCCCCCCCCCCCCCCCACACACACACACACACACACGTATTTCTTGAGGGAGTGGCCAGCCTCTTATTCGACAAACTAACAATTCACTAAATTATGTTTATCACGGAAGAGGTGACAACGAAAAGTAGCTTCATTAAAGGTCCTTAACTGTATTCAATTTCTGAAGATGTCATTGTTTGTTTTTTGTTTGTTTTGTTTTTTTCCCACCCTCAAGACCCCCCCCCCCCCCCCTCAAAAACGTGATTATTTACGTTCATCCATGTCCTTCGAGAATCTGTTCAAAACTCGTCCAATCGGGGTGGTGTCGAAAAAGCTCATGGGGCTGCGGATCACGGTGCGGAACAGGTTCCGGAGTAGTGTTGAAGAAGCTTTGAGTGTCAACTAAAAAAAATAGATAATTTCATGAGATAAAGAAAACAATTGCGTCATTAATATTCACCAAAAGCTATGAAAACGTGAGAGACAAGTAGAAAACAGATGTCCGTTCGGCGTGCTATCGTAAAAGCTCGTGGGGCTGCGGATCACGGTGCGGAACAGATTCCGGAGATGGGTCGAAGAAGCCTTGAGTGTCAGCTAGAATTGAAAAGCATATTATCAAGAAAATAATATACATTACTTGTGGCCAGGCATGCGCCATTCCGCGACGCCGTGAGTGCGCGCATAGAAGTATGTATGTATACAGTAATCGCTTGCGCTCTGAGTCTTTTCGATGACCGTATTATCGCATAAATAAACGTCATCCACATTCTGTACAACATTTGCGTGACTGACTCATCGAACAGTTTTTTTCCGTGAATGGGATTTAGAGCGCAATATGGATTTAAAGGCCACAAGCATTGAATATATATAGATGACATTGTACAAATAGTATGACCAATCGAGAAACAAATTGACAGTGTGTCCGATTGGTATGGTGTCAGAAAATTCCATAGTATGAAGAGTCCATAGGGGGTGAATCACAATGTAAAACCGCGTAGTCAGGCTAATGGAATTACAACACAATCGTAAGATTCTGGGCGGAGAGGCAGAAAGGCTGGTGGGAACATGGGTGATCACTATACTATATCAAATAAAGAAATGGCGACATAAATATGTTTGTTTATTTTTTATTTGTTTTAATGACGGGTTTAAGTGCCACGAAAAGGAAGATAAGACGTTCAAGATTCAGTCCAAAGTCACTACCCTTAAAGTACATTTTGTAGACCTAGGGCAGAATCAATTATGGTTTCACTGACCAGAAGTTAAGATGTATCGTACACTATAATACATCAACACAATGTACAATATACGTCTTTTTCTCTTTCACCTTCCTGGCATTTATTGATTTCAACTTGTTTCATACAATTGTACAACTATTTTTGTTTACAGTTGTTTTCGACTAAGTTTTAATGTATTCGGTAAATTATACAGTTTATTCTTATTTTACTTCTTTACAATGATAATAATTCATTATAATATAATATACTCAATTGTGTTTTTCTTTACACTGTTAAAACGCTGTGTAAAAAAACGCTGTGTAAAAATGGTTGTTGAATCTTTTCATACAACCTTAGGTGTAGCATGATTAGTTGTAGAAAGAAGAGTTGTGTAAAGCGGCCATTGTTCAAGCGTTGATTAAACGTGTTAAATCACGTGATAGTTTCGACCGCGAAATTATCGCGACAAAACCCTTTTTGTCCCACTGCAAACCAAGCGAAACGAGATAGTGACGAGGTAGCGTGTTAGTCTTATAACCCAATGGTCCATGGTTCGATTCCGACTTTCCCGTTTTATAGTTCAATCATTTTTGTATTTGCTATTTCAACAACAGGGTTGTTTAAAATTTATTCTAAACAACGGTTGTAGAAAAATTTAAAACAACAGTTGTGTAAACTTTAAACAACTGGGTTTGTTGAATGTTTTCAACAAGAGTTGGATGGTTCATATGTTAAACAGCGGTTGTAGAAAATGTTCAACAAGTTGTTGAATTCGTTTACACTGCGTTTTAACAGTGTAATAGAGGGGCGTTGAATAATCAATTACTTACTTTCATGTAGATGATACTTTTGAATGCTGCAAAGAGGAAGATGATCAGTAATGACCCTCCGTAGACCACCATGTACAGAGGCAGGTCGGGATCGTTAACCAGCGTTGGTGGTTCCTCATCGATAGTTGCGTTGTACTGCATCATAATGAAACAAACAAACACAATTCAAAAGTGTGGGTTGACGTAAATGTTTGGCATTTAAAATATCTTTATCTTACATCTTACAAAAATCAACTTACATTTTCGCTGAGCCACCAGTAGTGGAACACGTCAGATAAAAGTTAACATTAAGATGCCGTCGACGGCTTTGACGACCATATGATGATAATGATGATGATAGTAATGATGATGATGGTAGTAATGAAAATGATGATGAGGAGGAGAAGGAGGATAATGCTGATGAGGATGATGGTGATGAGGATGATGGTGGTGATGATGATGATGATGATCAAGATTATAATGATAAAGATGTTGATGACGATGACAATGAAGATAATTGTCTGTGTTTGTTATATCATAACACTAACAAATTATCTAACGAGTCCGACGTTATTATAGTGACTTACATTGTCTTTATTAACACGAAACCAGGATCGTTTGCTGATACACAAATCACCATAGTAATTTGCCAGTGGCTGTTGCTAGCTTCGTTGCAATGATGATGATGATGATGATGATTATGATGGTTTTGATGACGATGATGATGATGAAGATGATGATGACGATGATGATGACGAACATTATGATGATGGTGACGATGATTAATCATCTTGTCTGTCGCAAAATGGATAGGGAAAGTCAAGAAGATTATGTTCATAGTGAAATCTGCCCACTTATCCCCTACTTTGAATATGCATCTGGAGCAAATATTTATTTTTAAAAATTAATAAAATCGTGTTAAGAATAATGAGATTTGAAGTATCTTACCGGTCTGTTGCCGCTGACATTAATCCAGTAGCTCAGCCACCAGCTGTTAAACGTCAGAATACCAACAACCAATGTGTAGCACATGATGACAGTGAATGCTGCCCAGTATCCGCCCATCGCCTTAATGTAGCCGTGGTATGTCGAATAGGAGAGATCGCTGCTCCCCCTATCCTCGGATGAAGTTAGCTGACCTGTCAGAAAAAAAAACAATGGCAGATTATTGTTATTATAATCCAATTTAATGACCACAATAGATCCCTAATGATACTCATGAGTTTACAATGGCCATGATGAAACCATTGTAACCATGGTAACTAGGTTGAATCTCAAGAGAATTATGAAGATTGCATGCCCATTAATAATAATAATAATAATGAAACACTTTTATATAGCGCATAACACATAAGCACAATTGCATGTCCCTATGCGCTTTTTATTATTACCCTTGGTCATCAGGTACAGGTCAAACCCGCACAATTATCTTGCGCACCATCTCAACTCCCCAGGGAGCATACTAGCCAATGGTAGCCATATGATAGCGCCCAGGCTAATTAACACCCGACCAAGTACCCATTTATACTCCTGGGTAGAGAGCAGCAACGTGGATTAAATGCCTTGCTGAAGGGCAAACGGAGTGGGCAGGGTTCGAACTCGGGATCTCATGATCGGAAAGCGCGCGCTCTACCAATCTTGCCACACTACGTCCACACGTCCACTACGTCCACGTCCATTATCCAACCATTGAATTGATATATCCGTTGGTACATGTAAGTCGACCAAGAGAGATCACTGCTCTCCCTGAAGATTAGCTGGCATGTCAGAAAAACAAAAACAGATAATCGCTATATACAATCCAAACAAATTAACACAATAATTCCCTAATGACTTCCTTTGAATGATGAAGTTCAGAATGACCATGATTAACCGATTGGTACTAGGTTGTATCTGAATAGAATGATGAAGGATTGCCAAATAATTGTGTATCCGTACGTGGTACGTGTAAATCGACCTATATAATTTGCTGCTCACTCTTTTCCTCCCGATTATTAAAGTTATCTGGACTTTGAGAGAGAAAAGGTACATATTATTGGTATTAGAATATATATAAGTATAGTTGACCGCGATTGATTTCCAACAGCTACCAAGCGTTCACATGCAATGAACATGATGTACCCGTTGTAACTATGACGTATCTCAGGAGAATCGTGCTTAGAACTACCAATATTGACTGAAGCTCGAAGGAATGTGAATTTAATTCGTATATATAAATGTATTCAATACACAAAGAACTGTATACCAATAGTCAACTGCGCTTCCTATATTCATACTATTCATAGGGATCTAGTAACTCTGTTGACACGTGCAAAAACTGGTGAATGGTTGATTAAATGTGTATTCTTTTGTTTTAGTTTCAGTTTCAGTTTAGTCTATTTCATTTCCAACACAAATTATTTGAGTTTCCAAAACAAATTGTTTGAGTTATCCACTGAGTGATGTGTTTTGATAATGTGGCTAGATCCCGTATAAGAGACCCAACACTAATGCACATACCTTATTATCCCATCTACATGAATATAGAAATGTATAATTTACAGCGATGAATAGTGAAATGTTTCTCCGTATCGATATCATGGTTAGATCCGTCTATACTGTTACCATGGTTACCTTCATCTTCGTGTATGCTCGCTCCACTCTCTGAACCCATGCTGGACACACTCATCGTTCGCGACTTCTGTCTGCTTAGCTGTCTGCTAATCTGCCTACCCAATTCCCTGTTTACATAATGATAATGACATAATAATAAATGACATATATATTTATAAAGCGCTTTAATAATACATAAGTTCCTAAACGTTGTACGGAAACAAATACAAGCAAATTAACAACATTACAGGTATAGATTATAGTGAAAAGATAGTAAAGAGCTTTGCAGAATTCCTTAAGGTCAAATTATAAGTAAACAGTTTAAGTTGAGTGGGCAAGAATTACAGTCTATATGGGGTCAATTGCCCCATTTGCAAGTTACGTGATCAACATAAAGGGACTAATTAGTAACATTGTCCAAATCCTCCAAATTTACTTGGAACTCTATAGTGGTTCTCTCATACCTTATCATAATTATATTAACAATAAAAGCACGGGAAAGGTTTCGGTTTTTCAAATTTCCATTTCGTTCAAAAGATATTTACGATTGATGTGTTCAGATATGATATTGTCTACGGGATAATTTCATGCCGTGTACAAAGTAAGTTCAATGAGTTAGTAAATATCACTTTGCATTTGTGCTCATATCTCAGCAAAAAAAAAATCCAATTAACGTTAATTTTTCACACATTACTTTGTGGACATATCAGATCACTCCAATACACATTTTATGAATCACTCATTACTTTTTGCACTTGCCAACAAAGTTACTAGATCCCTTTAATGCTTTCATTTCCTGAGCGGTGTGTACTTTCATCAGCCCTGATCTTGATGGTGCACAACATCCTACCCACACAGGTTTCTCCCTTATGACAGGGTTGTGATATCGATATAAGCAAATCCAAGCTTTCGGCTTCCAGTGCAAAGGTCGTGGGTTCAATACTCAAAGCGTAACACGTTTCCTTCAGCAAGACACTGTCATATCAATATTGATATTGATGTTCTCAATCAGGATATATAGGTACTTGGCGTCAATGTAGGTGTATATATGAGTATAATTATAGCAAGTAAACTGGTAAGTGGTTCAAATGCCCCAAACATGCCACAAGCAAATGAAAATTATGAAAGTTACATGCAGATTAATTGTGTATTTATCCGTTTGGTCAAGCTTAACATGAATCTCAATCATAACAGGTGATAATATACATCAAACGTTTTTAATTTATATAACGCAAACATACCAGGAAAAATTGTTGTCTTACTTATTATCAACTGGCGCCTCGTCATCGGCAATCTCTTCTTCAACATCATCGTCCACTTCATCGGCCTTAGTGTAGTGCGTGGTGATCAGACGATAGTACTCTCCTTCCTCGCCCATCAGCGCATCATGATGTCCCGTCTCGGCAATGCGCCCCTCGACGATCACGGAGATCGAGTCGCAGTCTTGGAGGTACTGTTTCAATTATCAAAATGTTATACATAAATCATGTGAACCGACGAATGAGAAATACATACTGAAAAATCGAGTTGTGTACAAATTCGTTCACACTTTCTCCGTTAAAATCTCTTTAAATTCCTGTGAAGATAGTAGTCATTACATTGAAATTATCAATTAACTTGTCAACGGAACAAAATCGCTTGGAGCTTCACATGTTTTTGTTTGCTTCGTTCAGATGTCTCCTTGATTAAGGAGATATGTATGAGTGAATGGAAAGCGTTCAGGAACGACAAAATCAACGGGCAGAGGTGAAAAATCTGACATAAATGTTCACCCTTTTCACAAGGGAAACAGTGTTCCTTTTCTATGGAGCTTTCCCCCACGCATTCAGAAAAATCTTACAAATATATCGGTATGACTGAGTTTCAATATCATAAAAACCTTAAGAAGTTAATGGATCAATTTAAAATCATAAGCATTCATATGATAAACAATTAAGCCTACATAACTAATGTCTCACAGACAGGATACAGTAATCAGGAACTTCGACTCTTTGGATGATTTTGTTGAAGGTGTTTGCCCACGTGTGTGGACTCACGGGCGTAGCGAGTTACGTAATACCTATTCAACTGGGGGGGATGTAATCCGATGAATGAATAGCTCATCCCCCCCCCCCCCCCCCCCCCCCCCCACTTGAATGGGTATCAATGTCATGTCTACGCCCGTGTGTGTGGTAACGGTCTAAGAGTTGAAGTGAATCGCCAACAAATATATTTAACGTTGTGAAATGAGGATAAGGAATTTGGTATAACCTGAAGTTGATGGGAAACAATCCGAATCGGGACCGAACCGTTTTGTCCTTCAAGACGCCCTTGATCATGTTGATACACTTGTCTAATGATCCAAGCCGCTCACCTATACATGTTTAATATGCTGCATTCAAATGGTGTAGACGTCTTGCTATAAGCATGACAATAAAGAACCATTAATTACCTGAAGTTGATGGGTAACAAACAGAATCGTTTTGTCTTTCAAGACTCCCTTGATGCACTTGTTGAAGATGTGTTCGCCAACGTGTGCGTCCACGGCGCTGAGAGGGTCATCGAGGAGGTAGACGTCGCGGTCAGCGTACACGGCTCGGGCAAGACTCACCCGCTGCTTCTGACCACCGCTCAGGTTGATGCCTCGCTCGCCGATCTGTAAGAAAGGGATAAACATAAACATATAGAAGTGACGATACGTATCATTCGAAAATTCCAGTCGTTGAATATTTGAAAAAAAATGATTTGTTATTCAGCACCTATATATTTTACATTTTCACACAAAGTTACTGGATCCCTTAAAGCTATATTTGAAGGCAGAATGAGTGTAGATCGTATCACCTGAGTAGTGGTGCCCCTTATACATGTTATAAAGGATATCTAATATATGATAGGTTATATCTGGAATGTCTTCGTGGCTGACGTGTTTTATTCGGTTATACTCTACTTTCAACTTTAAGGTAACCAACTAAAACATAGAATAAACATGTCTGACTAATTTAAGTGGGTTAATATACCTCCATAGCTTGTTCCAATTAGAAACACACCTCCTGAAACGCTCTGTCACCAGTCTGCTCCCCCTTGTCCCAACTGAAATGTTCTCTAATATTTGGTAAAACATTCTGTAGTCTCTATTCATGAGAAAAAGTTGCATAATAAACAAATAGGCGTACCTCTGTTTGATCTCCGTTGGTCAGTATCTCCAGATCCTGTTCCAGACAACACGCCTCCATGACCATCTTGTATCGCTTCTGGTCCATCTTGTTCCCGAAGAGGATGTTCTCCTGGACCGTGGCGTTGAAGATCCAGGCCTCCTGGGCCACGTAGGCGAAGTTTCCTCTCACCTGACACGAGCCGCGGACCAGCTCCATCTGTCCTAAGATGCCGGCAATCAGAGAAGACTTGCCGCTACCGACAAGACCGCAGATACCCGTCAACTTCCCCTGGATGGTGAAAGAGAAAGGTGGCACTTTTTTTTAGAGTTTAACATGAATAAAAGACAACAAAAAGTTGTTCCGACCGTGGGCCGCGAACTAGCTCCATCTGACCAAGGATGTCGGCGATCATGGAAGACATGCCGCTACCGAAAATACCGCAGATACCCGTCAGCTTCCCCCTGATGGTGAAAGAGAAAGGTGCCACATTTTAATAGAGAATATGGGATTAATATTCTCAGAATAAAATGGTGGTTCGCCCTCAATCCCCAGACAAGCTACGTAAATCAAACGTAAGGTGATGGCGATGAGGGATTTGCCATTGTCGACATGCCAGCAGATTACTGTCATCTTCCCCTTGATGGTGAAAGAGAAAGGTGGCACGTTTTGAGAGTTTAACATGAATAAAAAATAGTTGTCCCGACCGTGGGCCGTGAACTAGTTCCATCTGACCAAGGATGTCGGCGATCAACAAAGACATGCCGCTGCCGACAAGACCGCAGATACCCATCAGTATTTGATGGTGAAAGAGAAAGGCGATACTTTTTGGGGAGTTTAACATGAATACAAAAATAGTTGTTCCGCCCGTGATTCGCTGACTAGCTCTATCTGACCAAGGATGTCCGCGATCCAGGAAGACATGCCGCAGATACCCATCAGTTTCCCCTGGAAGGTGAAAGAAAAGGGGACCACATTTTACATTTCCCTGTAGCGAAAAAAATTAAGGTGCCATATTTTAGGGAGTATTGGATAACATCTCAGCGCAGAATAAAAGTAAGAGCCGAGAACAAGCTCCATCTAAGACAATATTTGCCGCTGCCGACAATTTAGACCCCAGATATTCATCAGTTAATCATGGACAGACTGAAGGAAAGTACATCATGATATAAATTATATCAAAGCGTATTTCTAGAATTTGAGAAAAGATAAGGGAGAATGGTAACTGAGAAGGGAATAGTTAGGGAAATCCTAAAATCCATTGATGTGATGGCTCGGTTGTTAAAGCGTCTACACGAGGGTCCATTATGTCTCTGTTTCGAATCTTGTCGGCCAAATTTTTACTGGCTTACCTTTTCCGTATTCATTATTTATAAACGTAAAATACAATGCATCTGACAGTCTGATATAAAGGTTTATATATTCACGATTTCCATTTGGTTTACCTTGGGTACTGTGAAGTCCACGTCAAAGAGGACCGAAGTGACTTTGGAAACAACTTCCTGCTTCACCATCCTTCCGCGGCCATTCGCTTGCTTCGCCGTACCATTGTGTTGGTTCCCATTTGCTTTACCGTTGGCGTGGCTCGTTGAACCATTCTTGATAACGACTTCTGTATTTTGTTAGAAATACAATTGTTAAAAGTTATTGTATCGGACGTTATAGAGTACCGAAGTAGTGACGTCACATGCTTTTGTTATGGCATAGTAATGGTTCTAAACAACTTTTCATTTCATACTGGCATTTAGTAGTGGGTCGGAGCCGGACGATTGCCTTCTTAGCAACCGCTAGATCACCAATTCATTGCTTGCCTGACATTGTTTAGAACCATCACCCATGGCAATGAATAGCTCTGACGTCACACTTCGGTACTCTATACTCGTTGTCTTACATAATATACGAAGCATAATTATATCCAAGATACTAACAATGGTTTGTATTTCGTATTTCACCTTACGTTGGCACTGTTCGGTTGGTTTGAACCACTCATAAAAACTAATTATGTACTCATGCTTAAACTAGGGATCTAGTAGCTTTGTTGACATGTGCAAAAAGTGATGAGTGGTTGATACAATGTATATTGTTGTTAAATGATATGTCCACTGGGTGCTGTGTGAAAATTTAAAGTTTAACGGACGTTATTTGGCCTAGTTATGAGCAAAAATGCAAAGTGATATTCACTAACTCATTGCACACACTTTGTACACGGTTTTCGCGGTCCAGTGGATAATTTAACATCTGAACATGCACTTCAATCGTAAATATCTCTTTAACGAAAGGGAAATTTGAAAAACCAAAACGTGTCCCATGCTTTTATTGTTAATACGAATACAACAAGGTATGAGGGAACCGCTAGAATTACAATTTGATTTTGAGGATTTGGACAATGTTACTAAGTCCCTTTAATAAATGGATGACATTTCCAGGAGACGACATTGTCAATATGTTAGTATCCATACTGTACCTGTATATACCCCACAGAATATCCAAGGTACACAAAGTATAATAAATTGACCAAACGCTTGGTCAGGAATTAGGAAGGGGTGAACTGGACAGCAGATATTTTCATATATTAAATTATATATCTTCGCGTCCCACGCATCTTGACTATTTTTCACAAATATTTTATGCGGTATACATTGAGCACTTGATAAACACTTTCTCTTTCACATGAATATCACAGAAACGGTATTTTTTCAAACGCATATATATACCTGGATTTGAGTTATCTTCTGTCTCCGTGTTCTTGTCACTGTTCGCATTCTCGTCATTGGCGGCGTCCTTCCCTCTTTTTTCCATTTTTTCCTCCTGTTCTTTACTGACCACTACATCCCATCCAAACTCTCCGCTTCGTATCTCGACCGCGTTTTCGCTACCGCTTTCAAGAGCGTCGTTTGGTTTTGTCTTCTCGATGATAATGATGGCCTAATTGTAGAGAATAGATACAAATAATAAACAGTGTGTAGAAGTATGATGTGAGCTGTTATTGAAATTGTCATGGTAATTCACCATGACAATTTCGACAATTTCAATAACGAAATGATCTAAATTTACCTCCAATGCAATGAATGATTTCTTGTCAATGGGATATTTTCATAACAAAATTCTCAACGAAATGGGGGATTTATGGGCTGAGAGAATGCCGTGCCGAATACCAGTATAAGCGGGCATGAACTCGTCGTCTTTCCTTCCTCTGTAAATGTAAGCCAGTTTCCTTTACAAATATGACAAAGTTTGATAATGTCCATTATACAGTATATTCTACCTCTTTGCTCTCAACCAGATGATATGAAGTAAGAAAATATATTTATCTGGCGCTTGTTAAACGATAATATTTTGGACCATGAATGTTACCTTGTTATATCAGGTATCTTGTTTTATCAGGATAAATGGCAAACGAATATGAAGAACCTTGGGTTTTGGTTATATTAGAACTCTTTATAATTATCGAGGTTTCACTGTATTTACCTTCATTCGGCCAATAGCTACTGATGATTCAGCAATCAGTCTGACGGCCCACGGGGTCGGCCCGATGACTGCACGTGTCACATTTAGCAGTGATACCAGGGTAAAAGCCTGTCGAATAACGATACATTTCATTTAAAATAAACATAATACTATACATTTTAGATTGTTAAAATAATTTGACAAAATGTTAAATTATTTGTGTCTTGTGCGCTGAAATAAAAGAAACAGAAAACTCATCCGCAATATAACAATTATAAGTAAATAATATACGCAAGCATTTATTGAAGGAGCACTGCGTATTTTTACATTGGTTAATAGTACAACATTGACTAGACTCTTCTCCTAAAAATGAAATAAAATGTTGAGAGCAAAATTTCTTCTTACATCGAGAGTTATTGCACTTGTCATTTCAATGTGAAATCGTTTCAGCCACCGCACACCACACAATTCGGTCCGATCCGACCCAACGAACGTTTAAGGATCTGAACTATACTGCATACTTAAATTCTTGCGACTTGCTTTAGTTCAGATACGCAGTAATTGTTCGTTGGATCAGACTCGGATCGTGTATATGGTATTCAATTCAATTCTTAGATTAATTACGAAATTTAATTAGCATTTTGCAATGCTGAGAACTTTACTTATCTCGTATTAAAATCGTTTGCTTTTTAGACTTTTACTTAAGTAAAACAAAATCTAAATTGTATGTTTGAAACCTTTATGGTTTAGAAATGTTGGTAATATTTTCAGTCGTTGAATTAATTGGATCCCAATATTTGCTAAGTAATTTACTTAAACCTGAACCTGTAAAGTGTCAGATCTTGCCCAAAATAACATTTGAGACTTCGTTCCTATACCAAAATCATTGTAAGCTATGTCCGAATGATGTGTGAACATTTCATTGAAAAAGAATACTGCTTTCCTGGTTAAAAAAAGCGAAAATATGCGTCAGCTTTTACAAATAATTACAGTGTGACGTTTATGACGTTTATGACCGTTTATAAACGTTCTTGAGCTGAATGATTATCAATGATAGATATCGTCATATTAAAGGGGTATTTGACAAAAATCTAACTCTATTTTATTCTTCTCTTACTATAAAGCCAAACAACACGGTAGAAGAGAAATGTGGAAGTTCAAATTAATTTGTGTGGAGTTTACAGGTTTACAAGTGCACCTTTAAGCCAAATACTACGTAAACTGCTTATATATTTTAACTAAAATATCGAATTGAATATCGGCTCATGCATGGTACCTAAGAAGTCTAGGTTTCTGTGGCCGAGAGCACGATCATGACCCAGGACCAGACCTAGTTCCACTGATTTCTAGATATGCTTTACGGTTGAATGAGTAAGGGCGGTATGTGTGCTCTGCTACGTTCTATTGATTTGTACGTAATTCTAGCATATTGACATCAATGAGTTAGAGCCAATGATGATAATTGCCATGGTAAATGTCGCTGGTCCGTAATCGGGCCCCTGCTCCCAGGGACTCTTTATACTCTTTCCCCCATATATTGCACGACTGATAGACATGATAGAGGGCGCGATTCTGTTCTGTTCGCCCGCCAAATCGATGCTGTTGCGCAGAACTTTCGTTGGCGCGCGGCGGCGCTATAGGGGATAAACAGCGGCGCTATAGGGGGATGAGGGTATACAGTTCAGGATCTAAACTAAATTTAGTACCTGAGCTGCCGAAAGGGAGTTGCCCATCGCGATGTGGATGAGGATGGATAGCACCGACGCGATGCTCGGGACGATGGGAACGATGGACAAGCTAAAACTCTGCACGATCCCAGCTTGCTCAAGAAACGCCCTCTCCCGTTTTCGAATACCTAATTAGAGAAAACACAGATAATACTGATTATCTCGAGTGCATTACTAAATATTACAATATTGTACATCGAGTTGTTAAATGTTCACGTGCGTCATATTTTTGTTTGACAAAAGAGTCCTTAACAATTCTCAAAAATACAATTGTTGTTGTTGTTGTTGTTGTTGTTGTTATGGTTTGACGGCAATCAGTCAAAGGTGACTAGTGTTGCCAATTTAATTTCTCTTTATTATTAAGTTTCAGTCATACAATCAGCGATTTTTCAGAAAGTTATCTACTTTCCACTCGAGAAACCATCCCTTCATGAGATGCCTACTCTTATATAAGGCACCAACCCGTACCTACGCCTGTTCTACACAACTGCATGGCTAAGATTCTGTTTACCTTGTATGGTCTTTGAGAAGGGTCGCTCCCATGCATACATCTTGATCAGCTTCATGTAAGTCAGCAACTCGTTCATCTTTTGAACGCGAAGATCGACGATCTTGATACACTTGAAGCGTACCGTGGAGATGAATTTACCCGCCATGCCCTACAATAATAACAAAGATGATTAAAAAAAAAATATATATACATGTATATAGTATAGGTTTTCTCGGCAAATTTCGTAAGCTTCTCATTCGTTTTGATAATCGTGTCATTCAATTTCGCGAAATCGAGCTGAAGGCTTGCAATTGTGGTTCAAAATTGCATTTTGTTCATACGATTTTATAGCTCTTCGGTCAAGTGATTTACCACTTTTAGCATTCAATTTAAAAAACACGCTAAAATTTTCTCGCTTTAAATTGAATGATAAAAAACGAATTTGAACTGCAAAATACAGCTACGGTAACAAAATCGGCGAAATTGAATGCACACAAAATGACTTCGTGTGGCCAACTTACGAAATTGACCGAGAAATCCTATATTATAGTTTTACTTATTCATTATATGTTATTCATTATTGATTCATTCAAGTTCATTTTATTACCAATGTTTTGTTTGTATATACCTGTACATTTTACAGTCACAGTCGTGACTTCGTTACCATTGTGAGGAATTATAATTATAATTTTGATCAATCGACTACCAATGTCATCATCAACATTAATGATTAGTTTAATACATCCAGTAGAATAGCAACCCCACTCAATATCAAAACATGTTTGCAGGCCTGTAATGGCGCTTTTGATAACAGCCTGAAGTTAGTGGATGTACAATCAGAACTACCCCCTTCCAATAGACCGCTTCGGTAATGTATGCAAATAATATGCGCATGACGTCAGACTCCCCGTCGTCAAGCTGAACAATAGTAACTAGGTCCGGCAAGCTAGCTTGCCGGACATGGTTACTTTTGTTAAGCTTGCCGACAGAGAGTCTGACGTCATACGCATATTATTTGCATACATTACCGAAGCCGTATATTGTCAGCACTCTGTATGTTCATGATATGGCGCAAGGTTTATATTTTAGTATGAGCCTTAAAATTGATCAGCAGAAATGGAATCGTTGACTCGAAAAATAATAACTGTTGTCAAACCTGCAGCGGTACGAAGAGAGCGAAGGTGGCGAGGGTGCCGATCAGGGCTCCGGTGCCGACGATGACCTGGGCGGCGACCAGCGTGGAGATGAGGAGGGCCACGGACGAGACGAGGAAGTTCCCGATGATGGCGGCGTCGAGGATTCGCTGGCTGTCGTTGGCACACACATTGACGATCTGTTCAATCAATCATAGAAAAAAGAATTCGTCTTGTCATCGTGTACATTGACTTTCATCATGTGTACTATTAAAGTGATCCATGTAAAGTGTCTAACTCCACGAAAATTACTTGGAGCTTCCTCAGTTCTCTTCTGCCGTGTTGTTTAGCTTATGGTAAGAGAAGAATAAAATAGGGTTAGATTTTTTTCAAATGTCCCTTCAGTATGAAAATAATTATCATTGAAAATCATCATTTCAAAAGCGTTAGCTAACGCTTTTGGTAAAAAGTACAATTGCCGTAGTTGAACACGCCCGGCCGCGGCCGGCGGGGGGCCGGTGGCGCGCCACGCGATCACAGACTCTGGCCTGCGGAGTAGCCGAAACCTTCGGCAGCACGACGAGTCGTTGAGCTGAGCGCGCGCAAATTCTGTACTGTCTGTATGTATACACGGGTGCGGATATCGTCAAACGGACGATTATTACTGCAACAAATCTACGGCAGGCCATCAGTATTCGGTGATAAAATATGAACTCAATAATATACTCAATATAGCTTGAAATCTCTTTTTCGTGGAGTTATAGCCCTCAGAATAATAAAAACGACTGGTAGCGTTTAATTGTGCATTATACGTGTATTCACCCGGTGCGAAATTTTGCACGGAGTACCACGTTGCTGTGCGTGACCCCTACGTGACCCGTGCACAGACCCGCGCTACGTGACCCGCGCACAGATCGAACAACGGCGTAAGCGAATACTATAATAAACAAAATAACCAAACCTCGCTCAAATTGACTACATGTACATGTAATTGTATATTCTTCATTTTCGAGACCTTTTTCCGTGACATACCTTTATAAATGTCGGCTTCACAATACCTTTACAAGAATAAGAACAATATTGTTGTAATAGTATGCTAAATCAGTTAAACTCCTTTATTGACCGATATATAGTTTGGTAGAGGGGCGCATTCTATTTTCATTCGTAGAATCCAAATTACAGGGCTGTTCGATCTGATTTTGTTTGTGTGTGTTACATTCATCCCCATCCGTCTACTGGAAACAGTTCAGACGATTTGTAAAAGGCGGACGGTCCCTTTAAGTCATCCAAACTCTTAATGAAAATAGAAATGAAAAGGGAATTTCACCATCAAGAGCTGACCGCCCCGCAGAAGCGTCGCCGTCCTGCAACTGAACGTCCGGAAGAAGACGTCGCCGCATATCCGAACTATGAATAACTTTATAACGTTGCCATATTGCTTCAAATATTTTCGCCGCAGAGTCAGACAATTAATTACCATAATGTTGCCTTAACACTACAAGTCATTGCATAGCATCGAAACTCTGAATATAATGTATAGTTGTCGTACTCACCTCACCAACGCTATGATTCTTAAGACTCCGTAGATTCGCCAGCTTCCGGAAAGTCACCGTGAGGAGAGCGCTCCGCAATCGCGTCGCCGTCCGACAACTGAACGTCCAGAAGAAGACGTCGCCGCAGATCCGGACGATCTGGAGCAAGAGGATGCAGACCACGATCACGATACCGTACCAGACATCGACCTCTTCTTCTTCCGTGTACTCCAGTAGTCGCTGGACCAGCACGGCCTGGATGATGTCGAGAAGAAAAGGGTTATACTATAGAGAGTTCTGATGTTCTTTAACGTTAAACATTAGTTTTGTTTATGTTTTATCCTTGTCTTTAATAACATCAAACCTCATTATTAAGTGGCCAATGTTTGGTTGGCAGTCGTTTCAAAATTTGCATTATTTCTGAGTTATAATATCAAATATTGTCGAGTATGTATATATGTTGATGCCAAGCTACACATCAGTGGCGGGAGTCCCAATGTGAGAGCAGGCACCAGACATAGTAGGAGTGAGTTTTGTTTATTTTGTATTGTATTATGATTATCTCAGAAGACAAAGGTATACCATATATTATGTCTTTGCACTAACATGCACAAAATAAGCCCACGAAATGTTTGCACTAATTTGTTTAAGAATTAGTTTATTAAGAGGAAGGGGGAAAAAAATGCATATTGCAATAGTTCATTAGTAGCTTTAAAATAGTGTTTATTTATGAATATATTTGTTTTGTTTGGTTTCGCTTTATTATTATAATATTATAATTAAGTGTTGTAAGAGAATCGTTTTGACCATAAGAGGCCCACTTCCACATATGTGGCGGGAGTCCCGATGTGAGAGGTGGGCTTTGTAATTGAAATAAGGAAAATTGTTATATTTTTGTATATAAAAGTAATATTCATAATAAGGTAAGAGAAAGAAAAAAAAATGAAATATCGCAATATTTTTTGCGGTGCCATAGAAATAATTTGTTGATGATATATAAAATGTTATAATATTTTTTAAATATGTGAAGAAGAAATTAATAGAAAAGCAATTGGCAACAATAGTCAGATCTGACTGATTGCCACCAAACTAAACAACAACAACAACTAGATTATATCACTTGACAAAGTGTTGCAGCGGCACACGAAACGTGATCTTTTAGATTCCTTGTTGACCATACATTGCGAGACAAACGAATATCACTAGCGATATTATTTTCGAAAATGTAATAATTAGGCAATTAAAAGGATCATTCTGAACTTAGCAAAACTTAGACCATTTTCTCTCATTAAAAATTGCATATGGAATCGGAAGCTACGTTTGCTTGTTCCATTTTCATCGTTACGGACCGTCAACACGTGACGAAAGTCTCTTGGTAAAGATAACCTGCAGTTACTCAATAAGCTACTTCAATATACAGTAAAAACCAGCCCTCACTTCATACATTCCAGAATGCGCTTGCTAAGGACCCTTCTGTCCTTAGGGGCTAACCACTCTCTCGGACCCACCTCCAGTTAAAACTCCTATGGAGTATTTCGGAGGATTACACTACCAAGTACTCACCGATATTATGAAGGACGACATCATAGCGACCACAATGACACAACCGGATATGATTTGTCTGGTCAGCATAAAGCGCATGGATACCTTTCCGAGCGAAGCTTCCTTTTCTCCTTTCTTGGCCACCTCTTCGTTCCAAAGCTTTTCCAATCTGAATTAAAAAAGAACACAAATACGGTAGTTAAATCATTTCAATGTAATGATACCATCGCATCATTTTATAATAATAATGGCGACAACAATGCCTGTCATCATAAAGCACATGGCTACCCTTCCGAACGAATCTTCTTTCTCTCCCCTGTCTTAGCCACCTTTTTCGTTCCAAATTTTCTCCAACCTAAAAAGAAACTAATTCGTAATTCAATTATTTCTTGGTAGGCTAATATTACAATCAAACGTTTTTGAGTCGCTGAAGGGTTAAAGTAACAACAACATGAACCGGGACAAAAAATGAGACGATGTGCGCATCATAAAGCGCATCGCTAACTTTCCGAGCAAAGCTGCTTTCGCGCTCTTTTTCGCTACCTCTTCGATCATATCAAATCTAATGAAAACATGAGTGGATAATAGTGTAAATTCAAATTATTACAAGGTAATGACACCATCTGAGCTTTTGTGTTGCTGAATGAATATAGCGACAAAAAAGGCAAAACTTGAGATGAGTTGTGTGGTTATTACAAGGTTTTCCGACCGAAAATTCTTCACCCCCTTTCTTAGCCCCCTTAGCCCCCTTTTCTTTCCATAGCGTCTCCAATATAATGTGGAACATTTAATGAAATCTACTAATAATTTTGTATTCAAATAATTTCAATTTCAAACATGAAGGAAAATTACTAGAAATATGTTCAATCATTTAAATTATTCAAAGTTATCATCATGCATTGACACATTGATATAGACCATGTTATTATCATAAGTGTACTTTCTGATTAGCTTTAAACAAAACTAAGAAAATTATAATCGGGAAAGTTATGACACCCCCCCCCCCCCTCCCCCCCCCCCTTTCCACCACCGCAATATTATCAATATAATTATGCTAAATACACCCAAGCATGGTCGACTATTGCACAACAGTTTCGTAACATTATGTGTAAATATTCACAGCTACAAAGCACAACGAGCAAAACACTATTTTCCTTTATTTTTTTTTATTTTTAGCGTGGGTGTGGCGAGCGAGCGAAGCGACCAAGCAAGGGGCCAATAGAGAGAATACCCTCAATCCTACTTTCATTTGGTAATTTAGAATATTGAAACAAAGTTTTTTAAGCGCGTTAAAACGCATTACCAACAAAATAATAATTAAAAATGTAAAAGCGTGTCAATTATTCGTGGCCATCGTAGGCCTATACCACATTGGACTTTTATTTGGAGGGCGTCAACCCAAAAGCACCCCCATCTGTACGCCAATGTCATTGAGTAACATAATAATTAGTGAATGCATCGTCGAATCACTGAGATGTTATACAATGACTCAGCATGTTTCATTCCAGTTTTTGTTTCTTCATCCGAAGGTCGATTTCATGATCAAATACAACTCAGCAACATAATTATCTGTGTTAAGTTCGTGCTTATATAGTGCACCGTAACTGTCATTGACGTAGCGTGTCCGGATTCATTTAGAGGGGGGAGGGGGGGGGGGGGGGGTAAGCGAATTTTGGGGGCACACTATTTTGATCATGTATTTCTTTATTTTGAAATGGATAGTTGAGTTTTGGTATAGAGGGCGGGCGCTGCATGAAATAATTTTGTTGTGAGGTAATGCAACACTGAGTGTCAAATTTGAAAGAGCTTGCAATTTTAATGACAGAATAAACTTTAAAATCGGTTCAGAGACGGCTGAAATATCCATAAATATAACCATTCATAACCGAGCGAGCATGGTGGAGTTATACCTATTAGATTGTAATGGTGCAGGTTTTGGTTTCTAAAATTCAGTTTGACCAAAACTGTACTCTCTATACCAAAACAAAACTAAGGATTTTCCACGTATATTGTTCGTATTGTTTTAAACAATTATTGGGGGGAGGCGTACCCCGTACCCCGCCCCGTTGCTACGCCACTGGTAAACATGACCTTAACTGCTTCGTAAGCATGCGGTCCGTCCGATATCGTATGTTGAATGACGAAGATAAAGTTATGGGACACATTATGTGCAAATAGTTGGCAAATACACACGTGCAAATCATTGTGTATATTTACTAAGGTGTCCATGATATCTCTATAATCAGATGAACTTCAATTTTGCGTTCATAAAAAAGTGTTATTACAATGCAATGAATTCACGAAATTCTCTATTAGCCGGTATGAAGTGGAACAGTCCGCATATACTACCGGGAAAACACAGTGTACCACACTGAACACATTGTGTTTCACAGTGTGTTCACAACGTGAACACACCTTGTAATATATAACCATGATAGTTCGCGTTTTTCCTAGGGCTCATGAAACACAATATAACAAGAACTTTTAAGCATTATTTTCTCTATTCACTGTGTAATTCTTGTGTAATTATGTACATTAAATACGAATAATCATCACAGATCAGATGCGTTTCGCAAGTAAGCATAATTAATAATAAATCGTAATTCAATTTTGTTTGGCCAAAAATTCGAGGGAAATATGTGTTATTATTCGAAATGTAGACCTTGGGTAAAAATTGGCATTCATCACAAATTCTCCATTACTATGCAAATTAGCTATAATTATAATTGTGATGCTACTGATTACATGCCGATTTATCTAAACGTGAATCTTTCCGTAGACCTTCTGTACTTATGAACGTTTCCTTGGATTCGATAGTCAATAAAACGAGTAAATAAACTGACATCTTATCTCTTCATTCTGTTTTAATCTACGGACCAGACCTTATCTCCTTGACTTGCAATCGCGTATCATGGGGAATGTAAAATTAAGGGAACGCTAAGTGCTTGTGCCAAGTACCAATTATAATTTGAAGAAACGTGTGTTCCATTTAGAATAAAAGTTGTTTTACGTGAACAGTGGCATATCTACAGGGCACGCCCCCGGCCGCCCCCCTTCCCCTTCAATTATTCAAGAACAAACATAACATAAAGGTAAAATTCGACATAAATGGTGAAATAATATATATAGAGTGTGCCACCCTATCACTCGGACCACGCCTATACGCTACCGATTGGAAAGGTACAACCATGGTAAAACAAAAATAAGGCAACATTTATCTGTTTATTGAGCGGCCGATTAGCTGGCATATGTGGCTGACTTGTGCAATTTTTGATAAATTCATGACTCACAGCGCTCGTATACTAGGCCATCCTAAGCAACACTAGATATTGATATAACGACGCCACAAAAGTATAAGGTAACATAATAGTCATTGGCGTCAATTTCTTTTCGCCGTTTAGGGGAGGGGGGTGATACGTCATTTCGACGAGGGAGCGAAGCGACCTACCAAGCAGCGTGCCCAGCATTTTATGACCGGATGGGGAGGGGTATAGGGGGCACAAAACAGTTTTTAACCGAATGACATCCGAAGTCAACGGACATTGTGTTCACGTATAGTACACTTGGCTACCACTTTGGTAAGATACCCTTATAAGCGTGGGGAGTAGGGACCAACTATGTAGCCCTTGGAAACCCTGCATTGACTCAGTGAACGGATACCCAGATTGTGAATCTCAATGGGGGTGCAGAAGTTGGAGCCCCCGGAAGCTGTTGGATATTTGATATCCAGAAATAAAGATGTTGTCTATAATTTTTATATAAATAAGCAAAATAGTTGCTCAATTTTAGTTGGGGGATAATAATACGTCCCCCACCTCAAATATTGGAGGATATATCCCCCCACCCCCCCCCCCCCCCCTTGATCGGACCCCATGATAATAGTTGTTCGCCGGTGTGTACATAGTAACTGTAGAATTTTGCCAGATGTGTATACGTCGTGCTGATTTCTCATCATGTGGACATGCGTTATATTATCAGTTCATAACCCTCTTTGTATTTACATATCATTACAATTATTCAACAAGATACATAATTTATTGCAACATTATAATGTAGTTACCAAAAACAACATCAGAAAATATACAACCAAGTAGTATACATGTATAATGTGCGCATGTTATATGATTTCGTAATATGCGCCTATATTACCTGTTTTATAGGAATCTTTGAAAATATGCGAAATCGCTTGAGTGATTATAGTTGACATAAAACCCAAATATTCAAATTTAATAGATAATGAATTCGCTTGTAATTGCATATGTGATAGAACTGAGATCATCTTAATTTTAATAACATGTGGTTATACTTATCATATACCTCAACATATACACTGTCCCTTACACCGCGTCATAATCTTCATCAGCACCGTCGTCGTCATCATCATCATCATCATCATCATTATCAACATCATCATCAACATCACCATCATCATTATCATCATCATCATCATCATCATCATCATCACCATAACCCTCATCATCATCATCGTTTCGATCGTCGTCGTAATCATCAACATCATCATCACCATTGACAACGCCCCCATCGTATTCATTATCTTCTACCTCCACCGACGTGGATGATGACATCGCTTACCTGTCCGCGTTGAAGTCTCCCCGGTCATAGTCCGACATCGTCCAGAGATCGTTGAACTCCAGGGTCCTCTTGTAGGCCTTAAAGAAGATGGGTGACATCCATGATAGCCACATGAAGGACAGGAGGCCGGAATGGTCGAGGGGCGAATACTGCTCTTTCCTGGATGTGATCGATTAAGAGAGTTTGATAAAAATTATTGATTGGTTGATTAATTCATTGATTAATCAATTGATTCATTATTTCGTTCGCTTGTTAATTAATTAATTAATTCGTTCGTTCGTTCGTTCGTTCGTTCGTTCGTTCGTTCATTCGTTCGTTCGTTCGTTCGTTCATTCATTCATTGCGTCATATTTTATCTTATTCATTCATTTATTATTCATGTGTTTATTTATTCATTCATTCATTCATTCATTCATTCATTCATTCATTCATTCATTGCGTCATATTTTATCTTATTCATTCATTTATTATTCATGTGTTTATTTATTCATTCATTCATTCATTCGTTCGTTCGTTCGTTCGTTCGTTCGTTCGATAATTAATTAATTAATTAATTCACTCATTAATTAATTAATTCATTCATTCATTCATTCATTCATTCATTCATTCATTCATTCATTCATTCATTCATTCATTCATTCATTCATTCATTTATTTATTTATTTATTTATTTATTCATTCATTCATTCATTCTTCCATTCATGTATCCATTCATACTTTCACTCTTCCATCCATTCATTCATTCAGTCAGTCAGTCAGTCATTAATTTATTCATCCATGCATTAATTCCATCAATCAATCTTTCATTCATTAATTCATTCAACATGTTCATTCGTTCATTATTCATTGATAAATTAAATAATAATTGATTAGGAAATAAAGTTGATTTATCTTACGTTGGTTTCAGTCTGATTGGTATTAGCAGCTTCATGCTCTTCTTATATTTGAAACCGGTCTCCTCGCCGTACTTCTTCGGTACGTATGCGACGTCCATTTCATCGTCGTTATCATCCGTTCGGATGTCCCCGACGTTCGTTGTCGTTTCACCCATCGTCGCCAGGGCAACTGCGGTGAGATGAACTGCATCCGCTGTATCGTAACAAATAATTGAAGGACGTGATTATTTATTTCGTAACGAAAATATAAGACATATTCACGTTTGAAAAACAATTCGTCCATTTATTTCAGATTAATATTGTTGGCGACATGTGCAAAAGATGTCAAGTTTAATAGATTCATGTTATGAATATAAGTCTGCTTTTTAATAAAAGTACAAGAAACACAGACCCGATATTAAAATGTAATCAAATCATAAATATGATCAGTGTCGTAGCGTGGTTGGACTGGTTTGGGGAGGCACGCAAATTAATTGAGGGGATCGGGGGGCACGCCTTACGTATTTCTTGATTTGTTTCCCCTCATATTTGTATTGTGTGTTTCCAATCATTTGGAGGCACGTCCGTGCCCCCCCCCCCCCCCCCCCCCATGCCCCAATCTCCCGTAGCTTCGCCACTGACTATGTTATAAACGAAGTCAATTGAATTTTAGTTCGTGGTTATTAAAAAACGAGTGCTTATACTTATAGAATTGTGATATCGTATTATTCTCTTTCTTTCGTAGACGTTGTCATTAGCCGATGACAGCCGCCAGCTAAAGAGTACCCAACTTATCTATGACAACGTCAGATATATGAAGCTGTCACGTTGCTCAATACTCTCTTTGCTCTTGTTAGAAAAAGTTTTCCAAACTTATAGTTCGCAACTATATATACATGATATATAGTTACACTTCCCAGCTGTACCATAACCGTACTGTACAGTACTACCGGATAGTATGCCTTCAGTGTCCGTCACCGCGTCTCGTCCGTGGCCTTCCCCCACAGCAACTGCCGAGCTGAAATGGGCGTCAAGACCGTGAAGCGTCTGATCACCGACAATACGGACACTGAAGGCACACTTAACACTGATGAATTCCAGCGTGCCATGCTCCAATATCGAAATACGCCCGACCACGACACACGCCTCTCACCTGCTATGTGTGTCTTCGGACGTCCGATCCGCGAATTCGTACCCATCCACCCGGGGAAATATCACCCGCACAGCACGTGGCGGGAGACGCTCACGTCCCGCGAGGAGGCGCTTCGCAACCGACACATGCGGGCTGCAGAACGCCTCTCGGAGCACACCCTAGCTTCCCCTTCCACCATTGGTTGTCAGCGACTGCGTGCGTATCCAGAACCAGACTGGCCCGCACCCTACCAAGTGGGACAAAACTGGGGTTGTGGTGGAGGTGCGGCAATTCGACCAGTATGTTGTGAGAGTAGATGGAGATGGATCGGGTCGAGTCACCTTGCGCAACAGGCGATTCTTGCGGAAGTATCTGCCCGCCGTTCCCCGTGCGCCCCTTCTGATGGCACCTGGCCCAACCCCTCCACTGCCAGAGCCGCACGCAGCCAGCCGACACACGAAGCCGACCCCCCTGATGCAGGCCGGCGCCCGGTTCCCACAGGTCACCTCGGATACACCGCTTGCGCCACTTCCAGCCGTCTCACAGCCACCCTGCACCGGCTATCCTCCAGCCCCGGATGACATGGACATGGCTCCCGCCCTGCCTGCCTCTCCCACCGTGGCCACCACGCGCCCGCCAACTCGCTCGTCCCTCCCGAGCTCTGCCCCGCGTGCACTCCGTGGCCTCCTGTCACACAATGCTCCTGGTCTGCAGGAACGCCCGGGCCAGGCCTTGGATCCGCCACTTCTGGATCGCTCCCCCGCTGCCCCTCGCCGCTCCTCTCGCCGGTCACGACCGCCTGTCAGGCTACAGGATGAACTTTAGCCCCAGTTATAGTTCTTATGTGCTCTTTGGCGTGGACCTCTGCTTCTTTTGTTTTGACTTTCGTTCCCCGTTCATGTTAGCGCCTTTATTTTGTATAACTCTTGTTTTAGCCTTTGCTCCCATGCTCTCAAAGACTGGGAGGGCATATAGTATTGTGATATCGTATTATTCTCTTTCTTTCGTAGACGTTGTCATTAGCTGATGACAGCCGCCAGCTAAAGAGTACCCAACTTATCTAATACTAATATCTTCTATAAAATAAAATAATTATGTCTAAATAATAAACAAGATAAACTTACCACTAGATTGAGAGTCTAGCGGAAGTGACGTCACTGGTTCTGCCTGTCCATCGTCACCATCACTTGTCCGACTATCCGGACCATCTGTCTGCTCAGCATCGGGCATCGTCAAAGTGTGTCTTCAATCTGTCGATTAAGAAGGATTTAAAACTGACAATTAAGGGTAAAGCAAATATGCAGCTAGTTGGTGATCCTATATGTCCAGTAAGTGAATAGAACAAATAATTCAAAGTTTAATTAACTATTACCATGGCAAATGGGTATAGATAATGAGTGAAATGCTAAGTTATTATGTGCTTACTCATTGCCCGGAGAGTTTGTTTAAAATCTAATCAACTATCTCAATAACATAATGATAATAATTATGCTTTAGTTTAAATAGCACACGATATCATTGATGATCACCTCTATATTAAAGGGATCTAGTAACTTTGTTGACATGTGCAAAAAGTGGTGGATGGTTGATGTAATGTATATTATTGTTATCTCATATGTCCACAGGGTATTGTGTGAAAATTTCAAGTCAAATGGACATTGTATGGCCAAGTAATGAGCGAAAATGCAAAGTGATATTCAGTAACTCACTGCACTCACTTTGTACACGGAAGAAAAACTCGCCCGGAGTTTTTCTTATCTGAATACTTCAATCATACATATCTTTGTAAAGAAAGGGAAATTTGTAAAACCGAAACCTGTCCCATGATTTTATTGTTAATACGAATACAACAAGGTATAAGGGAACCGCTAGAATTAAAATTGTATTTTTAGGATTTGAACAATGTTACTAAGTCCCTTTAAGCGCTTTAGAGTAGATCTTTCGAAAATCTCAAGTGGTTGTATACTTCAATAAGTAAGACATGTAAGAGGAAAGCAACCATGCATGCACGAACCACCATCCGAGACACAAGTGAGTTTCGTCAGTTTGGGCAAAGTTACTTAAACCGTTCAAGTAAATCCACAAAATATAAAAATGCATCTAGTCTAACGCTATGCATAACCATGATGACAGGGCAATATAATATTGTACATCGACAGATGGAGCTATATATAGAAAAGACGTAAGAATCAATACATGTCCAATATAACGCGACGCATTATCATAATTATGTTTATTTAAAAAAGATATCAGCATCGCCTGATTCTATGTTTACCCTTTTTTTTAATAACGATTGGTCTTTAAATCACCTTTCTCCTCTTGTAAGCCGAAGTTCAGCGGGTGCGAATTTAAAGTGAAACCAGTAAAGTGTCTAACTCCACAGGGGCGTCGTTCCTGGGGGGACAGGGGGGCGGTCACACCCCCCCCCCCCCCCCAATGAAAATATTGGGGGGCGAACATATCATTTCGCCCCCCCCCCCCCCCCCCCAATAATTCCGAAAATGAGGAAGAAAAAAATCGAGTGATATAATGCCAAAGAGGGGAAAGACACATTTATCAATAATTAATCTTCAAAATAGCCGTTTTTTAGTTTGAAAAGGACTGTAAATCTCTTTTTTGCCGCGCGCTTCGCGCGCATACAGTTTCTCATATTGCAAGTTTCATTTTGGTTGCGGGAACTCATCTTTCGAAATGTGTTGGGCAGTGTAATTTCTCAAACGCACACCTCAAACGAAGTTTATTATTAAACCCTCATCTAGATAGCACACCGTCACAGAAAATAAAATAATCTGAAATGTATCATTCAGTCAATTCGGTCCATATGCGCTGAACGCTAATTAAATTGGAATATCATGTCCCCCCACATTTGAAAGTGGAGGAGATTGTCCCCCTCCCTTTGTCATTATGTATGTTTGGTTCCATACTTATATACTTCATATTACGTGAAATTTCTGTCTCAGGTGTGCACCAAATCGCACAATTTCACGCCCAAAAATACAAAAGCTCCCTACTGTGGGAGGGGGACACACCCTCCCCCGCTCGGTCGCTTCGCTTCCTCGCAATGTCGCTCCTCCACTTTGGAGAAGTTGTTGACGCCCTTGCTTAGTTTCATGGGAGCCCAATGCCCTACGGCCTAGACTATATCGATGACCCTATAGTATACAGGATCACGTGGATCCATCTCATGCAAGGCTCAATCTTTTCCTCGCTATGCCCTTTAAAAATACGTTACGAGTAGGTTCACTATTTTATACAATTTTAACACCCATGATAGGAGTTGCACATGTCTGAAATGTAAAAGCTTCCGGGGGCTCCGCCCCCTGGACCCCCATTATTGTCCCCAAATGTGGGTGCCCCCCAAAGTCAGGTCTTCGAGCCATCAAGACACTTTCAATGAGCGCATAATAAAACTTCCGGGCATGCCAATGTGGGGCTTTTAGCTCTCTCAGTGGTCACTCTGGAAATGTTTTCAAATTTCGCCCCCCCAATCGCAAAAACGGATCGACGCCCCTGTAACTCCACGAAAAGTACTTGAAGCTTCAACATTTCTCTTCTACCGTGTTATTTAGCTTATAGTAGGAGAAGAATAAAATAGGGTTAGATTTTTAAAAATGCCCCTTTAGTATGACGATATCTATCATTGATAATCACTCAGCTCAAGAGCGTTAATGAACGGTCATAAACCCCATACACGTTATACAGTAAATCGTTGTAAAAACTGACGCAAACTTTCGCTTTTTTAACCAGGAAAGCAGTGTTCATTTTATATGAAACTTTCACACATCATTCGGACATATCTTACAATGATTTTTTAGTATAGGATTGAAGTCTCAAATGTAATTTTGGGCAATATCTGACACTTTACTGGTGCACCTTTAATCTTCTTATGATATGAAAGAAAAAAGTTCATAATAATTCAAATGAATTAAGGTAGGATCTTTAAACAATAAAAGATCACTTTGATAGTTTGATTTGTCTGGCAATTACAGACACTTTATCGTATTTCGTGTTTTTACTTGATGTTCACAAACCCGAAATTAAATGGGTTTTTTTGTTAAAGGAATCTAGTAACGTTGTCAAAATCCGCAAAACTTACGCATACAGTACTTTAGTGATTCTCTCATAGTTTGTTGTATTCGTATCACCAATATAAGCATGGAATATAGGGTAATTTCGAATTTTCTTTTCGCTAAAACAGATATTTCCGATTGAAGTGTATGGATTTTAACTATCCACTGGATGGTTTTAACCGTGATCAGAGTCAGTACAATGGTTAAGTGAATATCACTTTGCATTTTCGCTCATTACTTGATCAGATGACAGTTAAAATATCAGATAACACATTAGATCAACCGTTTGTCAGTTCTGGCACATGTCAACAAAGGTACTACATCCCTTTATGCAGGCCCGTAGCTGGAAGGGGGGAGGGGGGTGCGTTGGGTGCGTACGCAACCCCCCCCCCCCCCCCCCCCCCCCTCCCAAATGCAGAAAAGTCAATTTGTTGTGGGTCTCGGTCCACTCTTTGCCGGTCTCGGGTCCACTTTTTACCGGTCTCGAGTCCACTTTGTATCGGTCTCGAACCCCCACCCCCCCCCCCCTCCCCGATTACACAACTTAACCAGTGGTCTCGGCCTTGGACTCGAACATTTTTGGCGACGGACATCCCCCCCCCCCCCCCGACACGACTCTCAATCAGTGGTCTCGGTCCCTTTTTGTAAATTACGCACCCCCTCCCCCCCCCCCCCCCCCCCCAATTCAGAAAGGTCTACTTTTTGTCGGTCTCGGGACCACTTTTTACCGGTCTCGGGTCCACTTTATACCCGTCTCGATTCCACTTTGTATCTTTCTCGAACCCCCACCCCCCCCCCCCCCCCCCCCCCCGATTACACAACTTCACTAGTGGTCTCGGCCTTAGTGTCGAACATTTGTTGGCGACGGACATCCCCCCCCCCCCCCGACAAGACTCTCAATCAGTGGTCTCGGTCCCTTTTTGTAAAATACGCACCCTCCACCCCACCACCCCCCCCCCCCTTGAAAAATCCTTGCTATAGGAATCATAGAGATTCAGTCATGTTACTGGATGATTTGTCTTAACAATAATCAATGATGCACAGATTCAGAATAGAAAGGAAATGAGCCTGAAATTTAGACTACATAACGATTGTCTTTTTCTTGCATCATTCGCATTCTTTAAATGTCACCAACTTGACTTGTACGGTGCTTAAAGGGATAGTACAGTTTTGGTCTATATAATACAAACTAGTTATAACTCCACAATGCTCGAAATGTATACAAAATTACAAATAACTAGGTAAAAAGCCTGTTATCATTAAAAAAAAGTGCCGTTAATACGCTCTCTAAAAACGCATCGGTTCAACCATTTTTATAAAAAATTGTGTATGAGATGTTTTGTTAAAATAATGATTAAATAGAGATATCATCAACAATATTTATTTAAAAACCTTTTTTGTAAATTTCCAAAAAGTATAAGCATTTTTTTCTCAACGGCTGGTTCAAAATTGTCGAATTATTGTGGGCCCCACAATAATTACAAATGATTATATTTATGGATATTTCAGTCGTCTCTGAAGCGATTTTGATCAAACAAAGTTGATTATGTCATTAAAAGTGTGTGCTCTTCCAAACCTTACACTCAGTTTGTCATTACCTCACAAAAAAATATTTCTTGAAGCGCCCTCTATACCAAAACTGAACTACGCCTTACTGAACTGAAGGTGACAAGAAAAGTAAACCACTATATTTAATAACAGAATAATCACCATCTTAATAATCTTTGTAATATTGTTATGTCAATATTGACATCGAACAGACGGAATTTGCATTATATTATGGCATTGACATATAGGGGAGCCTTCCCTGGTGGTGTCACTTCACATTGGCACGCATAAATTATTGTTCATATTAATTTTTCACGAAAAAGGGGGTCATTTTCACAATTGTGTTTGCGAACATTACATTTTTGCGGGAGTGGAAAAAAAGGGTATAGCCTACATGATTGTATTTAGTTATTTTATGACGATGTTCGCGAAGATTAGAAAAGGGGGTACACATTTTTATGAAAATATCGCGAAATATAGAAAAAATATGGTGCCCTTCCGCAATGGCCAAAATAAACATTTATGACTGAATGTATAGCAAAACCCTGCACTTGTCGGTAATTCATGTTTTGAAGAAATAGGTATTATACATTCACATAGCTAAAAGAAGTACGTTAGTAAAATTGAATCAATCATAATTACATTAACCAAATATTGTCCAATGATTTAGAACAAGGCATCAAATGAAAGCTTGTGATAAGGCTTTTCTAGTGGCCTGAACATATCAAGTTTTATATTTTTTACCGACAAGTGCAGGGTTTTGCTAAATTTTGTTTGCGTACTTGAAGTCTTTTAAAAGGGGCCTTTTTTAAAATGTCAACTCGAAATGTAAAAATAAAGTTTATTGTGGTATGCCATTTTGTACCCATTGTCTGTCACAGTGTTAAAATGGGGAATAATTTACTAAAAGTGTAGGCCTACTTAAAACGTCGCAAATAGGGGGTCATTTTTAACTTTCGAGAACGATCATGTGTTTATATACCCCTTTGAATATGAAGTGGCACTACCGTCCTTGCCGCAAACAGTGGTAGCCTATATAACAAGAATGTTTATCTTGGTGTGAACCAGAAACTTTATCAGATGTGTCAATGCTACTGGATCCCTTTAAAGGATCTAGTAACATTGTCCAAATCCACAAATCTTACTCTGAACTCCAGTGGTTATCTCATACCTTGTTGTATTCGTAATTAATACATGCCCCAATAGAAGCATGGAACAGGTTTGGGTTTTCCAAATTTCCATTTTGTTAGAAAGATATTTACGAGTTAAGTGTTTAAATTTTCAATTATCCACTGGATAAGTATACCTGTGTACAAAGTCAGTGCAATGAGATAGCAAATGTCACTTTGTATTTTCGCTTATTACTCGCCCATATAACATCCATTTAACGTGAAATTGTCACACTATACTAAGTGGATACGGTATCAGTTTACAAATATACACACATTAATCATCCATTTGCCAGTTTTCGCACATGTGCACAAAGTTACTAGAGTCCCTTTAAAGTGACCCAGTAAATTTATAAGATGTTTCAATGTTAATGGTTCCCTTTAAACACGTTCATATATGTTATCCTCAATCAATAGATCTGTCAAATCATGCTATCGAACTTTGCACCTATGTGACAAGGGCGTACTTGGAAGATAATTATGAGACGGAGAAACTCGTGTTTGCATGTTGCAATGCGGTGGAAAAACGACTTGATTCAATATAGACGTTAATTGTTTTCTTGCTTTTAATATTTAATTTACTTGAACAATCGCTGCATTCTATTCAAATTGTGACATTGCATATTTTGCTGCAGATGTGGCGAACAAATTAGCTTGAATTAAATAGATATTCCTTTAGTAATTATCATTCTTTTTACTGAGTACCATTGTCCAAATCCTCAAAACTTACTTGGAACTCTAGTGGTTCTCTCATATACCTTGTTGTATTCAATGGGACAAGTTTCGGTTTTTCACATTTCCATTTCGTTCAACAGATATTTACGATTGAAGTGTTCGAATGGTAAACTATCTACGGATTCGTTTAAGCCGTGTACAAATTAAATGCAATGAGTTAGTGAATATCACTTTGTATTTTCGCTCGTTTCTCGGCCAAATAACATCCAAATAACGTAACATTTTCACACATTACTTTCTAGACATATCAGATCACACCAATACACAATTTAATTAACCAGCATCACTTTTTGCACTTGTCAACAAAGTTACTAGATCCCTTTAATCTTATCGAGTTTTAGCGATCATTAACAATTTGGACTTTGAACTCATGTATACTGTGATGGCATAATTTGCAACTCATCCTCTATAATAGCATTATAAAGGTGAGGCGGAAACAACTCACATAACATTCATGTAACAATGGATTTTTATGTTTAAAATGTCATGTTCACGTAAACATTTGATCTAATGTTGTATACCAACTGTATATTTATTTGGGGATATCTGCAGAGCGATTAACCTAGTTCTTTCCAAAAACGAAAAAAAAAAACACGAAAAGGTAAATTCATACCTGAATATCACCAAACCTCCATGTCATTGAGTAGATATTATAATTTAATGTGTTTTTGAAGAGCTTAATTCCAAAAGGTGCTAAATCCATTTTATTAAATTTCGAGAAAATCGCATTTGTTTATTCGACTCTGTACACAGGCCTATGGAAAAAATTAAAATTGCTTGTTCCATATTTCGTTCTCAGTTGCGTATTTTGTCTTGACATTTGGATGAATACTTAGCTGCCTTTTGCACTCACCACGTTCACTCAATTTTGATTGAAAGTGGATTTAGCACCTTTCGGAATTAAGCTCTTCATTTGTCGTTGCAAATTACATTTTTTTAATGGATTTCTGTGTAATATTTTGATGGGGAATGTTGAAAAATTAATTATTTTCGATCGTTCAAATTTCGGCACAAATCACACAAATTACAAATTTGATTTTTAGGGGGCTGATTTCATGTTCAAGCTTGCCTTTATAGAAATGACACTCTGAAAGCTGAACGTGTCTTGCATATAAGTTTTCAGAATGTGCAGGGACTCTTTTTTGTTGGGGGGGGGGGGGGCTGAAACATTGGTCATCGCCCTGAGCCTCCGGATATTTATTCCACTGTTTGATATATTTTACCTCATTATGATTAGCTATCCCTCCGTTATTATTATTTTGAGTTTATAATATAGCTAAATATAACCAGGCAGTGTTGCATTTTACAATGATGAACATTTGTCCAGTGTATTGGAATGCAATTTTTAAATTCAAATACGATTTTGTTTTGCTTAGTTCTTTAATTTATATAATGAGCTACATCTGAACTTAGCTCATAATTATATACAATAACCATGATAACAGGAATGGTGTAAATTTCAAATAAATGTCACATCAAGAATGTTCAAACCAAAACGAGAGCCAGTGATAGCAATGATAATTTAAAAGAATTATATAAAGCTAGACAAAAATCAAACTGAAAACATACCTTTTACATGCAGATCGTTTCCTTGCTTTCATCAAAGTCGAAATATATACGTATTTAAAATCCAGTCCTCTCGATTATCAATAAGCGTCTCCAAAATTGGTGAGTTCTAACGGACACAAGAACATCTATAACGGTGTCATTCGGTTATTTTGTAGACATAAAATACAATCTCGTAAGACTTCAAGTCATGCGCGATGACTGACTCCAATTTCATTTCCAAGTTGTTTCGAATGACTTGCTCTTTTCAAGTAGGCCTACGATCGGAGTGATGATAAGTTTATTTCTTCGTAGTATCAACTTGAACCGTGTCCTGAACTTGTAAGACGATGCTCTCGTGTGATTTTATGCGCGATCATCTCCAATTTTTATACCGATTTTAGTTTGTTTGTCTGGAATAGCATACCGTTTTCTTGTAGCCAATAATCGTAGTGAGATATTTATTCCTTATTTAAGCACGAAGCCACGAACACAGTTAAGAATTAAACGAGTAGATTTATTGCACATCGAATACAACAATGAGATCGCACCATGCAGTGATGTACACTAGTACTACTTACTTAAAATTACATTAGATTGCATCATTGCATGAAACAAAGCGGAGTTACTGATTAGATAATCTGGCTCGTTTAGTGTATTTGCTTTACACGTGACATAATATATAGGCACGTGTCTGCATAAAATCATACATAAAATACTTATAGTTGGGTATAGCTACTCTGCATGGGGTCGGGGGCGCCCCCACATTACTTGACAAAATGTTTTAGTAGACTAAGAAATGCACAGAATGCCCCCATCAGTGCCTTCAGACTGCCCCATCGTGGAAATAACTCACAAAAATAACTTAGTACGGCTTGGTACGCGCTATATTCAGATTTCAATATGTTGGTGACTTTAAATAAAAACAAATAATGATGATGAAATGATCTCAATTAGTAAGTGTCTGTCCGACCACCCCCCCCCCCCCCCCCCCCCCCCCAATTCTGGTTTAGAGGTTTATAGCTTTCTGCTCGGTTGAACAGCTGTTACAAACAATATTCCTTAAACAAAGCAACGAAGAGGTGGGGCGCAGTGTCGTAGCTATACGGGGGACACGTGCCCCCCCCCCCCCCCAAAAAAAAAAACACATTGATTTTTACAAAATGACAACAAAAAAACAATTAAAAATACATAAGGTTTGCACCCCACCCCCCCCCCCCCCCCCCCCCCCATCATTCGCGTTCCCCAAACAAAACAACACAAAATACATACAGTAACAATTTAGGGCAACGGAATAAGTCGTTTTGCATTGGTATATAACCTGTTCGTGTATGGGTATCACAACTATCACGATTACGTAACATATGACATGACCAATGACCAACAAGAACACCGGTCGTCTAGCCTGTGTAATCATGATCATCCGTTTTCATCATCCGAACAACTGCTACCTGAACATTAAAGGGACTTAGTAACATTGTCCAAATCCTCAAAATAAAATTTTAATTCTAGCGGTTCCATCATACCTTGTTGTATTCGTATTAACAATAAAATCATGGGACCGGTTTCGGTTTTTCAAATTTCCCTTTCGTTACAAAGATATGTACGATTGAAGTATTCAGATAAGAAAAACTCCCCCGGAGTTTTTCTTACTGTGTACAAAGTGAGTGCAGTGAGTCAGTGAATATAACTTTGCATTTTCGCTCATTACTTGGCCATGCAATGTCCATTTGACTTGAAATTTTCACACAATACCCTGTGGACATATGAGATAACAACAATATACATTGCATCAACCCTTCATCACTTTTTGCACATGTCAACAAAGTTACTAGATCCCTTTAACGCATTCATTGTCAGTTTATTATCATGAACATCACACAGTCATGTACCGGTAATAAAAAATGTAATTTGTTGATTGTGTGCAAAAAATGCAAATCCGAATACAATTTATTGCTGTACTTATCTAGCTTTGTAAACGATGAAGAATAATTATGGTGTGGAACAAAATATGTATGAAACTTTGCCAATATCGGCGAATGTTGACGAATTATAATGTACGGTATTTGTTCGTTTTGTTTGTGTGTGTGCTTGTTTTTGTTTTTTTCTTTTTTGTTAGTTCATTTTTGTATTCGTATTTTGTTTGTTGCTTTTGGGTGTTTATTCTCATATATGTTGTTTTTTTTCTTCTCCTTCATGTTTGTTTTCCTGTATGTTTTGTTTTGTTTATGTAGGTGTGTTTGTTGTGTTTGGTATAGTATAGCCATGGTACAATGAAGCGTTTGGGAATCTCTTGGTGAATAGAAAAGTTGTTATCATTATGTGGAAAATATTGTTTTTGTGTGACTATAATGTAGTATTTATTATATATATTTATACAAATATTGCCCGGGGCCCACTAAAACAAAAACAAAAATTAGTGGCTATAGTATAGGTAGCCTGCAAGTGTGTCTTTCATACGGAAAGGTCAGTAGGCTATGTTTATTTTTGTAATTATGTTGCGCAACCAATGTCAAACGTGTGTCATGTTATTATTCAGTAAGTGTCTGATGACATCGGTTTAGGATCATAAAATGCAAAGGCTGCGCTGGTGAGCTTGGTTATCATGTCGTATAAACTAATTTCAGTTCCAAGTCCCCTTCCCGAAAGTCACTCAGCTCGTAAAATAGTCAACGATTAATTTATTCAAAATTGACCGAGTGACTCCTGTTTTGTCAAAGTTCACAGTGGCGTAGCGATTGTTTTATATATATATATATTTATTTATTTTTTTTGCTTGATTGATAGCCAATAGTTCGGATGTTGAGGCCTTGAGTAGATATAATCCAAAAGCTTCTTGGGGCTCCGCCCACTGGACCCCCCCCCCCTATGGAACCCTCCCGAAGCGACTCGCATGTTGCAGCCCCCCTCGGAGCCCCCTCGGAGAATTCCTGGGTTTTTTTACAGAGATTCTGCAGAATTCTGCAGAATTCTGCAGCCAGACTACTTACATAGACAAAGAAATCTTCACACATAACACCGATCCTTCAATCCCTCCATTGGCTTCCTGTTGAGAAACGCATTACCTTTAAAATTGTATTACTTGTATATCATTCACTTCATTCATCTGCCCCTGTCTACTTACAAAATAGCCTCACAATGTACGCACATTCACGTAGTCCCTCGGGAATCGGTCTTGTCTACGACTGGAATACTTTCTTCATGTTGTTGTATCACAATGTACATAATGTTGCTTTTGATGCACTGTTTGTACTGTATATGTCACTTTGCGATTATTATTTTGGGGTGCATATTTGTTTTTTTTCTTTATGAAACAAATAAAACCTCTTTTTCCAGTCGGTAGAATCATGACGCACTTATCCACATTATAGTACATGTCGTCAAGTCAGGATTTTCTTTCTAGGTATGCATCAGATTGCACAGTTTCAAGTCCAAAAATGCAAAAGCTCCCTACCGTGGGAGGGGGGGGGGGGGACACACCCTCCCCTCGCTCAGTCGCTTCGCTCCCTCGCAATATCTGGCTATGATGCGGATTTGATTTTGCCCCCCAAACGTTTTTGCTCATTACGCCACCGCTCTTTACTATATCTAATTCCGAAGCTATACAAATGGCTTTCCATAACTTGTAAAGTCTAACTTAGTGTTAAGTTCGACTTCGGATCGTTGTGAACCACCCCCTATATCTACGACACTGATAATATTCGTTTAATCCAAAGCCGTATAATTATGGTTTAATCGTTATTTTGCAGTTTTACATATTCCGCGTCCGTCGTGTCCATATTTTGTATGAATTATATTTTACATGTGTATTCCTTGTTTTAATTGTTTCCTTGTCAACTTGTCTTTTATGTAAAATAAACTGAACTTGAACTACTTACTTAGTGCAAGATGGCAATTTTAACTGAACATAATACTGTCTTATTGACTATGACACCATTTCTACCATAAATACAGTCAACAACAAAGTAAATCGCTTTTACACAATTTTCGCATAATGTATTATTTGTTGTTATTCATTGGGGTTACCCTCCAACAAAACAAAACGTCACAATTGGGCTACGCCTCTAGGCCTACCCATTTTTATGTTAAACAAAAAGGTGGGAATTAACTGATCATAAACTAACACTATTTTTGATAGACCGCTTATAATTATATCATAGTGAAACGCACTCTGCCGATGCCTGTTTTCAAGCTCGTGCATGGGCGGAGGGCAACACTCGAAAAAACAAAATCTTTATATTGTCAGGGGTATAGGTGAACCCAGGGGGGGGGGGGGGGGGTTGGGCGTACAACCCCCCCCCCCCCCCTTTACAATTTTTAACTGGTCTCGAGGCCACTTTTTGGCATTCTCCCTGTTCCGTTTCTAAGTTCAAATTTGTAAATGAGAATTTTAATTGTTTATGCTTTATAGATTAGTGCTATAACGTGTAGCTTGCTACAATTGTTTGTTGCTTGCTATTTGTGTTGATATTGTAAATATATGGACTCTGCAGAAATAAAAACTGAAACTGAAAACAAAAAATTGTCAAACTATTGGGGGGCACGTAGCCCCTCCCCCCCCCCCCCCCCCCCCCTCCCGGCCGTGCCCCCTTTGCTAAGCATGCACTATATTCCGCAGTGTGGTAATTGCAGCAGGCTCCACGGTAGACAAATGGAGGATTGTGGGAGATAGGAGCAATTAGAAAAAAGTTTTGTATATATAGAGAGAGCTACACAAAATACTTTTTTGTGATGATAATGAAAAACTATTTGATCAAAATCGGTTCAGAAATGGCTGAAATATCCATAAACATAACCATTTGTAATAAATGTGGGGCCCCACAATTATTAGAGAATGTTGAACCAGGCGTTAAAAATTATTTTAAAATGCTTCCTCTTTTCAAAAATGTAAATAATTTTAAATAATTGGTGATTATGTCTCTATCGAATCAATATTTCAACAAAACATCACATGCACAATATTTTATTTAAAATGTATGAAACCAGTGAGTTTTATGAGAGTGCCCTCTCGAGTTTTAACTGCTATTTTTGTATGATAACAGGCGTTTTACTTAGTAATTTGTAATTTTGTATTCCTTTCGAGCATGGTGGTGTTATTACTGTTAGTTTGTATAATGTAATGGTCCCTTAATAGTGCAGGTTTTGGTTACTAAAATTCAGTTTGACCAAAATTGTGCTCTCTTTACCAAAACTCAAACATAAACTGAACTTGAGCTACTTACTTAGTGCAAGATGACATGGTGGAGTTATAACTGTTAGTTTGTAATAGTGCAGGTTTTGGTTACTAAAATTCAGTTTGACCAAAATTGTGCTCTCTTTACCAAAACTGAAAAATAAACTGAACTTGAGCTACTTACTTAGTGCAAAATGGCAATTTTGACTGAACATAATACTGTCTTATTGACTATGACACCATTTCGGCAACCCTGAAAATAAATACAGTCAACAACAAAGTAAATCGCTTTTACACAATTTTCGCATAATGTATTTGTTGTTATTGATTGGGGTTACCCTCCAACAAAACAAAACGTCACAATTGGGCTACGCCTCTAGGCCTACCCATTTTTATGTTAAACAAAAAGGTGGGAATTAACTGATCATAAACTAACACTATTTGTGTTAGACCGCTTATAATTATATCATAGTGAAACGCACTCTGCCGTTGCCTGTTTTCAAGCTCGTGCATGGGCGGAGGGCAACACTCGAAAAAACAAAATCGTTATATTGTCAGGGGTATAGGTGTACCCAGGGGGGTTGGGCGTACAACCCCCCCCCCCCCCCTTACAATTTTTAACTGGTCTCGAGGCCACTTTTTAGCGGTCTTGACCATCATAACCAATGGTCTCGGGCCCCGGGGACACAACCAAGTGATCTCGGTCTCGGTCTCTGCCTCGAACATTTTGTCTGGTTCCCGCCCGGTCACGGCTTCGAAACTTTTTGACGGACACCATGCACTCCATTTGGCAAATCAGTGCCATAGCGTGGTCGGACTGATTGGGTCGTGGTCTTGGGTTAGAACGAAAATCAGTATATCACGGTTCTGAAGGTTGTTCCACTTATATTATACTGTGTCTGGCTCTGTCAGATGTATCAAAGAAAACTCCCATGTATATATACAATCATGCCGAGTCGGTTATTTCTGATATATACTATACAACTTATATGAATTAAAGGGGTAGTTTAGTTTTGGTAGAGAGGGCGCTGCACATCACAATTCTTTTGTGAGGTAATGAAAAACTGAGTGTCGAATTTGAGAGAACATGCAATTTTAATGGCAGAATAAACTTTATTTGGTCAAAATCGACCCAGAAACGGCTGAAATACAATATATCTAATCTTATAATTATTTGGGGCCCAAATAATTAGATGATTTTTAGAAGAAAAAAATTAAAATTTGCACTTTTTCAAAATTTTCAAAATCGTTTTTAAATAGTTGTTGATGATCTCTCTATTTAATCATTATATCAATAAAACATCACATGCATAATTTTGTATGAAAAATGGTTGAAACCAATGCCTTTCTAAAAAGCGCCCTCTTGTGTTTTAATGGCTCTTTTTGAATGATAACAGCCTTTTTACTTAGTCGTTTGTAATTTTGTATACCTTTCGAGAAGGATGGAGTTATAACTATTAGTTTATAATGGTACTGTGCAGGTTTTGGCTACTAAAGTTCAGCCTTACCAAAACTAAACTACCCCTTTAAGTTAAATTTTTAACATATTTCCCCCTTATGTGTTTTTTTGTATTAGGCCAGTATCAATTCATCAAGCACTGCTATCGATCGTTCTTATGCATTCTCCCTTTTCCGTTTCTAAGTTCAAATTTGTAAATGAGAATTGTAATTATATATTTTATGCTATATAATTATTGCTATAACCATGCGTTGCTGCAATTATTTGTTGCTTGCTATTTGTGTTGATATTGTAAATATATGGACTCTGCAGAAATAAAAACTGAAACTGAAAACAAATAATTGTCAGGCTATTGGGGCAGGGGCGGATCTAGCATTTTGCTAAGGGGGGGGGGGGGGTTGACCCAATGACGATGCACTGGCATCGTCCACGAGCCGCGAAGCAGCGATTTTTTTTTGCTATTTTGAACCCCCGTAAGTGATGTTTTCCACATCACATTTTTCACTTGGCAGCCCAAGGGGGGGGGGGGGGTTGTTTAAACTCCCTACCCCCCCCCCCCGTAGATCCGCCACTGTGGGGGGGGGGGGGGCACGTAGCCTCCCCACCCCCGTTCGGCCGTGCCCCCTTTGCTAAGCCACTATATTCCGCAGTGTGGTAATTGCAGCAGGCTACACGATAGACAATTGGAGGGTTATGGGAGGTATACAGGAGCAATTAGAACTGATTCGCAATTTAAAAATACAATGATCCAGTCTGCCGAAGCTCGAGTCTGCAAGGATCGATCAGGCACAAATTTAAGGCTCCCTAGTATGCCTCTCAAAGAAAGAAACTCAATTAAACCCCAGGCTTAGAGTGGGTGCGTAACTATTCAGTTGGAAGAAAGATGTCCTTGGATCCGGTCCCTCCTTATACCCAGACAAAACAAGGACGATGACTGCTTGAAATACTTGTTTCGCTCCCCATTTCCCCTCGATGCGATGACATAAGGAGAACTGTTATATTGTGTAAGCTGGGGGGCGTTGCATAAAACTCAAAACGCAAAGTTGCGTTTCTTCGAGTTTTATGCACTATATATTATTTGAATTGAAAAGGACTTATTGATAATAATATTGTTTACAAAATTTATATTATTATTATTATTATTTATTTGGCATTTCAAACAAGTACAATGTACGATACAAAATGAATAGTGAATTTACAAAACAAACAAAAAACATAAAAAGCACCCCTGGTGAGTCTCCCCAAGCTGCCTGGCAGGAAAAAAGAAATCTTGCATTTCTGTGACCCATAGATTTTAGGAAAAAAGAAATCTTGCTTGATGAATTGAGTCAATTGACCCATAGCTTTTGGCGGAAATATACATCAAATTGAATGATCTCCAATTAAGCCAATAAAAGCAACAATAGTCAATACACGAATAAGCCATCAATCATAAAGGTTTTGTGTTATTATGTAATCATTATTATGTCTGGTACGATTACGTAACATCATGGACATGGTTACATCAGCGATGCGCTTCGCAGCGCTTGCACAACGGCGGATAACGTAACGGCGCGTTAAATTATCTGGCCGGCCGGCCGCGCCGCGCCGGCCGGGCGCCGGGGTTTGCGGCCTGAACTCTAGCGCTGGGCTATTATGCTGGTGCGCTGATGATATGATGGAGTTGGAGAAAGTAAACCGGGCCTTATTTTCCTAACTTTAGGTTTTCCTGATATTGTATTTTGAACAAAGAATGTTGATCGAATTATTATGACTGATGCTTCCGATATCGATGACTGAATTGTGAATTGGTAAGTGATTCGGTACACACATTTGTAATTTGTATTTGATTATGACACCGCGAAACTGAGTTCATGATTTGAAATTTTGAATGATCAGCTGTGTGAGGTGAATTGAATGTGTACACGCGACGACTGTGTGTCTGTAGTGTAAATGTGATGAGTATGTTTAAAGGAGGGGCGCAATCCCGGCTTTGATTCAGCTTTATAGCTTTGAATATGTGCCTTTATTGATATACCACATTCTTTTCTTTTTTTTTATCCTTAAGTTGGGCAAAAAAGGAAAATTTCATGCACATTTTTGGCTCTTTTTCGCGTCGGCGTTCCATACTCCTAAAAAAGGAATTTTAGCGGAGCGATGAGCTCATGAGTCATGACGTCACCTGCAGGCAATAACACGGACGAGCGAGAATTGTTTACAACGTGGTTCAATGCAAACACTTTGACTTGCTAGTAATACAAACTCGTATTTGCTTGAAAATTGAGGATTAACTGAAATTGCCTCAGGAATGAATTTTAGCAAGATGCATCAACACATCTAAGGAAAGTATAAGCCTGCACCGTTTTCCATAAGGATCCACGTATGAGGCGGATTTAGAACTCAAACTCAAAGGTTAAATTAACGAGGGCCGACTGGGAAGGACCTAGCGAGTGTGTGCAGGTCTGCCAGAGTTTCGGGGGGCGCGCGGCAAGACAGGTTATGCTCTCGCGTGCTAGCTGCCGCGCCAACTACCTATGTATTACAAGTTCTGAAAAGTAACGAAAATGCAAGATTATTACGATCGCACATATTCTAGACTATTTCTTAATTTACTTACATGTTTGCATGGCTTTTCAAACAAATACAAGAACGATTACCTTAGATGGACAAATCTATCACTTTCGTGGCCTCTTTGACAATGTTTATTGTTTTTTTTCTTTGTTGGCATTACCATTAGATGTCGGCATTCTAATGCCGACAGAGAAAAAAACAATAAATGAACTGAACTTAGCGCTCTTTTGTAGTTTTGTTGTTAATTTTCAAACGGCGTAGACTACGTGTATGATATCGATGCCCAGAAATTGATTGACTATGTTCAACCTCCCGGGCCGCACGCTCGCCAACGACTTGAGTTTTGGATTTGTTTACTTCAGGGAAAAGTAATATTTTGCTCAAAACTGAGGTAATTCTGAATGTTCTGTAAATATATTTCCGTAAATATTGTTAAATAGATCCATCAAAGCAATGATGCTTGTCATTTTATTGCCGCATAAAAAGATGAATTTGAGTGCGAAACACCGCATTTTTGTACACCATGTTTTGAGACGTGATCGGATGAAGCCGCACTTATTATGGTTAGGCTAGGCCTGGGCTAGCCGCAGCGCTCGTGCGTGCTGATGGCCGGAAGACCTGTCTGCGAGGGGGCTGGGTATACGATTGCTATAATCATATCGGAGACTTCCTCGAAGCGATTTTTAGAGTGAGTATGCGCCTTTATTTGGCAATTATATTTGTTGTATTTGTGGAGACAAATAATGAAATAAGAATTATAATAATGGTGTCTGCAATTATGGGGAAATTGTCATGAATTTGCTCAGCCACGCTCAACAAATCTGTTCGGTTGCACCTCTATCACTTCCATTCCATTTTGGCTGCCGACGCACAATTTGGAATTTTATCTTCAGGAACTGTCAATTCAAAACTCGATTCTGACTCTGATCCAGATCTTTCGTCTAATTCACGCTCCCTGTTAGAATCAGATGAATCTGGGTGTGGATCCTCCATAATTATAAACTCAAACAAATGTATGTAGATATTTTAAAAAATCGAAATAATATCTCTCTGTCAATGTGATTAGATGCGCTCAGCGTGTACGTCTATGACAATTAGAGTATCGGGGATCCTGTGATTGCCTGCAGATGACGTCACAACTATGACGTCATTTTTCTTCGCCCGAACTCAATTTTTTTGGGGGGCACTTTCAAAGTAAATTTTCAGGTCCTCATATCATTTATAAATAATTTTCCAAGTGCAAAACAGTTGTTTTATTCGAAATCTACATGTAAGTGGCTTTCTGAAGGGCTAAAATGCCATTTTCAGCTGATTTTCTTGACACCATACCTTTAATGGCACCTAATGTTAAAATGCACCAATTTGAAAAAAATGTATAGATTTTCATAATGATTTGCCTATAGTATATACCAGTTGATTCAGAATATTCTGTTTATTTTTGTTTTGAGATAACTCAATCATCAGGGGCATCAAACTCAAGACCCAATCTGCCAATGCCGGTTCCAAGAAGGACCAATTGGCAATAGTAATACCCATGATGCAGGCTAGGCCACATCTACAAAGACTAAAATAAATGGTTCACTCAGGTGAACCATTTACACGCAATATGCTAATGCGCTGGAGATAACAATACCGGCCATTTGTACACTGTTGCCGTTCAACATGTTGACCGCCGTGTTTTAGGACGCATCGGTAAGGAAAACGGACGGGAAATAAGAATTTTATTTCTACATTTTGCGGTCTTCAGAACAACAAAGTCGGTAATTATTATCAAAGTATATGAATTGTGGATCACATAAACGAAAGTTTTTTTGCATTTGATGACACACGCGGTACCCCGGGGTACCGTTGTACCCCGGGGTACCGCGTTGTGTAGCGCCATCTTGTGTCCACTCGAAGCACAACCGTATTGCGTTGTGTATGCAGTGCAGCGCGCTATTGTATGCACGCTATACCCTGGTACAGCCCTAAAAAATAAATAAATAAGTAAACAAAATGGCGGATATTCGTTTGGTACCCCAGGGTACCATTTATGTCATCATTTGCTGGTAAATTGAGGGAGAAATCAGCCGACAAAAAAAAAATGTTTCTGTTGGATAGTGCAGCGGGCGGAAGAGGTTGATCTCCGCAGGAACCTATGTGTGGGCTAGGCCAGGGTGAAATTCCCATTGACTAAATTACCAATTGAAATCAATTGGTAATCAAAGAATTACCAATTGAAATCATCAAACTCAAAGGGCATGCATATGGAAAATGAAACAATTTGGACAAATTGAATTCAATGGGTACCAATTACAATTTCAATGGTTACCCATTGCTTTCAATGGGTAAGCCTACCCATTGAATTCAATGGGTTCCCATTGAAACCAATTGGTACCATTTAGAATTTCAATTGGTTTCAACTGGAATTTCGTCCTGGGTATATATGGGCAAAAAGTTGAAAGTAACTGCTAATTTTTGTCGAGCCCACCGTAGGTGAGCCTGGAGACTAAGTAAGGGATCCAAATTGCGTCCGTCTGCGATCCATCCGTGACGCTTACAAAAATTTGAATAACTTTCCAACCCTGCATCTGTTTGTAACAAAACTTGATTGGTTGATGCCCTATATCGGCCTCCATGATATGCTGGGGTCAAAGGTCACATAAGTAGGTCAAAGGTCAAATGTGAAAGTTTTGGGTTAAGAGTCTATTAGGGTCGATAACTTTCCAACCCTGCATCTGTTTGTAACCAAACTTGATTGGTAGATGCCCTATATCAGCCGCCATGATATGCTGGGGTTAAAGTTCACATAAATAGGTCAAAGGTCAAATGTGAAAGTTTTGGGGTAAGAGTCTATATTAGGGTCGATAACTTTCCAACCCTGCATCTGTTTGTAACCAAACTTGATTGGTAGATGCCGTATATTGGCCTCCATGATATGCTGGGGTCAAAGGTCACATAAGTAGGTCAAAGGTCAAATGTGAAAGTTTTGGGGTAAGAGTATATTATGGTCGATAACTTTCCAACCCTGCATCTGTTTGTAACCAAACTCGATTGGTAGATGCCCTATATTGGCCTCCATGATATTCTGGGGTCAAAGGTCACATATGTAGGTCAATGGTCAAATGAGGTCAAATTTGAAAGTTTACCTGCAAGACTCAGATAATGGTTGATAACTTTCCAACCCTGCATCTGTTTGTATTTGTAACCAAACTTCATTGGCATGAATGCGTGCAATTGGGCGAGACTCATTACGCCGCTATCGCCTTGTTTGTATAGCCGCTTTGGATCAAGTAGCTATCACACTTGAGCTACATACATGTACATCATTCATACCTGTTCTGTCATGTGTAAAATTCTCTGTATGTTACACATGACAAACTACGTGGTACTATTCTCTATTTAATACCGGTAGCGTCGGTCGTAGCCATTAACAACTGGGTCAAAGTGCAGTCAAAGTGAATTCTCGAACGCCCCTCACGCAATCCATGTACACTGCATGCCTGGCCGCACGAAAAAAAATATGCACGCGCGCAATGCAATTCTGTACGTATAGATATAATAATATGCACGAACAGTATCTAGGCGAGGACAGCTGGTGATGTACATATGTACATTGTCAATTTCTAGTTGAACTGAAACTTATTATTTCCCCTTGTTTATGACAGGGTTTAGACAAAGTCAAAGATGGCCAGCCACGATTCGGGAGAGAACAACACTTCTGATGTCAAGTATGAGAGCATCAATGGAGATGTTATCATTGAAGGAGGAAAAGAAGAACAACAAACGGAAGAAGATGAAGAATTAGATGATGGAGGAATATCGGGAGCTGATCAAACTGACGGAGGTCCGACAGGTGAGAAATATTTTTTTCTTGTTATGTTATGTATGAGAGTATCAATGGAGATGTTGTTCTTGGTGGTGAAGGAGGAGGAGAAGAAGAACAAACAAAAGAAGATGAAGAATTAGATGATGGAGGAGGAATATTGGAAGCTGATCAAACTGACGGAGGTCCGACAGGTGAGAAATATTTTTCTCTTGTTACGTTTTAGTATGAGAGTATCAGTGGAGACGTTGTCCTTGATGGTGAAGGAGGAGAAGAAGAGGAAAACAAATATGAAGAAAAAGTTGATGACGAAGGAATATCACAAACTGATAACTCCACCATGCTCGAAAGGTATACAAAATTACAAAAAATAAGTAAAAAGCCCGTTATCATTCAAAAAGAGCCATTAAAACACAAGAGGGCACTTTCTAAAAAGGCATTGGTTTGAACCATTTTTCATACAAAATTATGCATGTGATGTTTTATTGAAACAATGATTAAATAGAGAGATCATCAACAACTATTTAAAAAACGCTTTTGAAATTTTTGGAAAAAGTGCAAGCATTTTTTAAATTTTTTGAAAAAAACATCTAATTATTTGGGCCCCAAATAAATATTAGATCAGATACATTTATTTATTGATATTTCAGCCGTTTCTGGGTCGATTTTGACCAAATAAAGTTTATTCTGCCATTAAAATTGCATGTTCTCTCAAATTCGACACTCAGTTTTTCATTACCTCACAAAAAAATTGTGATGAGCAGCGCCCTCTCTACCAAAACTAAACTACCCCTTTAATAAGAATAAGGGTAACTATAAGAGTATCAACAAATGAAGAAGAAAACAATTGATGATGGAGGCATATCAGGAGCTGATTAAAGTAACTGATGGGGGACTTCTTATAGGTGAGAAATATTTTAGTCTTGTGACATAGTTTGAAAGTATCAATGGAAATGTTATTCTTGATGAATGAGAGGAGAAGAAAAAAGGGAACAAATAAACAAAGATGACAAATTTGATAATGGAGGAATATTGGGAGCCGATCTAACTGATCTTGGTGGTGAGAAACCATTATTTTGTACAAGTTTATTTTAGCCTTGTGATTTTAAGTATGAAGGAAATGGGGAGAAATTTATTGAAAAGAAGACAAAAAGTACTGCATTGCTTGAGAAATTTCATGAGCTGATCATCCTTGAATTCATTAAGGTGTGAAAACTAGAGTCTAAGGCAGGGCTCCACACTTACATGTACCTTTTCTGTCAGTGGCCCGGTTGGGCCAGATTAATAATTTCTTCCCCTTTTTTGGTGGCCCGAAACCGGCCCCGGTAAAAAAAAAAAATGTTATGAGTAAACTTTTTACTCTTCAAAAATATCACTCTTTCCTGATCAAACCTCAGTGTGATTATAGATGAAGCATGACATGAAAGGAAATAATTTTTCTAATCTTGTCAAAGTCGGGTTGAAAATCTGCTTGCCCGATTGGGCCACCAAAATACGACTTTTACACATTTTTGCTGGCCGGAAGTGAAATTTCACTGGTCCTGGGCCAGTGGGCGAGTGTCGAGCCCTGTAATTAAGGCCAATATTTCATTGACAAAGTTTGTCTGTGCAAAGGTCAAACTTAGTTGACACTGAGTTTAACTTTGTTAACCCGAGCATGAGTCTAAATTTGTTTTGGCTAAATCAAAAAGGTAGATTAACATTTGTTACTAATATAGCCAATAAAGCCAGTAATACCCCTCTCCCCCCCCCCCCCCCCCCAAAAAAAGGACAAAATAACAAACTGCATCTATGGCAAGTACATACAGCCTGGCTCATTTTAAAAAGTTCTGACAGTATATTTTTGTATTGTTGTTTATTTTGCAATGCAAATTAAATGGGGCCCCATTTACAAATCAGCTATGTGGGAGTCCAAAACCATTCATTCATTCATTCATTCATTCATTTATTGTATGTGTACATGATTATAAATGATAAAAGTTGAATGGAATAGGGCTGAATTTAATTGAGTTGAATGTATAACTTAAATTACACTGGAGTCATTTGCTCCCCTTCAGGTTCCAGTGATACTTTGTCTTTTTGTGTAAGTGTATAATGTAAACAAAACACATCGTCTCTGTTTGTACATTTACATGTAGGTCTCTCCACACACTCATCGAAAGAGTACGGTTTGTGTGTTAAAAACGGGCATTGATTAAATAAAGGTTTTTTAGCTCCAGAAAACTACTAATTATCTGGCGGTAAAAACCTCACGTGCGTGTTAAAAAACCAGTGATTGCATTGCTTTATTTATATGTTTGCTACTTACTATAAGTATCCAGTGGCCGAGAGTATGATCATGACCCAGGACCAGCCCTAGTTCCAGGACACTGATCTCTAGATATGCTTGTGTTATCCTTTACGGTTGAATGAGTAAGGGCGGTATGTGTGCTCTGCTACGTTCTGTTGATTTGTATGCAATTCTAGCATATTGACATCAACGAGTTAGAGCCAATAATGCTAATTACCATGGTAAATGTCGCTGGTCCGTAAACGGGCCCCTGCCCCCAGGGCGCTAAATTAGCACTTGCCTGCTGCCCTGGGTACGAGCTATCAACATTCTAGCTTAGGGCCACCCAAAAATGTAAGCACAAAAGTGCAATCAAACCTGCTGTAGCGACCACCAGCGAAAAAATTAATATTTTTATTTCGGGGGCTCCATTTTCGGGGGCTACTTTTCCAACTTTCGGGGGCTACAAATTTCCGGGCTCTTATTCGAATTTCAGGGGCTACTAATAAGCTATAATGCTGTAAGTGATCATTTTATAAGCATTTGATCACAATCCAAAAAATCCCGAAAATCCATTTTTTTTTTTTTTTTTTTTTTTTTCGGGGGCGAATTTGGGCATTTCGGGGGCGAATTCGCCCGCCGCCCCCGTGTATTTTTTTCTCTGGCCACCACCTGCTAATAAAGACCACATTTTCTGTCTCCCTTGCAAGATCTTTACATACATGTAGATTGGTTTGATTGTACACTTGTCTGACTGGGCAACCAAACATCTTTCAGACTTTCTAATATATTTCTTTGTTTTGGACTACCTACTCGATGCAAATTTTTGACTTGTAACTAAGCAAAGTGTGATATCTGATTTTTTTCTACTGTCCTCGTGCACTGGCCCACCAGGGAAAACATTCTAAGTCAATTCTAAGTACGTTACATGTTTTTTATTGAGCAAGACTGTTCCATCTTCAAGAATTATGTCATAAAACTTGTTTTATTATGAACTATAAACTGTTTCACAGGAATTACTGTTTAATTGCAAAACTGTGTTGTGATCGTTTCATTGGAGAAAAATAAGACAATGGCTATTACGATGTTTTATTGACTTTTGCCTTCAAATAAGCTGACGTAAAGTCGAAGGATTAAAATCAAGTTGGGAAAGTCGAGAAACTGACCAGTATTTTTATGATATAAATCAGCAATTCCATGAAAATGTCTACCAAAACAAACAAAATTAAGTTTGCTGTGGAGTTTTTTTTCTTATTATGGCTGATAATGCATGACTTGAACTTTCTGAAACATGCATATTTGCTTTTTTGATATTTTGCCATTTTTGCCCAAAATCTGCATCTTTAGACTTATTAATTGGATTTAGACATATTTGTGAAAAATAAGGGTTATTTGAAATTGATTATATCTGTATTTATATCTAGATGCATTTTCAAAAACTGAATGCAAATAATAGATACGGAGTGAAAATTCAAATTAATATAACAAATTTTCGCCAAAACCTGCATTTCGTGCATTTACTGGGGGTCAAAGTTCAACTCAATTTTTGTCCCGTCTGTCACGTTTTTTTAACAATTAATTAATTCCTAGCAAATACCTGTGACTGGTTTTGGATCAAACTTTATATTTATTAACAAAGGCCTATTACCTTTACATTAACACTACATTTTTGTAAAAATATAAGTTATGAATATAAATATCAATGTTTTAATCTTGTCCCGTCTGTCACGTTTTGTCCCGTCTGTCACGTTTTTGTCCCGTCTGTCACGCTCCTTTTTACTACTAATTTGTTAATTCAACTAGGTTGTTGCTGTTTCATAATGAGTTTGGCTAAATCTGTCACTTTAGAGGCTTATCACAATAGTTGGTGGCATTATCAACTTAAATAACCTGTAAAAACAACATTTTAGGTAATTGGTGGGGATTTCAAGGTTTTCTACAGTCCCATGCATTGGATATCGTGTTGTACTATGTAAAATTAGATTATTTCATAGCTTACCTACCTTAATCAATTTAAATTTTAAAAATAACACTGCTTTTATCTTTTAGCAACTACTTTTATCAATAAGGGTGTAATTTATTACAGAAAAACTCCTAAAAGTTACTAAAAATTGTATATTTTACAGATTGTCCAATTCACCCATAGGAATTGTACATGTCCCGTCTGTCACGTTTTTCTTGTCCCGTCTGTCACGCTGATATTTTGGATTTTTTTCCTATTTAAGACGAACATGGGGGATTTCCCTAAGTAGTGGCATACAACTGGCCTTAGGCAAGTAATAACCTACAGACATGAACAGCCTTGTAAGATCATCCAGTTAGCAGGGATTTTAAATTAAGTGAGGTAGTGAAAAAAGCTTGGTAAAAGTGTGTCCCGTCTTTCACGCTGAGTTCAACGACCCACTGACATCTAGGTCAGAGGTCACACAAAATAAAACTCATATATTTTGAAAGTATGACTGCAATTTAATATCATAAGCATAAAAACTCCTGTTTAATGTTTAACCATTTGCCTACAAATCAATCAAAACTGTGAAAAAGTCATGAGTGGATGTCCCGTCTGTCACGCTGGAATTGCCCAAATACAAAAATGAGCATCGAAAATAGGGTTTTTCCTGGATTTGTTCAGAGACCTCTGCGTGCTACACCCGTGCTCTTACCAACTGAGCTACATGTATAGAAAACCTTGGTGCTGTGTTCATCCCTGAAACCCCTTAACTATACTCTCGTGTTTTTAGGAATGATATTAAGACTTTGACCATATTTATAGAATTTAATTTCTTTTAAATGGTTCGATTTTTTTGTTCTTTCTTCTCTTATTTCACCATCTTCATACTCCAGTTGATAAGCTAGGTGCTAGCGCTTCTGCCATTGCCTGCGCATCTGTAGCGGAACCCATGCTTGGACCAGGTCTAACCCAAGGTCCTGGACCAGATGATGATGTCTCCAAGGAGGTTGGATATGCACCCCTCGACAAGGACCAAGGACAGAGGAGACCGGATAAGAGCAAGTACAGGAAGCATCTTAGTGTTCTACAGCCAGTTAGACGCAAGCCCAAGTAAGTAAAAAACTCCCCAAATTTGAGGATCACTAGTTTGGTATGTATGCATTCTCCATAGACACCAGCCTGAGTAATTTTGTGACCAGCCCTTGGTGGTGCTGCATAAAGAGTTGTGATTAATCACAAAGTTGCGTATAATCGCATGTCAGCAAACGGGCGCACTTGAGCCAATCAGATTTCCGCATTTAGGCGCATTTTCTGACTTTGCGATTAATCACAACTCTTTATGCAACAGCCACCTGAACAAGTTGAGAATGGAGGAGATTTTTAACCAGTGTTGCTAAATATGTGTACCATGCAATGCTAAGAATTAACCGTTTAATTTGCTTTGTGGCCCAGTTGGGCAAGTAAGAACATCATTTTCAAATTTTAGTGCCCCCAAAAACCTAAATCTGGTGGCCCCAAACAACAACCAACATTACAAATTATATTATATCTGGTTGCCCGTATGGTCCAGTGGAATTAAGTATCAGTGAAATTTGGTGGCCTGAAGGTAATTTGTAGTGCCCCCATGCCAGCAAGCTGAGCTGATATTGAGCATTATTTTCATGTATACCAACCAACCCGCAAAATCCTCTTTTTTTCATGAGGGCTACAACCTCGTGAAAAAAAGAAAAAAAAAAACTTGTGAAAATCTTCATAAGGGCTATTTTGGGGCTCTTTTCACTACTCAGAGTGTAATACTCTCATGATTGATTATCTATATTTATCATGCTGTAAACTATCTGATTATGCAATGATTGGCATTTCTGCTGATTACCGATCATGCAGAAAGATTTTTAAAAATAAATATATAGTAATCATGATTACAAAGGTTTTGGGGGCATTGCCCCTGTGTATTTTTGGGGCTAATGTATACCCTATTTGTTGTATATCTCATTTTATTCCTACAGGAATGAAGAGTTCTCTCCGCTTGACCACTCTGGCCTCCTGTCCCTCCTTACAATGTCCTGGTTGTCGCCACTGTTCTACAAGGCCTACAAACGGACCCTCCAGTACTCGGATCTCTGGACCATGTCGGAGGAAGATAGGGGTGAATACAACGGAAAGAGGTTTGTAATCAAATTCTTGCAAGTGATTTGTAACACACTAAATTTGAATTAATATTGCAGGAGCCAAAATGTTGGATCAGTTCAATCATGATCATCATGCTTGGATTTGATGATATGCCTGACAGCATTTCTAGTGCTAATTGGCACCTGTGGCCGAGAGTACGATCATGACCCAGGACCAGCCCTAGTTCCACTGATCTCTAGATATCCTTGTGTAATCCTTTATCTGGTGGCCTGAAGCTAGTGGTCCCTTTACGGTTGAATGAGTAAAGGCGCGGTTTGTGTGCCCTGCTACGTTCTGTTACCTTGTTTGTTATTGTAGCATATTGACATCGATGAGTTAGAGACAATGATGCTAATTACCATGGTAAATGTCGCTGGTCCGTAATCGGGCCCTTGCCCCCCGGGCCACTGCTGGATTTGATCCCTGTCCTATATGTCGCTACTGTTCTACAATGCCTACAAACGGACCCTCCAGAACTCAGACCTCTGGACCATGTCGGAGGAAGATTGGGACGAGCACAATGGAAAGAGGTTTTTATTAATAATAGAAATTCATACAAAATTCTTTGGCACTGTCCATTAGTGGTGTTGATGAGTCACGGGTACCCGAGTCCCGCCAAAATATGTTGAGTCCCGGGTGCAAAAATCAATACTCGATACCCGAAAATAAAGCAAAAGTCATTTGTACGATCTTGTCACCGGGCATTCGCATACACTTGGTTGGCTAGTCCCCCGGCAGACATCAAGCAGTGGTTTGGTAGCTACCGCATAAAAAAAGCAGCTGTAGAAGCTCAATTTATCTGGATCTAACTTGAACTAGAACTTCAACTCAATCTATATTCTCTACTTACGCGACTGCAACAAAGTGCAAGGAATTTGGGAACAAAATGCGTGCAAAAACCCCCAAAAAAGAACAGCGCCAGGTCAGATTCGCATCGGAACGATTGTTGCATGCACTGCACCCTGTATACACGGTTATGCGTGTTTCGCTGCTGCGCTTGCACATGAAGTTGAACTACGTAACACGAATGAAAAATGAAATTGTATTGGAGTCATTGATTCATTGCATGTACACAATGATAATTTGCAAGTTGTAAACGAATGATGCTAGCTGGCAGGAAATAGCCAAAAATAGCGGCGCCTATGACTATCAAGTTCGCCGAAGTGTGTTGAAGAAACGATCGGCCACTGAGGTCATTTATGTCCTATTTTCGTCAGAAATGTCTTAATCGAGGTAAATTTGAACAGTATGTTACCATATATCCGTAAAAATCATGTCAGAAATGCTAAAACTGTAATTGATTTACGAATTTGCAGCATTTTAGAAGATGATTTATTGTCATAAATGCGCTGCATTTTTGTCAGTACTTTTGAGTGAACATGTTTTCCCAGCGGGACTCGCCCAAAAAATTATCACGAGTCCCGGGAGGTAAACACTCCCAAAATCAACACCACTACTGTCCATATTAAGTCTCAAGTTCAAATTTTTTCCATTTTCAGATTTTAAAAATTAAGAAAAAAGAACATTTGCATTGCACATGGAAAATGGTTTAATTATGGGGTTGACTGAGTGGGAATTGACTGGAGTGTTAAATTGACTGACTAACAACTATGAGTCTCTCCTCTTCTTTCTCTCATTTTTCTGACATCAGGTTCGAGAGACTTTGGGAAGAGGAGCTAGCACGGAAAGGGGAGGAGGATTCCTCGTTGGTGCACGTGACGCTGCGCTTCATTCGCACACGGCTGATCATATCCGTTGTATTGCTCATCATATCTACAATGGCCACCTTCATCATATCTGTGAGTTCTGGGTCCTGCACCCTAAAGATTTAAGATTCATTGTATGATTAATCAGTTGATCAATATTATTATAATAGTACAATCGATCAATTGATTGTACAATTCCAAACCATGATGTAATATATATCAAGCTTGACATAATCCTATGTGTAAATTGTTTGTTGAATTTTATTAAAACTCCTCTTTTCACTTATCAAAAAATAATACCTACTAGATTTTGGTCTCTTTTTATGATGTATTTAATACTTTGCATCATTATTTAATCCCCCATTGCTATCAAAATAATTACTTCATATTATATTTACATTTGAATTGTAGTATTGTAGCTTTTTATTTCCCTGTAATGCACATGTACAATGATCCAATATACTGCCAGACATGTAAAATAAAACCATTTCAATTCAATTCAATCCATGACTTTCGAACCTTTTTATGCTAACGTTTCCAATTATTTCAGTGTAATGGATGAATTGTACTTTATTTGTATCATGTAGTTGTATTTTGTAATGGTATCTTATGCTTTAAATGATTTATTTGATTGTAAAATTGTATATAATTTAGCTTTCGGGCTACGATGTGCATTTATATGAATAAAACCATTTATCTATCTATCTATGACAGTCGGTACTGGTGGAAAAGCTGCTCGTGTACACAGAGTCTGCGGATGTCGACGTCTGGTACGGTGTCGCACTCGTGATCAGCATCTCCCTCCTCACCCTCATAAGGATCTTCGGTGACGTGCTTTTCGCCACGGTGGCCTGTCGCATGGCCACTCGTATGCGGAGTGGAATCTTGTCCCTGGCGTTTCGCAGACTGGCATACCTACGCAGCCTTAAGGATCATACTGTAGGGCAGGTATGGTTTAAACTTCATGTACACTCAGCAAGCCTCCACCCTAACCTTCTTTTCTCTACTGGCACGTTTGGGCAAGTGAAGTCATAACTTTTCAAATTTTGCTTGCCCAAACAAAAAAGTTACTTGCCCGCTTACTTGTAGATGAGATATTTAAAGAATAGCATTATTCTGTCGTAGATGACCAATAAATTAGTTGCCTGATCGGGTAACCAAATTGGGCCATTTAAATAAAAAATCTAATTGACCGACATCAATGTTTACTTACCCAGGGCAATAGGGCAAGTGTTGAGCCCTTGTGTGTAGTGTTCATATATGTGGAACAAGACAGTTGGCCACCGTTAAAAAACATGGCAGCCTCCAGTGTATAATCTAAACAGATGATAGTGGTTTAAAAGACATTCATTATTTCGATTATTAGTGATACCCAAGAGGAAATATGCAAACAGAATTGACAGGAATTATGCACTTATCAGTAACAGAAAGCGAAAAATTGCCAGCGTTTGGCTCCACTTTAAGGATTGAGAAAGGGACAGTCCTGCCTTACATTATATGATCGATCCTCATCTGTTTTCACAAATTAAGCATTGCACATGCCCAATGTTATCCCCAAAACAAGCAGTTAGAAGAATATTGATTTGGTAACTTTGTTGACAAGTACAAACAGTGTTGAGTGATTAATAAAAATGTGTATTGGTGTTAGTGCTGTAACTGACCTTGATGATCGGATCGTTTGATCGGATCGGCAAAAATCTATCGATGAAAATCGGATCGAAAAAAATCGGATCAGTAAAAAAAAAAAAATTTGTTTTTGTTTTTTTTTCTTTGGAAAATGATCCCCAAAAACATATTTTGGGAATATAAATGAATACCAAAGCAACATATATCCATATGAATAAGCCCAAGGTAATCTTGTATGGGTATGCTTTCATTTCAAACTGATTACCTCTTCTTTTACAAAATTACTCGCAGCGATTCTGAGCTTAGTCCCATGTGATTAATTTGGCGTAACCTTTCAGAACCGCAGCGAGTAATTTTGTAAAAGGAGAGGTAATCAGTTTGAAATGAAAGCATACACATACAAGATAACCTTGGGCTTATTCATATGGATATATGTTGGTTTTGTATTCATTTATTTTCCCGAAATATGTTTTTTGGGATCATTTTCCAAAGAAAAAAAAAAAACGATTTTTTTTTTTTTTTTTTTTTTTTTTTTTTTTTTTTTTTTTTTTTTTTTTTTTTTTTTTTTTTTTTTTTTGTCGATCTTCCGATTTGTTCTGCATGATCGGAAATCGGCAAAAACGAGCCGATCAACCATGATCGGTTATAGCATTAATTGGTGTGATCTGATATGTCCACAAAGTAATGTGTGAACATTTCACGTTAATTGGATGTTTTGGGGCCGAGAAATGAGCAAAAATGCAAAGTGATATTCACTAACTCATTACACTTACTTTGTAAACAGCTTAAATTATCCCGTAGATAGTTTAACATCTGAACACTTCAATTGTAAATAACTTGTGAACGAAATGGAAATTTGAAAAACCGAAACTTGTCCCATGCTTTTTTGTTATTAAATATGAATGCAACAAGATATGAGAGAACCACTAGAGTTCCAAGTAAGTTTTGAGGATTTTAGACAATGTTACAAAGTCCCTTCACCTTCACATTTCATGTTTTTTATAGATCGTGAACGTGTGCACGAACGATGGCCAGCGCCTGTACGATGCTTGCGTCATCTGCAACTTCCTCTTCTCGTCTATCGTGATGCTGGTATCCGCGATCGTGGCGGCCGGGGTCATCGTTGGACCTGGCGCCTTGATCGGGACGTTCTTCTCATTCTTCATCTTCGTTCCAATTCAGGTGAGGGACAAAATATAATCTATCTAATCTTTCATGGTCGTCGATCTGTAATTGATACCTAAAGTATTGTTCAGGGAGGGGGGGGGGGGGGGGGTGCTCGCAGCCCATGCTATCTTCTATATATATATGGGCAATTCCACGAAAAAGTGGACATGAACTCTAAAAAAACAATTGGCTCTATTTCAAATCCTATTGATTTTTTCTGGATTATTTTTCCATACAACATGATCCTATGATTATATCTTTCAGTTCACATGATTTTTTTTATTCTCGGGCGTCTCCTTATAGGAGAAACGGAAACCATACATGAAACTCCACACATGGGACTACCCTGTGCAAATTTCAGGAAAATCCTTATATTTTCCAAATTTTCTGGTATTTTTATTATTTAAGGCACCAAATTTGATGACTGATAATCAAAGTACCTTTTCAGATTTAAATTTCATTTTTTTTAGTGTTCTAAAGTATATTGTTTAATTAATCAAATCCTCCGGACAAACTGTAATGTCTGTGACGCTGAAAAATGTAACGTCCGTGACGCAACGTTTTGTTGTCTAGATCACATATACCTGGCCCGTTTCGCAAAATCCAACTTGGATTCAATTCATCATTGCCTTGTCTATAATTGAATACCTAAATCACCTTTGTGAGGTCTCAGAACTCACAGATTTTTGCAAAGATGTATATATGGATGCAAAAAGTCATGTCCAAAAAATGTAATGTCCGTGACGGCGCACATTTTGCAGAATTACTCAGCAACGAATTGGATAAATGTTCTGAAACTTTTTTTGCATACTTAACCAGGCTATTGCTTTGTAATTAAAATAAAAGTTAGACATTAGGTAGAGGTATGAATTAGTAGTGGCATTGGAAAGTCATGAAAATACTGTCTGTTTGTAATGTCCGTGACGCTGGAGTTGCCCATATATATATATCTCAAATCTCTGTCTGTGGACTCAAAATCCATAACTGCGCTCTATATCCCAATCACGACAAACTGTTTGAATGAGTCAATCACGCGTATATTGCACGTAGAGCAGTTGCGAGACTGAAGAAGAGCGGTTATACACAACTCTATCGCTCATCGAAAAGACACAGAGCGCAAGCAATTACAATATACAGGATCCAATGCAGGCACGCACGGCGTAGCGGCCGGAGCGAGGATCCCATACGCGCACGCACCAGGAAATAAGCGGGGGCTGAGGGCGACTTTGCCCCCTTATTTTCAAAATAGCCCCCTGAAATCAGTTGGTAGCCCCTAAAATTACCATAGGGTATTATGTAGAATATTGTGTGATTTCCATCAGATCGAAAAAGAAGCCCCCTAAAATAAAAAAATAAAATTAATTCTTTCCTTACAAAGAACTAGCGGCCAAGCGCAACGCTGTGCGTGCCAAGGACCTTGGCACGCACAGTGCCTCTCTTACAAAACGTCTGAACAGTTTCCAGTTGACGGATGGGGATGAATGTAACACACACAAAAAAAAATCAGATCGAACAGCCCTGTAATTTGGATCCTACGAATGAAAAACGAATCGTCCCTCCATCAAACTATATATCGGTCAATAAAGGAGTTTAAAAGGGATAGTTGAGTTCTGGTAAAGAGAGTACAGTTTTGGTCAAACTGAATTTTAGTAACCAGAACCTGCACCATTACATTACATATCAAAAGTTATAACTCCACCATGCTCAAAAGGAATACAAAAATACAAACGACTTAGTAAAAGGCCTGTTTTCATTCAAAAAGAGCTGTTCAAACTCAAGAGGGTGCTTCTAAAAACTCATTGGTTTCATCCATTTTAAATGAAATATTGAGCATGTAATGGTTTGTAAAAATAGTGATTAGATAGAGAGATAATCAACAACTATTAAAAAACTTCTTTTGAACATTTTTGAAAAGAGGAAGCAATTTCAAAAATGTTAACGGTTGGTTCAAAATTATTGAATACTTGTGGGGCCCCACATTTATTACAAATTGTAACGTTTATGGATATTTCAGCCGTTTCTGAACCGATTTTGATCAAATAAAGTTTATTTTGTCACTAAAATATTATGCTCCTTCAAATTTGACAATCAGTTTTTCATTATCTCACAAAAAATTATTATGTCTAGCGCCCTCTCTACCAAAACTCAACTATCCCTTTAACTGATTTAGCATAATATTACAACAATATTGTACTTATTCTTGTAAAGGTATTGGGAAGCCGACATTTGTAAAGGTATGTCACGGAAAAAGATCTCAAAAATGAAGAATATATAATTACATGTAGTCAGTTTAAGCGAGGTTTGGTTATTTTGTTTAGTATTCGCTTATGCCGTTGTTATTTGTGCGCGGGTCACGTAGGGGTCACGCATAGCAATGTGGTACTCCGTGGAATCTGTGTGCGAACTTTCTCACCGGGTGAATACACGTATAATGCACAATTTAACGTTGGACAACAGTTTATTAGTTTTAGGTCTATAACTCAACGAAAAAGAGATTTCAAGCCCTAATTTTTTCAGGCATGCTGTTAAATGACATTTTCTTTCATATACATGTAGTTGTGTTGATGAGTCCCGGGTACCTTTTCAATTTAAGTCACAGAGTTAAAACTGCTACTTAGTGATTTTAAATTCTGTTGTAAATGTTATGTTAAAATTATTTTCAGAATACCGATTTGCCTCATTTGCATAAAATTTGCATATCTTCCATGGCAACTACAATAAATGTTAGCGATGGCTTAAAATTTGTACTTGACGTAGATAAAAATAAAATCTCACAGTTTCAGAATACCGATTTCCTAAAAAAAAATTTAGTGACGTAGATACAATAAATTTTAGCTTAAAATCGTTTTCAGAATACACCCCCGTGTCTAGGTCGGGTTTTTTGACGGATCACTTTTATAAGTTTTTTTCAAAACTTTTTTTTATTCCTCCATTCATTAATTTTGATGTTTGTGTGTATTATGATTGTTTACTATCTTTCTTTATTATGTCATTCTGTATAATTTGTTTTGGTTTTAAGCTTTAAACCCTCTGTTTCTTTCATTGTTTTAATGTTTTTGTTTCAGGGATTAATAGGGCACTTCACATCCATACTCCGAATCAAATGCATCCGCCTGACTGACGAACGGGTGCAGAAAATGAACGAGGTTCTGATGTACATCAAACTGATCAAGATGTACGCATGGGAGAAGCCGTTTGCAAAGACCATCGCAGGTGTGACAATTCTTTCTAACAATTCTGCTGGTTAACCCCTTGACTACGGGAACCGGGTGGGTTGTGTACAAAGTCAATTGGGTTAATAATAGCTTGAAATTGAAATTGTTCTTTACTTTCATTCATCATAAAAACATATAAAATACAAAACAGAATACAACAAAATAATTTGTTAGAAAGAGAAGCCAGCTAGGAAAGCCATTGGCTTCATGAATGCTACCCCTGGTATAATTTTTTTTTTTTTTTTTAATATGTGGGGAAAATACAATAAAAAGCACCAAGTTAGATCGAGAAGAAGAACAAAATACACGATCAAATGCAATATCTAGATTCTAAATCTAATTATACTGTTCAATTAAAAACAATTTATATCTCCTTTTAAAAACATTTATTGATGGGCTACATGTAAGGCTGTTGACGAGTCCCGGGTACCCGGGTCCCGCCGAAAAATGTTGAGTCCCGGGCGCAAAAATCGATACTCGATATCCCGAAAAAAAAGCAAAAAGTCCCCTTTTTGAACGCCCGAGTTATCTGCCCACTCTCATTTTCTTTTCATTCCTTTTTCCCTCTTTGCTGTATTTTAGAAGATGATTTATTGTCATAAATGCGCTGCATTTTTGTCACTTGAATGAACATGTTTTCCCAGCGGCGTGACATGCCTATAGCGAAATCAACAAATGGATAAATTTCGGGTACCCGGGACTCGCCCGAAAAATTATCTCGAGTCCCGGGTAGTAAATATACCCGAAATCGACAGCCTTAGCTACATGTAAGTTGATGGGCAAAGTTGAAAACTAAAGGGTTTCATGGACGAACAAACCATCACAGGAGCTTTCTTGCTGAGTTGGTATAAAGAGCACCAGTCTTTATAAGATTCTCGAGGTCTCGGGTTCGAATCTTGGGGAAGCCCCATTTCCTTTTGCTCATTTTTCAGTCGTAATATATACTGCTGGTCAGTTTCCCTACATGTATGTTTGAAATAACAATTCAGATCCTAACAAAATATGGCATTTTACTCCAGAGGGTACTTTTTAAACGCTGAATATCTTTACTGAGCAGCTATTGTGTATCTGAATTGGTTACCTAATCTGCAATCTATCGTCATTTTTACTTAGAAAATGCAGTTAAATGTGTTTTTGATAATGCTTGTTGTGACACCCCATGCAACTGTCTTATTAATTAAAAGGAGGCCATGAATTATCATTTACTATAGTCACTTAAATACTGAGTTTTTTGCTTCAAATATTTATATTTATCTTAAATACATTTGTCTACATTTCTGCAAATTGTCATTGTTCCTTAGTACAAAAATTACTATTGTTTCTAACAGAAATCATCTTTCCATAAATTTGTATTGTTTCTAAACAGGAATTAGATCCCGTGAAAGACATATTCTTGAAAAGGCGGGTTTGTTACAGAGCTACTGTATCAGCATTATACCAGTCGTCCCAAGCATTGCAATTGTGGCTTCTGTACTTATACACGTCGCTCTTGGAAATGATCTAACTGCTTCAGAGGTAAGTGATGATGATAGTGTTGATAGTTGTACAGGTGATTATGAATAAGATCATGATAGTGATGATGATGATGACCCTAGTTGCCCTGCTGAATGTAATGCCTGTTGTGCTTGACCCATTAATAATGATGATGATGATGATTAATGATGATGATGACGACGACGACGACGACGACGACGACGACAAGGAGGAGGAATAGGATGAGGGTGTTGGTGATAATAATTAGGAAGAGGAGGGGGAGGATTGTGACAATGATGATGGTGATGATGAAGATGTTGATGATGGTGATGATGATGATGATGATGATGATGATGATGACGACAAGGAGGAGGAATAGGATGAGGGTGGTGGTGAATGTTGGTGATGAAGCTGTGGATGATGATAATTAGGAAGAGGAGGGGGAGGATTGTGACGATGATGATTATGATGATGATGATGAAGGTGGTGGTGGTGGTGGTGATGATGATGAAGATGTTGATGTTGATAGTGATGGTGATGATGACAAATAGGATGAGGGTGGTGGGGAATGTTGGTGATGCTGCTGCTGATGATGATAATTAGGAAGAGGAGGGGGAGGATTGTTACGATGATAATTATGATGATGATGATGGTGGTGGTGGTGGCAGTGGTGATGATAATGATGATGATGGTGATAATGATGGTGATGATGATGATGACTTTTTCCTTGTATAGTCACACACATTTTTTTTTTTTTTTTGGTTCTCTACCTCTCCCAGGCCTTCACTCTCTTGACTCAACTGAATGTGCTGTATGTTGTGCTTGGCCCATTGATGTTAATAATAATAATAATATACAACATTTATTAGGCGCTTAATTGTCGGTCTACAATTTACAGCAAAAACTTATACTAAACACATAAATTATAAATCTATTCTATATTCAATAAATCATGCATAATAATAAAAACTAGCGGCACCCGCGGAAATCCGCGGGGTTTTTAGTCAGAAAGAGCCATCATGATTTTAAGAACACACCGACCTCTAAAAATTATTTCAAACTTCCCTATCCACATAGTTAAAATACGAAAGAGACACGGGTGTTCTATCCCTCCTCTACCCCGCTCTTTTGCATGTTATTGCGATACATCCTTTCAGTGAACACTATAAACCCGACCCATTGGATATCCCCGGTACACTCTTTTTGAATGTTAACTATAATAATAATACGAAGTTAGTAGGGGTACAGTGATCACCTTTCCTCCTTTTCCAAATCTGCAGGATGTTGTCCTATAGGTTTGATTTCCGATTTTAACAGTATTATCCCCTGTCATGCGTTTATCATATTCTTGTGAAACCCGGGGATATATAATTGCGCTGGAGGGAATGAGTATAGCTGGCTTTTCATGCATTTAATAAAATGACACTCTTTATACTCGTATGTCGTATTATCAATCATTGTCAATCCTGTGCGGATTGCGAGATATTTAACTATTTCCTTGTACGTGTTGTAAAAAGGTAAGAAAAGAATATCCTCCCAATCCGAACGATTGTCGGTAAACGTGTAACCCCATCCTCCGTACATTATGTTTACAACTATCATGACGCAATTCGATAATAGTGGGTGTATTAAAAGACTAATGACGAAATACATATGTCATTTAATATGCACTTCATGAAATTGTATTCGTTTTTCATATTCTTTTGAAACCCGGGGATATATTCCATTGGACGGAGTTTGCTTCAGCGATCAGGAGCGGATACTTTCCCCGACTCTCCCCTCCGCCCCCCCCCCCACCCCCCACCCCCACCCCTGGTATTTCCATTGAACTATACAATGGGTAGTTCGCATGGATATTTTTATATCATGGTAGTTGGCCACTGCAAATTAACGCATTGCCGCGGGATGGCGATATTGCACTTATACCACGGTCGGGGGTAGGAATTAATTTGATTCTCTGGTCAACAGACTATGCAAATAAACACGGGCCTGTTAGCCGAAGGCGGTTTAGACGCGATACGGTGGGGGTGATTAAGATGATTCCGTAAGATATACACGGTTGTACGGGCACGGAGTATACTGCATGCGTGGTATGAGTGCAGCCAAATTGAAGTTGTCGTCATTTTGTCGTTCATGCCCGTGCTAGCACGATGCCAATTGGGAATAGCGATCATTACCATACCATCCGCGGAATATAAATATTGATATTTATCAAAACCTGGGTATTTTTGCAACGTGTTATATCTAAGGCGGCTTCACAATATAATACTCGATTTATCGACTCCGTTTTATGTTCGTCGAACAAAGTTGCGGCGGTAAATCGTTAGTCAATGCTCGGCGTCTTAAACGGGCAATTGACATTGCTGACTTTCCCTTTTCTTCGATCTGGATGACGACCACGGGGCGCGAGCGACGCGGGAATGCCTTATTGTCCTCCATAAAACGTATATCCTTCGATCGCGACGGTCGGGGAGTCGCCGAATCCTCGAGGTGAGGATATCTCGAGTGGGAACCATTTTGGGGGGTTGAAGCTTACCGTATTAATATAATAGATGAGATCGAACGTAAAATCAAACATACAAGGAATATAATGGTGTGCACCTCTTTGACCGACTCACAACTGAGCATCATAAATTAAAAAGGTGCGTTTTCAGCAAGGTCTTAAACTGGTCAAGAGTATGGGTATTTTGAATATGTGCTGGTAAATTATTCCAAATGATAGGGGCAATTACTGAAAAAGCTCGATCGCCATATCTTGTAGCAGTACGAGGTCCAAGAGTTAACTGTAAGGTTGATGATGATCGAAGAGGTCTTAACCCTATCCATAGCTGCCAACTGTTACGAAAAATTCGTAATTGTTACGAATTTCCCACCCTCTTTACGAAATTACGAATACTCCTTCTATAATTACGAATTTTTTTTTTTTTTTTTTTTTTCGTTTTCACGTTCTTAAACGTATAGAGACAACGTTTAAGCGTAAATCTGACCAAATCATACCTAGTAATTGTGCAAAAATGATGAAAAATGGGGCCATGGACGCCGGCCGCAATGGACTCCGCGCTTCACGCTCGACGCTCCAGGGCCCTAAAGCGGGCCCTGGACCCCGGCTAAAGGGTCTTCGCGCTCGTGATGTGCGCTTCGCGCACATGATATTCAGTTTTGCTTAAATGTTACTAATTTAAAATTCCAAATGTTGGCAGCTATGCCTATCTTAACTGGGGGGGGGTCAATTTGACCCCCCCCTCGACTTTTCGCGCGATAATTCTGCAACGCGTGCAGATATTGCCGCGCGACTTCATGAGTTTTTTCATTGAAGTCTTGCGCAACTTTTGAGACCAAATTTGCGACGACCGGGTATACCGTTCTAAAGTCACGTGACCTTTTGTAAGTGAGCGTCGGCCCAAAAATCACTAAATTTTGTGATTTGTGTACAAATCCTATGGAAATTGATTTTTTCCTAGAAAAGACAAAAACTTCATTATTTTTCATTCTAATCACTGCAATCATTTAATTTTGGGCTAAAAATGGTTGGATAATGGTCAATAATTATTTCCATTGAAAAAAAACAATAAATAACATAAGTCGAAAAAACAAAGAAATACATAAGAAATTCCAAAAACAAAGAAATACATAAAATAAATTTTTTTTTTTTTGATAACCTGTTAATTAAGTCATAAAGAATATTCATGTACAAAATTAGCATATTCTGAGCAATATTTAGTGATTTACAGACAAAAAGAGGATTTTTGCATAAATTAGCGTTCTTCGCTAATTAATATGCGTATAATTTGAATATTTAACATTGGATCGATTAAACGAAAACATGAACGCGTCGCTAACACTTCAATGTACCTCCATGCAAAATTTTGCGTGAATCGGACGAGCGGTCTCCGAGATCTTAGGGGGGGGTCAAATTGACCCCCCCCCAGTAAAAACCTGGTCTGAAATAGCCCAGTTAAGATAGGGTTAAAGAACTAGAACAACGTAAGGAAATCAAATCTGAAAGATATTTGGGGGCTTGACCATTGAGAAGTCAAAAGAAGAACTTTAAATATTATACGATGGTGTATGGGAAGCCAATGAAGAGAATGCAATATTGGGGTTATGCTCAAATTTTCTCGAGAGAGTAACAAGCCTTGCAGCAGTATTTTGTATTCTTTGAAGTGGAAGTAAGTATGAATGAGGAAGGCCAGCAAAAATCAAATTACAATAATCAAGGTGGGATGATACGAAGGCATGGATTAATTTTTCAGTTGTGGGTCGGTCAAGTAGTTTCCTAATTTTCCCAATTTTGTAGATTCCAAAAGATGCAGATTTACATATGTTTTTAATATGCTGCTGAAATGTAAGATTTTTGTCAATTATGACGCCAAGGTCTCGTACATATTCACTACCCTTCACAGTAAACCATCTCCAGTAACCAAGTCAGGGAAAGTGTCAGTGTTTCTAAATTTGGAAGTAATGTGGATCATTTCAGATTTTCGTTCATTAAGGCAAAGTCTATTATTGAAAGACCAGGACTTTACATGTATGTCTTCAAGGCAACTACTTAAGTTTTCGAGCTGCGTCATCCTTTGCGTTAGGCTTTAGAGTTACATAAATCTGAGTGTCGTCAGCGTACATGGCATGCTGAATCCCCTGGTGAGAGTCAATGACCTTAGACAGTGGGCTGGTGTAGAGAAGGAAGAGAAGCGGCCCAATCACGGAACCTTGAGGAACGCCGCAGATCAGTGGAGATGTTGCAGAAGGCGTGTCGTTGATGATACACGTTGACTGCGATTGTGGAGATATGAACTTATCCAAGCAAGAACATGTTGATGAGGATGATGAAAATGATGATTGGATTGATTGATTGATGAGAGAATCCCTTTGGCAGCTCATACAGGAAGCTATACTGGGATGAAGTGCTGTGTGCCATACATAGGTGCCATGTACAATTTCCCTTGTATTAACAATGATATTTTAAAATTATTCTATATTCATATTGGTCTTGTTTCTTTTGCTCTCTTCTGCAGGCTTTTACCCTAGTTGCTCTTCTGAATGTGCTGCGGGTTGTGCTTGGCCCAATGCCCTTCGTCATCCGGTTGATGGGCGAATCTAAAGTCGCCTTGAGCCGACTCAAGGTAATAACATTATTTAGTTAAATACAAATCATTGATAGGCTAAACATCGCACATGATTTCAACTTAAATTTTAAATCCCTCGGAGAGGAATATTCTGTGATGTTCCCTTAAACTTGTCAAACTAATAAAACAGCAACTAATTCTTGTTGTATGGTTATTCTTTTATTTATTTCTGTGTCTGAATAGGTAAAAATGGGTTAATCAATCGCCTAATCTGCGAGTGAATTCATGATCCAATTGCACTGCATTACGTGCTGTAGCTATACGCTGGTGTACGTAGGCGACTGATGTGCGCGACGCAGCGTGCAGGCAATACTAATAGCGGTTAGCTAGCTCGCTACAGCTAGCGCTACTCTGGCGATCACCCGTCGGCCGCCAGCCCAAGACGATTGGTCCAAGCGCAGCCTCGATCGCGCGCTGGTGATGTAAACATTGGATGTTAAATCATCACAGCTCGGCTAGCTACAGTACAGGCCCATGTGACATCGATAACATGCATTATACCGTATATTGGGGAAATATCCACGTGTGATTGCGTGCTGATCAACACCACTGGCGAAGGTATTTCTCGATAGAGTCAAGCTATACATGCATTGAGCTGAGCTCGAGCAAAGTAGCGAGATTATTCTATCACTATCAGTGCGCACCGATCGATCTGGCCCGTGTTAGTAGGGTGCGGCAGCAGCAACGGGCCGCGTGCAGGAGGTCGGCTCCATCTCAATCTCATCTTCTGCAACATCTCTTAATTCCCCCTTGTCCTCATCGGAACTTGAGGAGCTGTTCTCTGTCTCATCTAGCTCATATTCTGCTTCAAAACTCAAATCTAAATTCAGGTCGTCCGCCATTCGAGTTGATTCAGTGGAAACAAGAGTTGGAATGAAATGACCGAGCGATGTGGTTGTAAACATTGCACGCAAACGAGATATATGCAGTGGCGATAGCGCATGCGCAGTCGATATGCAAAGCTCGATGCCTCCTAGGCCTACGTCATGCAAAAGCGGCGAGTTCCGAGTGTAGTTTGGGCCTTGGTTGGAGGGTGATTTTTCCTCATTTTCAATTACGATTCGTCAACTCATATTAAATTTTTAAAATTCCGAATTGCTCGAGGCTTGTAAAGTACAAGATTACCTTTACAGTCATACCAAGTTCGACTCACTTTATAATCAATGATGTTCCACTTTAACATCTATGTTTTATATGTCACAGATTACATATATTGGCATAGGGTAGTCCAACTGATTGAGGGTTGGGGAACATGGTAATTTGTATCTCTTTTAAAATATTGTTTTAATGATCATTATCATGGGGGGGGGGGGGGTAAGAATAAATTTAAAAGAAAAATGTTTAATTGTCCCTTCCACACATGCGATTATAATTTTGGGCACAGCCAAACCAAACCCGTAGATTGATTTCAAAAGGTTGTAGAAATCAGCAATGGATTATCTAATCTTATTCAAGTAGTAGCTATCACTATTTTGTAATCGTGCCTTCCACACAAGCGATTATAATTATGGACACAGTCAAGCCAAATCCAATACTGGAAGAGAGTTCTCAGAACTTGGAAGAAATCAGCAATGGAGTAGCTATCATTATTCTGTATTTTGACATCGTCCCTTCCAAACAGGCGATTATAATTCTGGACACCGTCCAGCCAACTTAGCAATAGAGTAGCTTTTCTCGTTGAAGTAGAAGCTATCCTTATTCTTTATTTTGTCACTGTCCCTTCCATACAGGCGATTATAATTCTGGACACCGTCGAGCCAAACCCACTTCTGGAAGATTGTTCTCAGAACGTAGTAGAAATCAGCGACGGAACGTTTGGCTGGGATGCAGTGCAGGGAGAGAAGGAGAAGGAGAAGGATCAAGGAAAGAATAATGGACGATCAAGCAAAGAAGGGGAGACCAGCGATGACAAACAAGAGCAAGGACCGCTGATGAGTCCAATGTCGAACGGAAAAAACATCAACGGTCAGTTGGGCGATATCACCTATGATGCCACAAAGATCTGTCCCGTCATCTTCCACATGGACTTTAAACTGAAGAAGGTGAGATGATGTTTAGTCAAATAGTTTGTCATGTAAAGTAACTGCAACTTTAATAGATACACAAAATTAATTTTGGGTTGATTTTTTTGTTAGGGATGTATTTAAATAACGTGCTAAAAACCGAGTGTTTATACAGGGTGGCCCACAAATAACGGAACGGGGTACTTGCCATACTAAAGACTCATGATGCCCGCCATACTGCATCGAGTAACGATCAACCGTGCGTCATTGTGTGTGTGCGTTCAGCTGTGTATAGAGAAGAAGGGGTACTAACAATGGCGCACGCATTGAACGTTACTAGTTGCTATGACGGGCATCATGTGTCTACTTTATAGCAAGCACCCCGTTCCGTTTTTCTGGGCCACCCTGTATAAACGAAACAAACAAATCCTAAAAATTCTAAGGTATACATTATTTCCTTACATACATGTATATCCTAGCAAGATTGAAAAAAAAATTTAAAAATTAAAAATAAATCGTTAGAAAAGGCAAAATTAAATTATAAGGTAAAAGCTATTAGAAAATATTTTATAACGAGACAGGAATATGTTTTAACATATTTTTGTATCAGTAAGTTTAATATGTAATTATAGATAAACACATTTTTGGTTAACCCGATTACCCACTTGATTTGTTTAATGTTCATGTTCTTTCGTTTGTTTGTTTTCTATTTGCTAACTAGGGATCTCTGACAGGCGTATGCGGCCTGGTCGGAAGCGGAAAAACGTCCCTCATTTCTGCCATCCTTGGCCAGATGAACACGCTACAAGGCACATGTCACGTCTCTGGTCAGATGGCATACGTCGCCCAGGAGGCGTGGATTTTCAACGGCACGCTGGAGGAGAACATCCTTTTCGGTCTGGAGATGGACCCTGATCGCTACGAACATGTGATGGACGTGTGCAGCCTGAAACAAGACTTGGATGTCCTCCATGATGGTGACCAGACAGAGGTTAGTTAACTTTAAGGTCATGGGGTCAAAGGTTGTTTGTATAAAGAGAAGAAGACTTGGATGTCCTTCTAGAGGTCAACCGAACAGAGGTACTGTATGAAAACTCGAGGTTCATGAGTTCAAAGGTCAAATGTAATGTCACCGGCCTCTGTTGGAAGAACAGTAGAAATAGAAAAGAACTCAAATTTGTCGGTCTCAAGATGGATAATGATAGCAAAGAACATGTGATGGACGTTTGCAGCCTGAAACAAGACTTGGATGTCCTCCATGATGGTGACCAGACGGAGGTTAGTTAATTTAAGGTCATGGAGTCAAATGTCAAATGTCCCAATCTTGTGTATGAAGAGTAGAAATATAAAAGAACTCACAATTGTTCTAGAGATGGATCATGATCCCTAGATGCAATCCTTGGATGTTCTCAGGATCGTGACTAAACAGAGGTTCGTATAATTTGGGGGGTCATGAGGTCAAGGTCAAATATTACAATCCATTACATTGATAATAGAAACTAGGAGGAAAACATCTAATTGGCTTCACAGTAACAAATTAGTTATAGACATCTGCAGACTTTAACATGACTCAGATTCAAGAGAGGGGCATCAAACTGAGCGGTGGTCAGAAGTAACGCATCAGCGCCTGGTTTTGAATTCTAGTCCCGTGATTTGAGGACAAGCACTTATCCGATCGTCCTACATTTCCATGATCATTGAACTTTTCTAAAATTAGTAAAAACTCGACCCCTCTTTCTTATTTCCACAGATTGGAGAGAGAGGCATAAACCTGAGCGGTGGTCAGAAACAACGCATCAGTCTCGCGAGGGCGGTGTACGCCGATCGTGATGTCTACCTCCTCGATGACCCTCTTAGTGCTGTTGATGCGCACGTGGGCGAACACATCTTCACGCAGTGCATCAGAGGGGCTCTAAAGGACAAGACTATTCTGTTTGTGACACATCAGTTACAGGTATAAATGAACAATTGACATGTTGTCTGATAAAGGTTGAATTACTTGGTGTTAAAAAGAAATGTTGACACTTCCTTTCATTCTTCAAAAGAAATTTACAGCAATCAGTCAATAATTGTGTTATTTCAGTATCTTTAAGATTGTGAAATCGAAGGGACAAAAAGCTGAACACATATCTTTACAGAGCCAACACAGTGAGTTGATGGAAGAAAAGGGATTATATACAAGGCTAATCTCATCTCACATATTTACACACAGGAAGAAATAATCTTCATCACTGTTATCATCATTCTGTCATTATTTTCAAGATTTTGATATCAGTTTAGAGATTTAAATCCTGAAATGTCTTCTTCTAGTATCTTCAAGACTATGATTCTGTCATTTAGATGTCGGAGAGACGTGTATAGTTGAATTGGGCGGGAGAAAAATGTTGATTGAATTAAAGGGTTTATATAAAAGGTGACTTGCCTCGTCTAACTACATGTACATCTACTAATAAATACATTTATATTTGTATTTTATTACTATTTCAGTATTTGCAAGACTGCGACTACATTGCGGTGATGTCTGAAGGAGGTATAGCTGAGCAGGGCAGACACAGCGAGTTGATTAAGGTCCCAAAACATTGACACACATCAACAACTTAAATCCTCATCACTATTTTCATTCTTTTATTATCTTGAAGGAGTTTGATTATATTGTGGTTTTAAAATTCTTTTATTTCTTCTCCCAGTATCTGCAAGACTGTGATTCCATCGCGGTGATGTCAGAGGGCCGTATAGCTGAACGGGGCAAACACAGCGAGTTGATGGAAGAAAAAGGGGAGTATGAAAGACTCATCTCATCCCACTATATCGACACGCAAGCTGACAATGATGTCGATGACGCGGTAGTAGGCGAACATTTCTCAAAAGAGTGAGTATTAGTTCTTCTCGTATCACTCCGGTTATTCCTCCGTCATGAAGTTGCAAATGGACAAGATGTACTCAAATTAATCTTCCATCTTAATAGCAGAGCTGCCAAGTTTCATTTGAGCATTTCAGTATTCTCACACCCAAAAATCAGTATTTTGCTGAGGAAATCAGTATGTTTCTGCGCGGCAAAAATATGTTGAGAAACTTTATATTTAATTGTGTGTGGACATCCATCAACTTGGTAGCTGCATGTATCATGAGGAGCTTAAGGACTGATATTAGATGTTGTGGTCGTGAGGTCAAACGTCACACTTTATAATATCATTATATTTAGCCATTCCGGACAGGACTCGAAAATGTTGGGGCAGAGCTTTTCTTGTTTTACGACTCTTGTTTTGATTGTTTCCATTTGTTTGCAGGAAGATGGCCCGACCGGTATCTGTCCCCAACAGTGTTGCAAGGGAGAAGGAGTCTCTAAGTGCAGCTTCATCGAAGGAAGGTAAAAAAGCTAAATTATTTTATTTTGTGCAGCATTTTTAAGGTTATTAATGATAATAATACAAGTCCAGTATTCATAGTGCACCATCATACTAGCAATTCTTTCTGAGGCACATTATACTATACCATAATTTTTACCCTGGCTTTTGCCAAGCTGACTTGCAGGCACTTTTTCCTTTTGATGAAAAGTAATACAATTTCTTTTTATGCCTCCGCCAACGAAGTGGCCGGAGGCATTATGTTTTCGGGTTGTCCGTCCGTACGTACGTCCGTCCATCTGTCCGTCCGTACGTACGTACGTCCGTACGTACGTCCCGTTTTCGTTCTCGCGATATCTCAAGAACCGGTTGACGGATCAATTTCAAACTTGGTATGAGTGTACATATTGGGGTGATAATGATCTGATTAGATTTTGGGGTTCATGAGGTCAAAGGTCAAGGTCACATGACTCAATATATGTTTTTAAATGCCTCGTTCTCGCGATATCTCCAGAACCAGTTGACAGATCAAATTCAAACTTGATATGAGTGTATATATTGGGGAGACAATGATCTGATTAGATTTTGGGGTTCATGAGGTCAAAGGTCAAGGTCACAGGACTCAATATATGTGCAAAAATGCCTTATTCTCGCGATATCTCTAGAACCGGTTAATGGATCAATTTCAAACTTGGTATGAGTGTACATATTGGGGTGACAATGATCTGATTAGATTTTGGGGTTCATGAGGTGAAAGGTCAAGGTCGCAGGACTTAATATATATGTGCAAAAAAGCATCCTTCTCACGATATCTCAAGAACCGTTTGACGGATCAATTTCAAACTTGGAATGAGTTACATACACATCGGGTGGCAATGATTGGATTAGGTTTGGGGGGCCATGAGGTCAAAGGTCAAGGTCACATGACTCAATATATATGCAAAAATGGCTTGTAATGACAAAATCTCATGACCTGAATGTCAGATTTCAATCTAACTAGGTACCTGAATATTCTTGGGAGCCAATGTAGCCATCAAAGTTTGGGGTCTACATAGGTCAAGGTCACAGAACTCAAAATATATATATGAAAAAAACAAAATTTCAGTGCACGTTATTTTGGGCTTGATATTGAAAATTGCGTCATAGCGGAGGCATAATTTTCGACTGCGCGCAGTCGAAGATCCATCTAGTTGAATGATTTTTTTTGTTCCCCACAGTGGGCCGTATGCATAAAAACAAGCAATTGCTTTAAGCACAAGCAAGAGCTTGTCAAGCAAAAGATCAAGTTCAAGCAATTGCTTGAACTCATATGCACAAGCTTTTACTTGTGCTGAAACCTTTTGCTTGCACTGCCTAAGCAATTGCTTACGTGTTGGACAAAGGATCATTACGGTTGTGCGAACATCGCACTGCACGACAACAACGCTTCGTGCCCGACCTGGCAGCAGTATTTTTGCTTACGCAAATAGAGGGAAAACAGCACAGAGCGTTAGGGGGGTTTCTGTGCAGATCGATGGACGAAAATTGCCGTAAAAAGTCTAAAATAACAGAAATTTGATTAAATATGAAATCACAAATCCTGAAACGGTATGAAAATGTGATCCTTAAACGCGAATGTCCTGAGTAAGCAAGAGCTCAAGCTGGTCTGGATGTGCTTGAAAAAACGCAAGCAATTGCTTATCAAGACAAGTAAAAGGTTCGTTTTCTGCATACGGTTTTAAGCAATTGCTTGTTTGGTAAGCAATTGCTTACGAGCAGTAAGCAATTGCTTGTGCTTGTAAGCAAATGCTTTTGCTTGCAAGCAATTGCTTGTTTTCATGCATACCGATTCAAGCAAAAGGCTAGCACAAGCAATTGCTTGTTTTTTATGCATACGGCCCAGTGTCGATGATGGCATGGAAACCATATATAAAGAGTTATAAATACATAACAGCTTCCTTTGTAATCAACTAAAAGTTATATGCCTCAAGGTAAAATATCAGCAGCTCCATCTCCGGCAAAACGAAATTACAAAAATCTTTATAAGTGAAGGATGATAATTTCTGTCTTGTTTAAAGTAAGGTTCCCTACTTTTCAGATGGCAAACTGACGACAACTGAAGACCACACGGTTGATAGCATGTTGTTTGCGTACCAGGGTTACATCAAGGCGATGGGAGGATATATCTATGCTGTATAGAGTACCGAAGTGTGCCGTCAGAGCTATTCATTGCCGTGGGTGATGGTTCTAAACAATGTCAGGCAAGCAATGAATTGGTGATCTAGCGGTTGCTAAGAAGGCATTCGTCCAGCTCCAACCCACTGCCACAGGCCAGTATGAAAGGAAAAGTTGTTTAGAACCATTACTATGCCATAACAAAAGCATGTGACGTCACTACTTCGGTACTCTATTCCTCTTTAAAACCATCATAATATGAGCGATCCTCCTAGATAAATGAATTTGTATTTGTCTTATTTTACCAGATGGAAAACTGACGACAACTGAAGACAACACGGTTGATAGCATGTTGTTTGCGTACCATGGTTACATCAAGGCGATGGGGGGATATATCTATGCGGTATTCCTCGTGCTTGCTGTCGCAGTGCTTATTGGAGTTATCACCTTCAACAACTGGTGGCTTGGTGTCTGGATCAGGAATAGCAGTAGTAGGCTTGAGGTAGGCATGAAACATATCACCATCATTATTATGCACTATGTCACGCTCATAATCATAGTTATTGGCATTGTTGTTGTCATCATTTCTGTGTTATCATGATTATCATTATCATAGTCATAATCATCACCTTGTTATCATTATCGTCGTCGTCGTCGTCGCTGTCATCATCACCATTATCATTATTGTTTCCATTATTACCGCCATCGTCGTCGCTGTCATCATTATCATTATTGCAGGGGTGTGAGACCTCCGATTTTACGCGGAATTCCGACTTTTTACCTCAAACAGCAATCTTCATTTTCCGCTTTTTTTAATTTCCGATTATTTTGAGTATTAGCACTCAATGGTTTAGCATATTTTGATGACATATCGAGTGCTACAGTGTACAACGTACCAATTTCGTATTTAGCACATGCGGAAATTGCACACGTGTGCATTCAGCGGCGAGGTTTAGCTTGCAGCGTGGCCTTTCACCTGAACGAACGCGCGCCTGTGCTACCCGCAGCGCTAGCATGCACACCGCCAGCATGCGCTGCACACCGTACCGCCGAGTGACACGGCACCACGGCCTAAGGTAAGGGACTTCGCGCACACTTTTCATTTCAGATTTTTTCCGATTTTTGTTTTCAATCTTGCTCTCACAGCCCTGATTATTGTCTCCTTTATTACCGCCATCGTCGTCGCTGTCATCATCATCATCATTATCATTATTGTTTCCTTTATTACCGCCATCGTCGTCGCTGTCATCATCATCATTATCATTATTGTTTCCTTTATTACCGCCATCGTCGTAGCTGTCATCATCATCATCATTATCATTATTGTTTCCTTTATTACCGCCATCGTCGTCGCTGTCATCATCATCATTATCATTATTGTTTCCTTTATTACCGCCATCGTCGTCGCTGTCATCATCATCATCATTATCATTATTGGTTCCTTTATTACCGCCATCGTCGTAGCTGTCATCATCATCGTCATTATCATTATTGTTTCCTTTATTACCGCCATCGTCGTCACTGTCATCATCATCATCATTATCATTATTGTTTCCTTTATTACCGCCATCACCATTAGCAACATCATTATCATTATTCCTAGTGCTGAGTCAAAACGTTTACTAAACGCGTTTAGTAAAATGTGTAAACATTTAGTGAAATAAACAGAATAATTCAGCACTACTCAACATCATCATGGTCATCATCATCTCAATGATACATCCTGCATCCTGCATTCCTTCTGCTGGCTGGAGCAGTGTTTGGTGGAGTCATCACCTTCAACAACTGTTGTTCAGAGCTCAGTTGTTAATACAAAAAAAAAAAGATCTAACAAAATAGGTAAATTGAGTTGAATATGCGTCATATTTTGATCTTATACAGTACATGAATATACATTTTTATTCATTTTAATACTGTATGTTTGTACTGTTTTTTGTATTAGGTCAACGCAGCCCTACTTGATGACTATGAAGGCATGGACAGAGCCAATGATGGACACATGGATTTCTACATGATGGTCTATGGCCTGTCGCTGGCAGTTATCTTTATGCTTGCTGGTCTATTCAATAAAGATATTACCAATTTTTTTTATTTACACAGCGCCTAATATGATTAACAATCATCTCCGCGCTTAATATCATGCTGTATTTTTTTTTTTTAGGTCATTATAACCCTACTTGATGACTATGACGACATGGACAGAACCGATGATGGACAGGTGGATTTCTACATGATGGTCTATGGCCTGTCGCTGGCAGTTATTACCAATTTTTTTTATTTACACAGCGCCTAATATGATTAACAATCATCTCCGCGCTTAATATCATGCTGTATTTTTTTTTTTTAGGTCAATATAACCCTACTTGATTACTATGACGACATGGACAGAACCGATGATGGACAGGTGGATTTCTACATGATGATCTATGGCCTGTCGCTGGTAGTCATCTTTGTGCTAGCTGGTCTCAAAAGCTATATATACACAAAGGTAAGAGAAAAATAAATGGTGCTTAATTAATATCGGCGACAAATTTGCTGAGGAATTATTTTGTTCAGGGGTGGATGTAGTATGTAGTGTTGTTTGTCATGAATCTCAAACCTATCAGGTGTTATGCCCTATTAACTCTTAAAGGGACATTCCCTCTTTACCAAAAATTTCAAAATGCTTCAAATTTGGTACAGATCTGTATAATACTGTACTTGTATTATGCTGCGTATGAAATTTTATAGCCGTAGGTGCCATCATTCATAGCGATCACTGCTGTTGTGCAGATCTCTCTCGTTGTGCAGATCTCTCTCGTTGGTGGCGCTATCTATTATGGGTGGTGGGCATCACATTCATACCACATATAATATCAACAGCGAACGTAGAGGGAGCTAGACAGATTAGTGTGAGGTTTGGTTATTAAACCGTCGTCCAACATTTTATTAATCTATAGGTAATAACAAAATTCATAAAATTCATAACTCCACCAAAAAACATTGTCAAGTCCTAATCTTTTCAGAATAAATTTTAAAAATCATGATCTATAATATTTGAGGTTAATATGGCAACTTATATTTTTTAATTATTTTTGGCTTGCAAAAGAGGGAATGCCCCTTTTAAAGTGCCAGGGATTGTAATGCTCTATAACATTTGTGTGTATTGGTAACTCGCAAAAATGCGAGCTTGGCACTCAAGGAGTTAAATATAAATGTAGCTCATTTTGATCAAGTTATTGTGACAGGAACAGGAACAAAGTGTAAAATGTCTTAATGATCTGGGCTAAATACCGTAAATCTCCGTGTATAAGACGCACTTTTTTTCCGTCAGAAAATTTTCAAAGTGGGGGGTTCGTCTTATACACAGGTACACCCTGTAGTCATGTTAAGTACTGTCTAGGGCATGTCAAATGGAGCATTCAGCAACTTATACCTTTTTCTCACATAACAAATGTTGGTTAGTTAGAAAATTGCAAGTTTATTGAGCAAGTAACACTGCTGCTAATGAATATTCATACATTCGTGAGCAGCAGTACTCATTAAATATGCAATTTTCTAACCAGTGGTTATACATTTTTCTCATATTAAAAATCGTTCGTAATTTTAGTTAATTGCATATTTAATGAGCATCATGAATATTCATATATGCTGCTGATGAATATTCATATATTACTACTCAATTATACTACTCAATAAATGTGCAGTTTTGGTACTAACCACTATTTTTTATGTGAGAAAATGTATATGTTGATGAATGCTAGACCAGTGGTATAAGCATTCCAACAGCACTACAGGGTGTCTAAAACAAATACCGTAGAACACCATCGTCAAGCACCCCCAAGCACCAATATGCATCTTGCTTTTAAAGAGCGCCCGCTCTCTGTCCAAATGGGAAACTTTAATCAAGAATGCAAATAATGGTGAGGAATATTCATGAGGATAATAATGGAGGTGAATCTCATGGAAACGTCTTTAAAAGCAAGATGCGTATAGGTGCTTGGGGGGTGCTTGACGATGGTGTTCTACGGTACAGGGTGTCTTATACACTGAGATTTACGGTACGTTTTTTAATGGAAAATAAATTGTTGTCCCTTACTTTTTCTTTTTAAATAGCTGACCCTAAAAGCTTCGTCCTCACTGCTCCACAACCTATACCGTAAGGTGATGCGAAGTCCCATGAGCTTCTTTGATACGACTCCGACTGGTCGCATCCTCAACAGGTTCTCCAAAGACATGGATGAGTGTAAGTTTAAACCCCTCCTTTTCCCCTGGTCACACATGGTCTTTGTGTGTCCATATTGGTATGGGTAGGTTAAATATACATGTACTGGTTTTCTTCTTTCCACGCACCAGAAGAACTTGCGCATCGCTTCAAGATACTATCCACCTTTTGCAAGCTAACATTCAAAAGTTGCAAGATTATTGTCTATATATATATATTTGTATTGTCTAAAATACCATTTCATAGATAAGGACTTGAAAATATCTTTAAGTGGAATCATATTGATATTAATACGTGTGGTTTGCGGTTGCACCATGTATAAGGAGAGGATTGATAAGTCCTGAGAAGGACTGTTGGTATTCTTTCTAGGATAGTCCTAAAAAGGACTGTGGTAGTCCTAGAAAGGACTGTTGGTAGTCCTGGAAAGGACTGTTGGTATTCTTTCTGAGCTTGTAGTTCTGATAAGAACTACAGCGCCAGTATAGTTATTGTAAGGAGAGGGTTGGTGGTAGGAGGGGCTCGACGTTTCGAACAGGTAAGGAGAGGGTTGGTGGTAGGAGGGGCTCGACGTTTCGAACAGGTCGACTGTCCGTCATCAGGAGTGAATATTGATATTTAGAGCTAAAATTAATAAACTGGTGCCGCTATGCTTTATAGCAGCACCAGTTTTAATTTTGTGTGTGTGGGGCATTTCCCACTACTGTTATTTGGCTTTAAAAAAGCCTGCAAAAGAAGAACTAAATTGAAGTATACATTTTTCATTTGGTAGTGGATGTCTGGCTCCCGGTGTACCTTGACTTAGCCCTGCTGGACACCATGGTGATCGTCTCCTCCCTCGTCACCATCTCTATCATCTTCCCCTTATTCCTCGTGGTCGTCGTTCCCATCATCATCGTCTTCTACGTCATCTACCTCTTCTACCGGCGAGGCGTGCAGGACCTCAAACAGCTGGAAAACGTGACCCGCTCTCCGTGGTTTTCTCACATCGGCTCGACAGCGACTGGGCTGGCCACCATCCATGCTTACGGCAAGACCGATCAGGTCATTAAAAAGTAAGTGATTGCTTTTTCCTCAGGAATGTATTAAATGAAAGGGGTTCAATGCTCTAAAATTTGTTGAAATGGGTTGTAATAGGAGAAGAAAAAGAAAATCAGAACTTATTTTGTTTCTGGCATACCAGCTAACCGATACTAATCGCAAGACTCACCAAGTCATTAAAAAGTGTTTGTTATTTACTCAGGAATGAGTCTTGTATATTTTATGTGTCAATAAAAAAACGACATATCTATCTATCTATCTACATGAGGTTCATTATTCTAAACATTTGATAGATGATGAAGGTTGTATACTTTTCCTTTTCTTCTTTTATCACTTTTTTTTTTTTTTGGCAGGTTTGTTGACTTGTTGGATGTGAATGCCTACCCCATGATGCTGTTTTGGATGGCAACCCGATGGGCTGGTGCTAGGATGGAAATGCTTGTGCTGATAATCATCACAGTCACCAATCTGATGGTAGTGCTAAACCATGGCAACATATCACCGGCGATGGCTGGTCTGGCCGTCTCATACGCTATGCAGGTAAGTTAGAAAGAGAAGTATGAATTGCGAAATGGTGATGGTGATTGTGATGATGATGATGATGATAATGATGACAACGATGGTGATGGGGGTGGTGTTGGTGATGATGATGATGATAATGAAGACAATGGGGTGGTGTTGGTGGTGACGGTGATGATGATGGTGGTGATGACGACGATGTTGATAGTGATGCATTTGGTGGAGATGATAATTATTGTTAGGATGATCGTTATGATGATGATGATGATGGTGGTGGTGATGATAGTAATGTTAATGATGATAGTTGATGATGGTGATCGTGATAGGAATTTCCGAAGGCATTATTACCTCCATAATGGAATGCCCACACACACACACACACATACAATTCATCCATGTGTCATGTGCACTTTCTGTACTCCCTGGGGAGCATAATAGTAACTCTATTCTCATCCCCTTCTCAGCTGACTGGTCTGTTCCAGCTCACGATGAACATGATTGCTGATGCAGAGGCCAGATTCATCTCGGCTCAAAGGATTCTGCAGTACAATGAGGTCAGATTTAACCCCTTGTCTACAATATTATTAATTTTGATTCCTGTTGACTTTATACAGTCAATCATGTGTCTATACAGTGACTGTCTATGGGAATCACCACAAAATGTGGCTACAGTAGGCAGGTGACCTCTATAGACATGTTCTTAAAGCCCAAGACCAGTTTCGGGAAAGTAGCCGAATACATCTATATTGATCAATATTGTTGAATATGTATTGAAATAGGGCTTGTGTGGTAATATCCGAACCTAAGCATCGTTAAATACAGAAATATCGGAAGAAATCCAATATCCGCCTGTGAAATTCATAAATCCACCGCCTGTTCAGACCTCTTAACGGCCTTTAACTTTGTTTTTCACTGCAGGAAAGCTCCTGAAATTCAAGTAAAATTTAGTCTTGTTCTGCAAAGCAAGAACAAAAAAAACAGTGAAAAAGGGTCTTTTAAAATTTAAGATTGGATATATATTTGTTGACTGAATGCACCATTATCCACCCGCTGTTCATCTTTTGCGTTTACAGAACCTAGCATCAGAAGCTCCGGAAGAAATTCCAAATAAAGGACCAGAAGACGAGTGGCCCCATGAAGGGAGCATCGAGTTCAAGGATTACAAGATGCGTTACCGTAGCAACCTTCCCCAGGTCCTCAGAGGCATCAGCTTCAGCGTCAAGGCGGGGGAGAGGATCGGCATCGTGGGTAGGACAGGATCAGGTGAGTACAATAGTTAAGAAATTAAAAACGATGCAAAATGCTGCTAAAAACTGCTTATCTACTATAAAAACGCCTGTCTAATTAAATGAGAGTCAATATAGGGCCTACATTTTTTTATCCTAGCAGAATCTTCTTCAGAGGCTAAAGACCTCTTTCATTTTGCCTCAGAAGAAGATTCTGCTAGGATCAAAAATTTATTCCCTATACGTACTCTCAAGAATTTAAAACATTACTTAATTAGAATCACTTATTATGTATGTAAATGTATTAATAGCTTATGGAAACTATTTACAAATTGTACAAAAATAAAATGTTATAGAAATAAGAAATCAGTTGAACTGTGTAATGCTAATTGAGATAATTCAGGAAACCAAGTCAATGATATTTTAAGTTGAGTCCTTGTACTCTGTATATATACATTTTAATTTTGTTTGATGCTGTTGATTGGTAAATAAGCACATCCTCGGTTTTCATGTTGTACATTTCTTGATATTTTATTTGTATTTAGACAGTTCTTAACAAATTTAATTGAAAAGTACTTTCAGCAAAGGTAAGACTAAGTATATAATCAGAGGTATGTATTTTAAATTATGAAATGAAAAAGTTACGACACAATTTTAAATTTTGAAGTAAACAAAATTGCCTGTTCTTATCTTCACCCTACCAGGAAAATCCTCCCTCAGTGTGGCGCTGTTTCGCCTGGTTGAAGCTGAGGAGGGATGCATCACCATTGATGGTGTCGACATCGCAGACATCGGTCTGAGAGACCTTCGATCAAGAATCTCCATCATCCCTCAAGATCCTGTTCTCTTCATTGGAACTGTCAGGTGAGTTGACAAGGATGATGATGGTGATAATGATGATGGGGTGATGAAGATGATGGTGATAATGATGATGGGGGTGTTGATGGTGGGGATGATGATGATGATGATGGTGATGATGATGATGGGGGTGATGATGATGATGATAGTGATGATGATGGTGATGTGATGTGATGATGATGGTGATGATGATAATGATGATGGTGATGATGATGGTACTGATGAGGATGATGATGGTGATCGTGGTGATGATGATGGTTGTTTTGATTATGATTATGATGATGATGATCATGGTTTCGATGATGGTGATGGTGGTGTGGTGGTGGCAGTGATAATCATGATTGAATTGATGATTATGATGAGGAGGATGATGGTGGTGATTACGACAATGAAGTTAAGGATGATGACAAACTGTAATTTCACATTGCATTTTTCTAAAGAAACACAGAAACTTTTCAGTTCATTGGATTTGTGTCATTGTATACCTTGATTTGTATTTCTTTTCTCTCTCTCTCTTTCAGATACAACTTGGATCCATTTAGTGAGCACAATGATGAGCGATTATGGGATGCCTTGGAAAGAGCCTACATGAAAGAGAAGGTAAGAAGAAAGTAAACATGTACAGTGAAGCTTGTCTTAGCGGCCACCTTCTTTTTTAGCAGTCAACCTATGTGCAGTGAAGCTTGTCTTAGCGGCCACCTTCTTTTTTAGCAGTCAACCTATGTACAGTGAAGCTTGTCTTAGCGGCCACCTTCTTTTTTAGCAGTCAACCTATGTGCAGTGAAGCTTGTCTTAGTGGCCACCTTCTTTTTTAGCAGTCAACCTATGTACAGTGAAGCTTGTCTTAGTGGCCACCTTCTTTTTTAGCAGTCAACCTATGTACAGTGATCGAAGCTTGTCTTAGTGGCCACCCTCTTTTTTAGCAGTCAACCTATGTATAGTGAAGCTTGTCTTTATAGCGGCCACTTTTTTTTTTAGCAGTCAACCTTTGTATAGTGAAGCTTGTCTTAGCGGCCACCTTTTTTTTTTAGCAGTCAACCTATGTGCAGTGAAGCTTGTCTTAGAGGCCACCTTTTTTAGCAGTCAACCTATGTATAGTGAAGCTTGTCTTAGCGGCCACCTTTTTTTTTTAGCAGTCAACCTTTGTATAGTGAAGCTTGTCTTAGCGGCCACCTTCTTTTTTAGCAATCAACCTAATGTATAGTGGCCGCCAAAATGTATCCCATCCAGAGAAAAATAATGTTATGAAACCTTTTAATAATGGTAGCCTGTATACAGAGGTCACTTTTGTTCTATCCCTCTGGTGGTCACGCTGGTTCGACTGTAGATGTAATTTGTTTTTAAACAAAATTGTATAAGGGTAAAGTTATTCTGATGTTCAACAAGATAATGAAAATGGATGCAAGCGATAGAGATGTAAAGTGTAATTTCTCTTTACAATATTTATATCCCAGAGTAATTTAAATGGGTTAGTGATTTTTAACTGCAATTACTATGAATGATTAAGAATGTTTTGATATGTTTCATCTGACAGATTGGCTCGATAGTAGAAAGTCCTGAAGCCCCGGTGACCGAGGGAGGGGATAACTTCTCATTTCTCTAAAAGACATCAATATCTCAGAGTTATTTAAATGGATGAATTATTTGTTTTACTGCAGTAACTACGCATGTTCTGATAAAAAGAAAGTTTTGATATGTTTCATCTTACAGATTGGCGCGATAGTAGAAAGTCTTGAAGCCCCAGTGACTGAGGGAGGGGATAACTTCTCATTTCTCTAAAAAATATCTATATCTCAGAGTTATTTAAATGGATGAATAATCTTTTGTTTCCACAGTAACTATGCAAAAACTAATAATAAGAATGTTTTGATATGTTTCATCTTACAGATTGGCTCGATAGTAGGAGGTCTTGAAGCCCCAGTGACCGAGGGAGGGGATAACTTCTCTGTTGGAGAGAGGCAACTTCTATGCATGGCGAGAGCTCTGCTACGAAATAGCAAGGTTAGTATATATCAATCATTGTTCTCTTTTAGTTGATGCCAACGGTTGTTTAGAATGATAACAACTCGGTCAGGGAGAGGTCACTTATGTGCATGACAAGGGCTCTGCTCAGAAATAGCAGGGTAGATATAAACAAATGTTGCAAATAATATTTGACAAATTTGAATAAAATTGAATGACCACAAAGGCCCCTATATACATTATTTTGTTTTTATTAATAGATTAATCAAATCAACCAACCAATCAATACATACTTGTTTGGAATACTTGTACAACTTGTGTTCTTTTTATCAGTCCAGATTTTGTTTCTAGACGAGGCAACGGCGTCAATAGACAAGGAGACAGACATGATACAAGAGACAAGACTCAACACAGTTCTCGACTTGGAAAGAATACTCATTATGTAACTATAGAATTTAAAGCTAAACACTCTGATAATTTTGTATCTTTTTCATAACCAGATTTTGTTTCTAGACGAGGCAACGGCGTCGATAGACACGGAGACAGACAGTCTGATACAGGAGACAATACGCTCAGCGTTCAGTGACTGTACAACACTCACCATAGCACATCGACTCAACACAGTACTAGACTCGGATAGAATACTCGTCATGGATGATGGAAAGGTATAACTTGTATTTATGTTTGACCAGGGTTTGTGATGTGTGTTTTTTTTTTGTACAAATTTTACTGGAAAAAATGACAACAAAAGAGTAAGAACGCAACAGCTTTTAATGCAGGGCCCAGGGGCCGGATTACGCACCAGCAACATTTACCATAGTATTTAGCATCATTGGCTCTAAATTATCAATGTCAATATGCTTGGAAATGAATGGTGGTATTTTTCTTGGGCATTTAGTCCCAAAGGGAGTATCAGTAAAGAGCAGGTGGGCAATTCCACGCCAAATGAGCCAAAAGTGGAAAAAATCAAATGAGGATTATTTCTGATCTTGTTTATTTTTTCTGGATTATTTGTTCATAAATCATGATCACATAATGATATCTTTCAGTTTACATGATTAAAAAAAATATTGGGCATCTCCTGATAGGATCGAGAAACAGACACCATACATGAACCCATACACATGGGACTACACAGTGCCTATTTCTAGATTTTCTTCATTTTTTGCATTCCTTTCTATTATGTTTCTGTTTTAAGGTACCAAATTGGATGATTGGATATCATAATATGTGTTCACATTAAAATTTCAGTTTTTTGAGAGCCCTAAAGTATATTTTTGATGAATCAAAAACTCTGTCCTTCTGTTACTGTCCTTCCGTTACCGAACAGTGAAGCAATTAACTTCTTGTAATTAATATACCAATAGACATATTTTTTCCAATAAATGTTGTAATACTCTTTGAACATTAGGGAATGGACTATGGGCCAATATAACATGATAGCATTTGAAACTTCACAGAGATTGGATCATAACTAAAGAACTTGAAAATCCATGTCCATTTTGCCGTCCTTCCGTTACCGGCCTCATTAGTGTCCATATCTAATAAACGTAATGTAAAAAAAAAAAAATTTAAATAGGAAATCAAAGGTGTCCCACCAAGAGTCTCAGAAATGTTATTTACAATGATGAATCATAAGCAGGATCCTGGAATTATTTGATTAAATTTCCAAAATTGCTTCTGAATGTCCTTCCGTTACCGTGGAATTGCCCAGGTATATATATACTGTAGGGTTGGATGGGGATGTAAAGAGAGGTTTGGTATTTCAAACAGGTTGACCGTTAGTGATCAAAGGTTTTTATTATTCTGTTTTGTTCGACAAGAAAGGATTGTGGCACTGAACAATATGAACAGAAGAGGGTGACAATAGGCTAGGGAGCAATTGAAGAAAAAAAATGAGGGAGCAAAACCAAGATGTGGAATTGGTAATGGTATTTGTGTTTGACTTGTTGAAATTCCATAGATTCTTCATATGTTACAAGCTTAACCCATTCAGGACTAATTGCTATAACATGTATTCTCCATAGATCCATGCCCGAGTATTTTTGGAACTAGGCCCGAACGGGTTACTAGCAGTTTTGCAAAAGTTATGGAAAACAAGTAAATAGGGGTCAGTTGATCATTTATGTTCAACATACCTAATACTCTTTACTTTCTCCATTTATTTAGGTTGCCGAGTTTGACGCACCATCCGTTCTGCGAAACAATCCCAAAAGCATCTTCAGCGGTATGGTAGCTGCAGCTGAAGCACATAACAACAGGTTAGAGTAAAGAGGTATTTGTGACGCGATATGCAGAGCTGCCACGTCTTCCTGATTTTGCAGAAGACTTCCTGAAAATAGACCCAAGATTACTGCATCGGATTTCATCCCATCAGCCAATCTTCCTGATTACTAGTATTGTATCATATTTGGCGCTATATCAATTTTAACTTATGTTGATATTTAAGTGTCCTGCAATTGAATTGGGGTTTATAAGTAGTTACCTGGTACCTACCAAGTATCCATTTTCAAGGAAAAATTACTGATTCCAGTCAGAACCAGTGCCTATATTGACACAGTGTTAGATAGTTTTGATTGTATGATTAGGCCTGTTTTTATGTATTTCATCTTTGATTGGATCTGTGGAGCAATGAAGAAAGAAGAAATATTTGATGTGCTGTGAGAAGGCAATTATATGTTTGTTTCAGTGTGTGAGAGTGTGTGGGGAAATCATTACTTTTGTTTTGTTTTGTTTTGCTTCGTTTTAGAATCAAGTTTTGGTGATGTGTGCTGTAAAATTTCAGATTCTGTAATCGTGTGCTAATTCCAGTGGCTTCTAAAAGTCTTTCAGTATTAATCTGTATGTAAATGTCCTTTAAGTGTGTACATGTAGATTTGGATACTGTTAGATTTGTAATATTGACTGCTGCGTCTCAATGTGCAAACATAAACCAAATTAAGCTGAATAAATTTATTAAGAGGCTTTTTTCATTGACAGTCTATATAATGGCTGAACATTGTTATACTCACTATTTTTTGTAATGTTTTATATGCCGTATGTGTGCTTGTGAATTTTTTATACCAAAGAGACTTTTTATCCTGTAGATTTTCATTCCTGAACAAAGTTATGTTTTAACTTTGTAGTGCTTAGATATCTGTAGCCCATTTCATAAAACTGTTGCAATTGTTGTAAGTGTCCATACTTATTGTAACTACCATGGCAACAGCTGTAATGCTCGATGCTGATTGGCTGTTGACCAACTAGTTACAATAATTGGACACTTACAACAATTGCAAGTGTTTTATGAGACGGGACCCTGCTGTGTGCAATTGAATTGTGATAACAAAGAGAAATATTTCAAGTTTTCAAGCGTAGTATTTTATTTGATTTGTACCTTGTTAGTGAATGTGTGCTTGCCTTCAAGGTCGTGTGTGATTTCATAGCTCATCTCAAATGCATTGTGAATTTACTAATGGCGAAACCCAGTAGTAAGGGTTTTTTATTCATGCGTATTTTTTATACCATTTTACTTGCTATTGAAGGGTGAACCAAATACTACATGCACAGTGAAACCTGTGTATAGTGACCACCCAAGGGACAGAAGAAAAGTGGCCACTGTAGACAGGTGACCTCTATAGACAGGTTCCACAACACTGTTTTTCAGGGGAACACTTTTAGTGGCCACTATAGGCAGGTTGGCTGCTATAGACAGGTGGCCGCTAAGACAGGTTTGACTGTACATGTACTTTAACCGTTTAGTATTCCAACTGATACATACCTTGGTTAATATACACACGCTTTCCTTCGAGATAGCTGTGTGTCCTTTTATATCTTTACTCATATACATTCTTAATTTACTTGTAGCAAAAATGAAGCTGTCGTTTGAGGCTTTTATACATGTTTGTGTATTATTTTGATACCTTTTTACTTGTTAATGAAGTATTAAAGCAAAGGGCATTTTAACTAGTATTCCAACCAGAATGTACCCATGTAATGAAAATATGCTTTCTTTAGAGGTTACTATGTGTGCTTTTATAGCATAATTCAGATACATTCTGCATTTACTAGTTGAGAAACCTAGCGGTATGGGTTTTTTTTTTTTTTATTTGTGTATTCAAACAGTAAATGTACCTACTGTATAGGTGATGGAAATTTGCTCAATATGTGTGCTTTTATAGCATAATTCAGATACATTCTGCATTTACTAGAACTTTGAGAAACCCAGTTTTATGGGGATTTTATATTTGTGTGCTATTTTGATACTTTTTTTACTTGTTATTGAACGTTTAAATTCCAAAGAATGTTTTTACAAATACAAAAGTATTTATCATTCTAAAACTGCCTTAATACCATCTCTTTGTGGACTGCTGCTATATTTAAAGGGTACCACCACCCAAAAATAATATTCTTACTAAAGAAAGGTAACATCTAGTATTCCATCAACAAGTTCACAAAAATATGTTTCCAGAAAAAAAACATATAATTGGAAAACGCATCACCATTCTAAAGCATGCGTTCATGCGGTCTGAATTGCGACTACTAATGTGTGCAGAGCGAACGAATCGCCCGGGAATCTATTGTCTACAAACGTACGCGTGAATAGCATTAGCGCACTCGCAAATGGTTGGCCCGTATGGAACCAGGAAATAGTAGTGGTTCCGTAAGTGGTGGAAATTAATAGCTTTGTTTATGAATTACACAACCCTTTGCAATATGTTGGGTATCTATTTGATATCACAAAACGGTACAAAAACATTGTTCTTTGCCTGGTGGTCCCCTTTAATACCTCTCTCTCACAATTAACAATTTCACATCATTTGTGACTAGATATTTGTACCATTTGTTGTATTTTGTCTTCATAAAACAGTATTTGGGCAATATAATTCTTATACTAAATTGAAGTTTTATCTTTATTTATATATAATTATAGTACCTGTATAGTATTAATTGTATTCTATCATTATGTCAGACAAATATTTAATCTGGTTGTATTTTGTCTTCATAAAACAGTATTCGGGCAATATAATTCTTATACTAAATTGAAGTTTTATCTTTATTTATATATATATATATATATATAATTATAGTACCTGTATAGTATTAATTGTATTCTATCATTATGTCAGACAAATATTTAATCTGGTAGTAATTTATTTAAAAATATACCACATGGAAGCATGTTTGATTCTTATTGTTTCATCTGATGAACTCCGAAGTGTGGAATTCTCATGAGCAGATACAATTTTGACTGGGGTAAATTTAACCTGCCACTTAATACTGAGGTGCCGAACTGCAAACGATGCATGTTTGTTTCAAAATGCGCGCTTTTTGTTTGATGCCCGCTCAGCCTATTTTTTTAACAAGCCACACAAAACTTATGCTTTAGCCACTGCGTATGACGCTAATATATTGTATGCTAAACTGAGTGGAAGGTGTTAAAAGTATGCCCAAATTGTGGACAATTATCATTGATTTTGAAGTTCTATTTTGGCTGTTTATGTGGATGTTGATATGGACTCGCATTTTGGGGAAATCGCCAAACCCCCGCTGTCAAACTGAGCGTACTGTAGAAAGCACTTACTGTTCAATGAAGTTTTAAAAATAAAGAGAAAATCCCAAGGGAGACCATGGTGGACCATGAGAGTAATTTACTTGGACATCCATAAAACAATGGGCTAAATTCAACCCACAGATAATGTAAAACGATGCGATTTAGCCCAGGCAAAATTTAACCCGCTCATGAGAATTGCACCCGTAGCCCATTTCATAAAACACTGTCTTGTAATTGTTGTAAGTGTCCAATTATTGTAACTATTTGGTCAACAGCCAATCAGCATGGAGCATTACAGCTGTTGCCATGGTAGTTACAATAATTGGACACTTACAGCAACTGCAACAGTTTTATGAAATGGGCTACCGAAGTGTACTTCTTTTTGTTGCTACAATTCCAAGTGTATGCTCATAAATGTGTAAAGTTGTGATAAGGAGCCTTGTGAATTATTCATATTCCACCATTAATTGTGCATAATATGCACTAGGAAAAGTTCACTGAATTATGTTATTTCATTTTTATATACAATTTCTCATTAATAGTAAATATATTACTCATTGCGGATATAGTATCGAAAATAATATCGCTAGTGATATTCGCTAGTGATATTCCTTGTTGACCATACATTGCGAGACAAACGAATATCACTAGCGATATTATTTTCGATAATTTCTCATTATTTAGTAGAAATCTATGTACCTTCATGATTTGGGTGAGTGGTGGGTGTAACTTACAGGATGAGGTAGTGGTTATTTACAGGGGGAGTAAACACCGCCATTAGGTGGGGATATTGTTGTTGAACGCGAATGAAGCCTTTTTGTCACGTGACATTTTTATGACACGCCATTCATCTACGAATCAACGTGGAATCACAATATGAAATCAAGTGTGTTAAACATCTTAACATGACTATCTAACGCAATACATATCAATGTTACATCACTCTACTTGATTATTAGACCCCACTTTTGAGTTCATTCTATGTTGAATATTATTTATGATTGTTCTGGATTTGTAAGATCATCAATGCTTTAAAAGTTTAGATATGAATTGCTTTCCATACACAAGCCAACATGTCAAGCATTTTCCCTGTAAGAGAAAAAAAAAAGATAATCAAGCGTGTGGCGCGCAAATGCATACTGTCATGGAAACAGTACATAAGTGCGCTTGGTAAAGTGTGCGCCTTACGCATATTTCCATTGTCATACCATGGCCCACTTTGCATGTGCACAACATAAAAATGTCACGTGACAAAAGGCTTCTGATCGGCCTCTTGTTAACCCTTGGTCCGCCGTACTGTTCATGTACAAAAGTATATGGCACGTGACTGCTCGCTCGCACAGTGTACTAGCTTCTAGTTTTACAATATGGCAGTTGGAGTCATAATTATCTATTGTTATTATCCCATGCAGTAGTAGTTAAACCTGAAACATATACATGATTAAACTATGTTTATATATAGAATATGAAGTTTAATTTGAAAGAGAATCTATCATTAGTTTAGTCTGATAACCTTGAATTTAGTGTGTGCAATTTGTTTAGTTATTTGTTTTTTATTTTGTTACAATAATTTGTTTCTATTTGGTTCTGGGATTTGGCTAAATTTTAAGTCTGTATTCATACAATGTACTAATAATCGTGATTGCCTCGCTGAAAGAAAAGGTTTGATTTTATTCAAGTATATCTAAAAGATATTCAAGTTCTATTATATCCTGTTTGAGTTCATTTTATATCAATTTGTATGTATTGGGGTAATGTTCAGTTATGGTATTGGCCAAAATTAATGCCTTGATTCTGTAAGCTTTATACATTTCCAAAGTACATGTACATTGGAACATCATTGTAATATAAGGAGATTTCAAAGCATATAATTATTATATTATCCATTCTTCAATTGGCAAAACCCTCTTTGAATACCACAGACAAAACAAATGCCAAAGAGCTTTATTTGTTGCAATATTATTGCTGGAGTTCAGTGCAAGCAAGTGGACCAAATAAATGTACATCATCGTCAGGCAGATAGAAATCATGTATTGTAGTTAGATACAATTTTAATTCTATGAAAGGAACTTGATAATATTGTTGAAAGGCATATTAAACAAAAAAACTGTCCTTTTCGTACATGAAATAAAAAAACAAATAATACCAATTTTACAATACCAAATTTCCACGAGCGTCATTTAGCTTTGTGTAAAGAGCTGTCTTGTTTTCCTTCAAAATTTCACAACATTCCCCAATTGTTGTGGTCTGTGAATATCATGCATACACTTGTAGGGCGCATGTACATGTACCTTAATGCCACATTAGTGAAATTATGTCAACTATTTGGGGTCTTGTTTGTGTATTATCTGCCTCGTGAAGCGTTTATATGGTGTTGAGGTTTTATACATGGATATAATTGATACATTTTTAGCTCATCCGGCCCGAAGGGCCCGATGAGCTTATGCCATGGCGTTGCGTCCGGCGTCCGTCCGTCCGTCCGTCCGTCCACAATTTTCAAAATGCTTCTTCTTCGTTATTTTTCAACCGATTTTGATTCTGATTGTTTCATAAGATAGGGCTAGGAGGGGGATTTAAAACTTCTACACAGAATCGTGAAATTCATTATATATGCTAATTTATGCAAATTTATTCGAAATCACAAAAAATGCTTCTTCTCCTTCATTTCTTGACCGATTTTGATTTGGTTTGCTTTATCTGGTAGAGCTAACTTTGGTACACTAAACTTCTACACAGAATTTTGAAATTTTTCTCCATTAATTAATTATGGTAATTTATGCAAATTTATTCCAAAAATCACAAAAAATGCTTCTTCTCCTTCATTTCTCGACCGATTTTGATTTGATTTGCTTTATCTGGTAGAGCTAACTTTGGTACACTAAACTTCTACACAGAATTTTGAAATTCTTCTCCATTAATTAATTATGGTAATTTATGCAAATTTATTCCAAAAATCACAAAAAATGCTTCTTCTCCTTCATTTCTCGACCGATTTTGATTTGGTTTGCTTTATCTGGTAGAGCTAACTTTGGTACACTAAACTTCTACACAGAATTTTGAAATTTTTCTCCATTAATTAATTATGGTAATTTATGCAAATTTATTCCAGAAATCACAAAAAATGCTTCTTCTCCTTCATTTCTCGACCGATTTTCATTCTGTTTGGTTTATCTAATAAGGGCTAGGTTTCATAAGATAGGGCTAAGAGTTTCAAACTTCTATACAGATTCATGAAATTCATTATCTATGGTAATTTATGCAAATTATTCGAAATCACAAAAAATGCTTCTTCTTCATTTCTCGACCGATTTTGATTTGGTTTGCTTTATCTGGTAGAGCTAACTTTGGTACACTAAACTTCTACACAGAATTTTGAAAATTTTCTCCATTCATTAATTATGGTAAATTTTTTATTTTTTAATTTTTTTAATTTTTTTAAATTTAATTTTTATTTATTTTTCTATTTTTATTTTTATTTTTTTTTATTTAATTTTATTTTTTGTTTGTTTGTTTGTTTGTTTTGTTTGTTTTTGTTTTTTATTTTATTTATTTTTATTTTTATTTTTATTTTTTTAAATTTATTTTTCTATTTTTAAATTTTTTCCCATGTCCCTTCCAGGGCATCAAATTTTTATTTTTTGACCAGTTGAAAAGTGTACCACATGAAATTTGCGATATTTGATGTTGCGAGATGGCGGATGAGCGCTACGTCATTGACGTTCTGGTTATTTGTGATTGTTGATTTAAACCAAAGAATATTTAAGTGTATTAAATTAAAAGTTACATTTCTTTATGTCCTGCCATATTACCTCCGTTAAATCACTTATTTCCAATTGACTTTAATATTGCAGAGCATTTTTGTGTTGTTTTTAGTATAAATTTGTTTCAAGACGCATCTGTGTCCAGTTGCCATGAAATCCTCATAGAGTCTCCAAATGCTTGATTTATAACCAATTTTATGTTAGGTTCTTATTAAGTAAAACAGGTCATATGTCACCGGAAAGCTAAGATTTTAGAAGGTTCAGATATACCCAAATCAGACGATTAAAATATTCCAACTTTATTAGGGTTTCATGGTGACCAGTCACAAAATACTTTGCGGGCATTATCCTTATTATACAGATTGAACTCCATTTATAATGAGGTGTGATATAACAAACGGGCTCACATATAACAGAACATTTTGTAGGGCCCAGCGCTTTATGTTTTTTTGTTTTTTTAACCTTGATATAACAAGATATCTGATAAAATAAGGTAACTGCTTGTTATAACAATAGGTTCCACTGATATAGACTTCTCATACAAACACAAGTTAGCCCAAACTACTAAATGTTTCACTCATATATAAACAGTAATGTTACCAAGTTCATTTGACAGTGTTTCTACAATTATAATCTAAAGCATGATGTTAAGCTGTGCTATTTCAATATTTTGTAGACTTATACGAAGGGTAAAATAAAGCCTGTCCTTGGCTTTATATGTATAAATATAAATGTTTCCTTTTAATGTATTTTCTTGAAGCATTCATGTATGTATTCTTGGAAAAGAGTCTTTTCATTAAACATGGACAATTAGTGTGCGAGGCATCAAATATTTGTTTTATGTTTACTTCATTTTCTTTAATACAGTAGCTGAAGTGTTCCTAGTGTTCCAGACATATATAGGTACATATTTTTGATAAATCCCTGAAAAAGCCCTAAAATTTGGAAAACTGTTTTCTCACAGTGTCTAATAATGTTTTGTTTTCGTATTTTATAAAGTGTGTGTGCGCATTCTTAGAAACAATACTATTACAGAGTAACAAGGATATTTGTAACAAAAACTTCACTCTCATTCTCGCTCTCACTTACACAGTATAGCAATTGACGAAGCCAATCACTATATACACATATATATCAAGGCACATTTAAACAAAATGTTTTGTGTGTCTTTATGTTAGAACCCGTCTTAAAGAAACTCACATTGCACAATTAATAATGAATATTATGTACAATAATTTTATTTACACTTTTTAGTATATGTACATGTATGTCATGAAAGATTGAAGTAAAAGTATGTATTGAATTAGCCAAAACAGCAAAACAGTGATTTCCACCACTTCCTTCGCCTATGCTTATGAAAATGATCCACCCCTGACTCCAAACCCTCTCTCGGCTCATCCATCCGTGAATCAGACTCCTCCCCTGACGCAAACTCCCCTTGATTCTCCTCCTCTGTCTGCTCCTCCTCCTCCCTCTGCTCCTCCTCCTTCCTCTGCTTCTCTTCCCTCTGCTCCTCCTCCTTCTGCCACTCCTCCTGCCCCTCCTCCTTCTGCTTCTCCCCCTCCTCCTCCCTCTGCTTCACCTCCTCCCTCTGCTTCTCCTCCCTCTGCTTCACCTCCTCCCTCTGCTTCACCTCCTCCCTCTGCTTCTCCTCCTCCCTCTGCTTCTCCTCCTTCCTCAGCTCCTCCTCCCTCTGCTTCTCCTCCTCCCTCTGCTTCTCCTCCTCCCTCTGCTTCACCTCCTCCCTCTGCTTCTCCTCCTCCCTCTGCTTCTCCTCCTCCCTCTGCTTCTCCTCCTCCCTCTGCTTCACCTCCTCCCTCTGCTTCTCCTCCCTCTGCTTCACTTCCTCCCTCTGCTTCTCCTCCTCCCTCTGCTTCGCCTCCTCCCTCTGCTCCTCCTCCCTCTGCTTCTCCTCCTCCCTCTGCTCCTCCTCCCTCTGCTCCTCCTCCCTCTGCTCCTCCTCCCTCTGCTTCTCCTCCCTCTGCTTCTCCTCCTCCCTCTGCTTCACCTCCTCCCTCTGCTTCTCCTCCTCCCTCTGCTCCTCCTCCCTCTGCTCCTCCTCCCTCTGCTCCTCCTCCCTCTGCTTCTCCTCCTCCCTCTGCTTCTCCTCCCTCTGCTTCGCCTCCTCCCTCTGCTTCTCCTCCTCCCTCTGCTCCTCTCTCTGCTTCTCCTCCTCCCTCTGCTTCTCCTCCTCCCTCTGCTCCTTTTCTTCCTCCCTCTGCTCCTTCCTCAGCTCCTCCCTCTGCTTCTCCTTCCTCGGCTCCTCCCTCTGCTTCTCCTCCTCCCTCTGCTTCTCCTCCTTCCTAAGCTCCTCCTCCCTCTGCTTCTCCTCCCTCTGCTTCTCCTCCTCCCTCTGCTTCACCTCCTCCCTCTGCTTCTCCTCCTCCCTCTGCTTCCCCTCCTCCCTCTGCTTCGCCTCCTTCCTCAGCTCCTCCTCTCTCTGCTTCGCCTCCTCCCTCTGCTTGTCCTCTTCCCTCTGCTTCTCATCCTCCTTCTGCTTCTCCTCCTCCCTCTGCTTCGCCTCCTTCCTCAGCTCCTCCTCTCTCTGCTTCTCCTCCTCCCTCTGCTTCTCCTCCTCCCTCTGCTTCTCCTCCTCCCTCTGCTTCACCTCCTCCCTCTGCTTCTCCTCCCTCTGCTTCTCCTCCTCCCTCTGCTTCGCCTCCTCCCTCTGCTCCTCCTCCCTCTGCTTCTCCTCCTCCCTCTGCTCCTCCTCCCTCTGCTCCTCCTCCCTCTGCTCCTCCTCCCTCTGCTTCTCCTCCTCCCTCTGCTTCTCCTCCTCCCTCTGCTTCGCCTCCTCCCTCTGCTTCTCCTCCCTCTGCTCCTCCTCCCTCTGCTCCTCCTCCCTCTGCTCCTCCTCCCTCTGCTTCTCCTCCTCCCTCTGCTTCTCCTCCCTCTGCTTCGCCTCCTCCCTCTGCTTCTCCTCCTCCCTCTGCTCCTCTCTCTGCTTCTCCTCCTCCCTCTGCTTCTCCTCCTCCCTCTGCTCCTCCTCTTCCTCCCTCTGCTCCTTCCTCAGCTCCTCCCTCTGCTTCTCCTTCCTCGGCTCCTCCCTCTGCTTCTCCTCCTCCCTCTGCTTCGCCTCCTTCCTAAGCTCCTCCTCCCTCTGCTTCTCCTCCTCCCTCTGCTTCGCCTCCTCCGTCTGCTTCTCCTCCTCCCTCTGCTTCTCCTCCCTCTGCTTCGCCTCCTTCCTCAGCTCCTCCTCCCTATGCTTCTCCTCCTCCCTCTGCTTCTCCTCCTCCCTCTGCTTCTCCTCCTCCCTCTGCTTCTCCTCCCTCTGCTTCTCCTCCTCCCTCTGCTTCGCCTCCTTCCTCAGCTCCTCCTCCCTCTGCTCCTCCTCTCTCTGCTTCTCCTCTCTCTGCTTCTCCTCCCTCTGCTTCTCCTCCCTCTGCTTCGCCTCCTTCCTCAGCTCCTCCTCTCTCTGCTTCTCCTCCCTCTGCTTCTCCTCCTCCCTCTGCTTCGCCTCCTTCCTCTGCTTCTCCTCCCTCTGCTCCTCCTCCCTCTGCTTCTCCTCCTCCCTCTGCTTCGCCTCCTTCCTCTGCTTCTCCTCCCTCTGCTCCTCCTCCCTCTGCTTCGCCTCCTTCCTCAGCTCCTCCTCTCTCTGCTTCTCCTCCTCTCTCTGCTTCTCCTCCTCCCTCTGCTTCGCCTCCTCCCTCTGCTTCTCCTCTTCCCTCCCCCTCTCCTCCTCCCTCTGCTCCTCCTCCCTCTGCTTCTCCTCCTTCCTCAGCTCCTCCTCCCTCTGCTTCTCCTTCCTCAGCTCCTCCTCCCTCTGCTTCTCCTTCCTCAGCTCCTCCTCCCTCTGCTTCTCCTCCCTCTGCTTCTCCTCCCTCTGCTTCTCCTCCTCCCTCTGCTTCTCCTCCTCCCTCTGCTTCTCCTCCTCCCTCTGCTTCTCCTCCTTCCTCAGCTCCTCCTCCCTCTGCTCCTCCTCCCTCTGCTTCTCCTCCTCCCTCTGCTTCTCCTCCTCCCTCTGCTTCTCCTCCTCCCTCTGCTCCTCCTCCTTCCTCAGATCCTCCTCACTCTGCTTCTCCTCCTCCTTCAGCTCCTCTTCGCCTCCCTTAATGAATCGGTCAACTTCATCATCACTGATGTCGTTAAACAAGACGAAATCTTCAAAGGCCAGGGCATCCTCCAACCGAAATTGAAATTCTGGTAGGACTCTTAGAGCTTTATTAACAAATGGTATAATCAAAATGATAAAACTATTATTAAAATAAAATAAGATGGGTTTGGTATTCAAATTTGGTCGTCCCGAACATGACCACCGCGTACCATCACTATTATCATCGCAAACATCTTTACCTTCCCCACTGTCACTACATCATTATCACCATCATCGTCATAATGATGATAGGGATTGTGATGGTGGTCTTGATGATGATGATAACGATGATGATGATGATGATGATGATGATGATGATGATGATAGTGGTGGTGGAGGCGATGATGATGAAGGTGATGGTGATGATAATGATGATGATGATGTTGATAATGATTGTCATGGTTCCAGATGATGATATCACCATCATATAGACCCTCATCACCATTCATATTATCATAACAGATATGATCACGATCATAAACATCATCATGATCACCATCACAATCATCAAAATCATGTGATGATGGTAAATAAAAAAATGATGACGACGGTGGTGCTGTTGGTGGTATACATCACCATCGTCGTCTACCATCATCAGATATCCACCATAAATACCTTAATTTATATCACCATGATGGTGGCTATATACCCGCATCAACCCATCAACGTAACCATCATTTTGACCATGACAATTATCGCGGACGTCGTCACACAAAACAAATTTAATTAAATTAATCATTAATCATAAATTAATTTCATCATCATATCATCATCATCATCATCATTACATCAATAATCATCTTCTTTATCCAAATCATCATCATCTACCATCGCAATCACATCATAATCAGATATATATCATTATTCATTATCATCATCATCATAATCCACATCATCATCATCACATCATCAGCAGCAGCTTCAACTCAATAAATATAATGTCAATAAATGATATTGGTGGTGGCGTAATAAATTCCCCATCATGAAAATAATTGTTATGACGATGATGATGATATTGATAATGATGATGATGAATATACTAATTATGATGACGATCATGATCATGATCATAATGGTGATGATGACCCGTAATCATCACCACCGATCACTACAACGTACATGAGCACCATTGTCATCATCATGGCAGTCATTACCACATTAACAATAATTACTTTACTGCCATCATCCCCACAAATCATCATCCCCATAATAATTATCATCATCTTCATCATCATAATCGACATCATAATCATCACCAGCGTCATCGTCATCACCACCACCACCACCACCACCACATCACATTCATCATGTATTCATTATCATTATCGTCATCACCATAATGATGATCACATCATCAACATCATCATCACCATCATCGCCATCAGCATCATTACCATCACCATCGTGATCATCATCATCGTCGTCGTCATCATCACAATTCTATGCATCGCCATCATCATCATCATCACCACCACCATATCACCCTCATCATCAACATTGTCAGCATGACCAGATATTATAAGGTCGTCGTCATCATCACAATTCTATGCATCATCATCATCATCATCACCACCACCACATCACCCTCATCTTCAACATTGTCAGCATGACCAGACATTATAAGGTAGGTATATGACTTTCATCATCACTGTCATTATCTGATCATCATCCCAATCATCATTCCCATCATCGTTACCACCATCATTGTTGTCACCATCGTCATCATCATTGTCTTTACCACTATCGTTATGACCAACACCATCATCTCTATCGGTATGTATATTACCATACAATTTTCGAACTCTCCTCTCTTTGTCCTTATGTAATAAGTTTGTATAGTTCATTCGACAGGTTCCCGGGGGTCTGTCCTCATTGAAAGTGGGGTATCATGCGTGACCAAGAAAACGAGTAATTAGGGTGTTTTTTACGATCAGGCGAGATACTCGAGTATCTCGAATAGGGTCTCAAAATCACCCAAAATCAGGAAAAAGGGTATCTTTTTTTAGGCTGATAAATTACTCGTTTAGGGTCTCAAAAAGATGAATTACTCGTTTAGGGTCTCAAAAACTCAGCTTACTTGCTTAGGGTATCAAAAATAGTTATCACTTGCTTTTAATAGGGGTTTAAAAAAAAAGATTACTTGCTTAGGGTATCAAATATAGTTATGACTTGCTTAGGGGTTTACAAAAAATTGATTACTTGCTTAGGGTATCAAAAATAGTTATAACTTGCTTAGGGGGTTACAAAAAATTGATTACTTGCCTAGGGTATCAAAAATACTTGCTTAGGGGTTTACAAAAAAATGATTACTTGCTTAGGGTATCAAATTACCGATAATCATACTTACTTAGAGTGTATTTTTTGCACCACGCAAATACTCGTTTAGGGTGCTTTTGGCAAGTCCTTGATACCCCCCTTTCTATGAGGACAGACCCCCCCCCCCCCCCCCCCCGGGACAGGTTATAAAGAAGAAAACATAAAATATATTTCAATTGAAGGAACAAGAAAGACTTACGTTCGTCACTCATCGTGATGGATTTTCAATTTCCGGCAAAAGAAATCAATGTTCGCAAAAATTGCCAAAGATAGTTTTATATCGCAGCAAAGATAACTGGGATAGTTATATGAATCGCTGGTTGAACTAAAAGCTGAGTATTATCACCGGCTTACAGCTTTTATATCTGTTTGCGTTGCCATCGAAGGAAAACGCAGCAACGCGCATGAAGAGATGTCGCATTATGACGTCATAGTACAATGCGCGGATATGGATAAGAAATGACCGCGGATGGTGCTGCATAATTACTTTCTATTAGCCCCTCCTTCGCCATCAACGGCTTGCTAACCTTCAAAGTAATTGTCCGATATATCCTCTTCTTCTTTCTCTTATAAATTTTCCAAGAATCTTCCACTTTCTCCTCTAATTTCTGTCTCTAATTTGTGTCAATTCATCCTCCTCCCGGCTTCCTTCCCAATATGCATCGTCATGCCGCTGTTCTCATCATCCGGCAGATTCTTCTCTATGGAAAATGTCATCATCTGTAATATCTATCCTTAAAGGGATCTAGTAACTTTGTTGAGATGTGCAAAAACTGATGAATGGTTGATGCAATGTATACTGTTGTTATCTCATATGTCCTCAGGGTATTGTGTGAAAATTTCAGGTCAAATGGACAATGTATGGCCAAGTAATGAGCGAAAATGCAAAGTGATATTGGGTGATATTCACCAACTCACTGCATTCACTTTGTACAGGGATGAAAATCTCGCCCGGAGATTTTCTTATCTAAATACTTCAATCATACATATCTTTGTAATGAAAGGGAAATTTGAAAAACCGAAAGCTGTCCCATGATTTTATTGTTAATACGAATACAACAAGGTATAAAGGAACCGCTAGAATTACAATTTTATTTTGAGGATTTGGACAATGTTACTTAGTCCCTTTAAGGCTCATTATTATATTATCCTTCTCCTTCCTTAACGCTCCTTCTGCTCCCATCCACCTTCCCCTCCTCTTTTTGTTCTTCGTCCTTTGTAATTCTAATTGACTCATCCTGCTCATCTTCCTCAACATGATGTTCTCGTTTGTTGTTTTCCTCCTCCCTCTTCAACTCCTTCTTCTCGGCGATCATTCTCTCCTCCTCCTCTCACTGCTTCATGCTCCTTTCCCTGCTCCGTCTCCTCCTCCTTATTCCCTTCGTCCTCCATTTACTCTTATTTCTCATCTCATCTCATTTCCTCCTAGTCCGTCATATTTGGGCACATTCGGGCAAATCTATGTCATATTTGGGCACATTCGGGCACATTCGGGCAAAGCCATGTCAACTTTTTTTGGGGGGGCATTATAAGAGTCGAAAACCTTTTTTTGTTTCAAAGTGAAAAGGGGAAGGATAATTATTCGGGCAAAAGACATTAGCACCGTGCACTCAGAAAAATGTGCCCGTACGCCCATGTTGCTCCCCCCCCCCCCCCCCCCCCCCCCCCTCCTTGTGATCCTACTTTCTCCTCATTTTTCCTCACTGTATATTTCTATAAAATTAAGCCCCTTTATTGGTCCATCTTCCCTTGTTTCTTCTTACCTCAATTTTGTATTAGTGTTTTTTCCCCCTCCATTACTCCGCCTTTACAATTTGTCATCAATTGCACGCAACCAGCTTTCTCCTCATCTGATCCTCCTATTCTGTAGGCTGCTCATATTCTATAATGTGCCTTTTCGTCCTCCCGATCCCCCGACCTGCTGCTCTCTTTTGACCTTCCTCTTTTTCTTTAGTAGCTCTATACGATTAATGAATTAACAATCAGATTGTAATTAATATGTAGTGTTTTTTCATCTGTATACATGTTCCTGTATTGTCACATGCTAATGTAAAGCATATTTTGAAACATAATAAACAGATTAATTATAATAAACTAATTAAAAAACGAGCATTTGGTAAAGATTATACATCAGAAAACGTAGAGGGCGACAGAGATAAAGCAAACAAGAGTTTGTTGACCTTCATCAGTATACGGAAACATGGCTGCTATCTGAGGGTAAAGTCTACTACTGTCACCAAACAATAACAAAATCCCATCGAGATTATTCCTTCTTACAGCCTTCATTTGGTAAGTAAATTGCTCGGCGTGGTTGCTGTATAGTGGAATATTCCAGATATATGTGTAGATTGTTTAAATGCCTTTCAGAATTGCATCATTACCGATGTTTTCTGAGGCCGAGAGAGTATTTTTGGTAATTGATTGGCATTTGACAGTCGATGTGTTGTGCACGGATTGCCATTGCCTGGGTATTATTGGGGATGGTCAAGGTGATTGGGGATTGTGTTGTGTAAATGAAATGTGTCGCTGTCATTGAATGGATTGATTGATTGTCTGTCGGCGCGGGAGAATGAATGCTCATTCTTCACTGTGTTTGACAATTGGTTTTGATCGAGTCTTGATTTTTGAGAAACTTCTCTTAGTCATGTAAGTCTGAGTATCTGATGATCTAGTCCTAGAAGACTAGATCTTGTTTTTGAATTTGACTCCTAACGCTCACTGCTTTGAGTTTGACCTTTGTCCAATGTTTGTCTAACTCTAACTAGTCTAAGACAAAAACCTAAGACTAGAGTAAGACAGTTGCAGTTGCACTTGCAGATTTCTAAAGACAAAACACTGTGCACTGTCTTTGATTGCTGATGGGCTGGAAAATTTAACGAAAACAATCAACAATATAAAATCGGGAGGGTTGCATAAATCATGGCTACGATCAAACCGTGAAACCGGCTCAGAATTTGCCTAAATGTTAGTTCTCTTCAGAAGAACTATTTTGTACTTTTTGTAGAGTTTAACTAGAGACATGTAAATTGTAACGTTTATGAATTCAGACATTTGTTTACATGATATAGAAACGTTTGATATAGAACAAAAAATATGCATTCCCTTCCGAATGTTTTGCCAACAGAAAACATTAAATAAATCGTACCAGAGTTCATTTCCTACTTGTATTTTGGGGGAATTTACACTTTACCGCCACAGCTTTTACAGCCTCTGCGCGCTTGTTCTTTCATGAGTGCACAACCAAAATCTATCACACGCAAAACCATATCTAAAGCCACTGCGTGCAACGCTTATTGTGACACGCTGAACAAGTAGTAGGAAAGTGGTCAACTTGTGACAAAAATTGCCAATTATTGTCGTTTTTAGAGCTTAATTTTCCTTCTCTATCTGAATTATATTGACTAATCGTCAGAGGGACACCCCCCAAACCCCGAACAAAAGAACATCGGAAACTTACAGAAAGTGAACAAATCTGAGTGAAGCCGTGGCGGTAAAGTGTAATTTACCTGAATTTGTTCACGATTCAGACCAGGGTTGGCCGGGAAATACCGGTGGCGGGAATTCCCACCGGTAAATCCCGGGAAATACCGCCCGGGAAATAAGATGCCCGTCCGGTTAATATGAGAAAAGCGGGAAATATGATTTTATGCCCAATATTTCTTTTTATTTCCATTGTTTTTACTTACTTTGTTATTGATTTACTTCAACTTATTATTCTTTTTTTGTGAACATTGTATTAAGATATATCATGCAGCAGGCTGTTGGTCTACATGTAATATGATTGTTTGGACCCAGTTTGTTATTAGACATAAGGGCAAATAATTGAGTCTATATAATAAACTACCTAAATGCCACTTTGTCTAATACTAATTATTTAATTAGTTTTTAATCTTATTTCTAATCTTATTTGTAGCCTATAGGTAAAACACATTACCTGAAGTGATGATTAGACAAAATGATTCAACCCATATGAATCATGCTGTCAAAGATGATTTTGGTACTTAGACCAAATGAAAATAGACCCAAATGATATTAAACAATAGACAGAAAAGCAGCAAACCTGCTAAAAGAAGCTACAAAAAATAGTGAACATTACATGTAAGTCAATGTGCCAATTTGTCTTTATTTGTGGGTCATTCCATTTGAAAAGTCTTTTGCTCTTAGTTTTAACCCCTTGAATACAGGAACCTGGTGGGTTGTAATACATACAAAGTCTATGGGGAATTCAGAAACTCTAAGAAAACAGGTTATTTCCAATGAGTTTTAGGCTACAAAATGAGGTTCCATGTAATATCAAAATGATTAAATAGTTTTGTATTAGCTGAATACAAACATGATACATAAATACACAAATAATGCATATATATGATCTAAAGTGTATGCTTTTGGTGTAGACGACAAATGATTGAAATGGTATTAGACAAACTGGCAGTTACACAAAAAAGCCCTAACAAATTAGCAAGAATAAACATAAGGGTCAGGGGGGTCTCTGATATATCCACTGTGCTGAAACATCTGCAATGTCGTTTATTGATTAATATTCACAGAAAATATTGTTGAAATAATGGAAAAAAGAAGGAAATATGAAATGTGATTGGCACTGGAGATCTAGACATTTAAATAAACAATTCTTAGCCACTTGACCATAGCAATAAGATAAAAAAAATTTGTTTAATGGTACTTCCCCATGGCATGTGGACAAATATATTTCCTGGTTTTTCCTGGTATTTCTGCCATTCTGGAAATATACCTACCTTGCTTTGCGGCTATGTTGTATACACTGTCTGCAAGTGGATCCCTGTGTAGCAATATTACGCTTGATTGAACAATAACATTTTCTTGTTTATGTTGTAATTTTGAAGAACAATGAAATATCAATTGATGGATGATTAATTTAATTCACAAGACATGTTTTATACATAATTAAGCATTTTGATGATTCACCTATTCAGGTTAAAACTTAAAATGCAAATTTCTTTATGGTACATGTACCAATTTAGAATTGGATCATAACCTTGACTCATATCCCCGGCATTTGCCGGTATTTCCCGCTAAAAAGGCGGTAATTACCGGTATTTCCCAGTATTTCCCGCCCGTCCGGGAAATAAGCAATTGTCCGGGAAATATGCCAACCCTGATTCAGACACATGGAACCATTATCTTTATAATCCAGAGTCGATTTAGTTCAGATGGGCAACAAATTTAGAAATATTGACACTTTTCTAGCAACAGCAGTGTGATAGTCTGAAAGATTATGGAGCATGAAATGTACGATGTACACTGTACTAAACTACTAACACTACATGGCAAGTGCGATATTGTACACTTACATTTGCGTTGTTAGTATTTACAGTGTACATGTACATCTGCAAATCTTTCGGACTATCACAGCTAGCTGGTGCTTACAATGCAGATATTGCCAATTTGCCCATCCGAACCAAATTGAATCTTGATTATGAAGATTAAGGTCCAATCATCCAATGTTTGTAGTCACGAATAAATAAAGGTAAGAAATTAACTCTGGTTCGATTTACTTTATGTTTTCTGTCCCAGGGGGAAAAACAGTTGGCATGGAGTGCATACCTTTGATTCAGAATGTTTGTTTATCATGTAAACGAATGTCCGAATGATCACTGTTACACTTGTACATGTCTCTACTTGTGAACATTCCTCTTAACTACCTAAATGTGAAAATCTAATTGGCACAAATGCGCATATTTTCTGACTTGCAATTAATCCCAACTTTGCGATTGATCACTATTCACAACTCTTTATGCACCACCCCTGATCCAGTCAAAAAGTTCTCTGATCTAAATTGTGAAATTGTAAGTCTCTTTAAAGGCATGAAGTTGGTAGTAGAATTTAAAGTATTTGACACTTAACAATTTCAGCTTCAGAGACGTTTACCACCAGAGCAGAGTCTATCTCCATTTACAACACAACTCTCACCAAAGTAAGAATGAACAAATAGAAAATAATCAAACATAATCCTAAGGTAGAGAGCTGTACTAAAGTAACTCAAAGCTCTGCACATGTATACACATTCATAAGCCATTACTGATAATTCCCCCCAGAGAATGCCAAATTTGTTATGTGTAATTAAAGGAACTACAGCGTCTAGATGGCCTAATTTTCACAATAAGGCTCTCTATATGTAATTTTTCCTCAAGAAAAAGAATTTGGCAGTCATTTCCCATGAAATCAATCAATTTTGGGGTAATTAGTAAATATCTAATTGTCCTGGGAACGCCCCTTTTAAATCGCCAAAATGTGAAGTCATCTAAAGAACGGACTAATGAACTAAATTCTGTAGATGAGTAAGCCAATGAATTGTCAATCACATGTCAATCACGCTGCCGATTCTGGACCCTAAATGTGGGTGGGGCGTAAACAGGCTGCTAAGTGAGATTTGGCATCAGAAAATTAGTCTAAAATCACTACTGTGTTTATTTTCATGGATTTTTTTTCCGGCAGACCTAGTTTACAAGTCATCAACTATGGAATAAGTGCCAAAGTACATTGTATTCTTTAGTTCCTTTTCAACACTTTGCATGGATAGGAAAAAAACAAATTAAAACAGTAAATCTAATCCATAATTAACATACTGGAGACAAGGGAGAACACCCAACTTGGCCACACAAGTGAACTAGTGAACTCTGCTACGTACATGTACGTCACTTATATTCTAATGTACTATTTGAGTGCACCATACTTGCTTAAATATGCTTCAATGTTGTTACAATGCTGTTAATTTTATGAGGCAAAAAGGTATTTGATTTTGTGATGCTGATCTCACTAATTTCAAGGTTGATAGCAGATTTCTTTTGCAGTTACATGTACTGCTATGAGATGTACATGTACAATCAAACATTTTATGACAGTAGATAGGCGTTGTCGGGTGCACATGTATAGTGGTAGCTGCTTCTTGCAGTCCGACTCGCACGTTTAAAAGTTATTTTTATGTTTGGAAATGTGGTAGTCGTAGAAATGTGGGGGTAAAGTAAGTAAGTTTTAAATGTCAAATCTCAATTTTGTCTAGCTATTATTGTGTTTAAATGTATTTCTTTCTTTCCATGTAAATTTCATTTAAATTGATTAATTTATTTATATGTCTGTAAAATACAAACACTTTTTTCTTCTTGCAGAAACCTAATGAATCCTGCTTATCAAGTTGGCTTGCCCCCGGGCTATCCAGGATCAGGTAATAGAACTTTAATACTGTCAAACCTGCTTAACCCATTGCCTACATGTACATTTACATGTACGTGGTGACCGAGTATTAACTCTATGTGAATTTTAAAATCTACTAAGAAACAGATTAAACCATTCAGGACTGGTCCCCCAAAAACCTGGGTTTGAGTACATGAATACATGTAACTTAAACCATAATCAATCGGTTCTTAAATTGGTTAAAACTACATACTGTACATGTGAATAGAAGTAGTTCGCATCAGTAGAAACTAGAAGTCCTATAATATAAAGACAGTCAAACCTGTGGTAGCGGCCACCTGTCTAGATGGTACTGACCACTTAATATACCATATTCATTGTATACCTGTATGTATCAACCTGTCTATAGAGGTCACCTCTGTGTAGCAGTCACCTTTTCTGTTCCCCTTTGGTGGTCACTACTGAGGTTTTGCTGCACTCAGGGGAAAAAATACAATTTTAATTTAGAAGGCTACTTTTTAAGCTTGCCTGCATGAAAATAACACTTCAAAATTTAATTTGCGTTGAACTTATACACATTTTTTTAGGGCTCTTTTATGATTTTCGGAGTCTCTTTTGGGCATTTCAGGGGCGGGCGAATTCGTCCCGAGGCCCCGGGTATTTTTTTTCACTGGCTACACTCATGTACATGTAGTTCCTTTCAAATCTTTTGTGACTGGTGCTGTAACTCCACATCCTAATATGGTTGTTATGTAATACACAGGTTTTACTTACAGTTTTGACCTGGATCGGACTAGGTCTTGGAAACCTGGCAAGTCGGGGCTTCCTGTCCGACCCCGAGACTCTCCGAGTTTTTTAGTTAAAAAAAGTGAAAACTGGTGGAGAAAACTGGTGATACAAATGACTGAAAAACATCAAGAAAATTCCCCACAATTTGCTTGAAAAAGTAGAGGAAATTATATTACAAACAGGGGAATCTACATGTATGTGTATATCATCTACTGTTATGAGTAGTTTCCGAAGCATTTCCGAGCAGGGTTCCAAACCAGACATTCCTTCGAGTCCCAACTTTAGTTTTACTGTGACGGTGCAATTAATCTCATAAATTAATGCAAAAAGAGTAAACAAAATTTTTTTTTTTATGAAAAAAGAGCAAAGGAATGTAAAAAATTTCCCATGAAATGTTAAAATTATATCTGCACACTATCTTTAAAATTATAGACATGTATTTTAACTACCTGAAGTTTTCATGTTGCATTCTTGAAATAACTACTTACATGTACAATGAAGCATGAATTTCATATTTTGAACAATTCCACCCCTGATTCGTTCTGTGCCACTCTTTTTGGTGTAATGGAATTTTGTTGTTCTGAATATCTGATGGGTGAAAAACAGCAATTCTTGGGGATGTACATTTATATAAAGGGGTACATTACACTTCATTTTCATGGTAATTTCTCTTCTTTTTTGTTGATGCAGGAATCGCGAACCTTACAACAAGTGTTGGCCCTGGGCAGGGGGTTATGTCCCCGCTGGCGTACACACATGGTGTGTACTCCCCAGCTACTCCCACCTACAGTGTGCCAGGCTCCCTCAGTAAGTATTAATCAGATCTTGGCCCTGTACGTTGCAGAAAGAGATCATACAATCAATTGCAAGTTACAATTAATTGTAGGTCAGATCATGTGTTATGATCATGCGCAAATCTGATTGGTTAAAACGCGCAAAGTTTCTGACTTACAATCGATTGTATCTCTTTTTGCAACGGACCCCTGTATAAATTCTCTACAATTGAAAGTTGGTTCTTCAGTATATCAAGTTTATTATTGTTAATTTTTTTGCGCCACGAAGCTCATTTTTGGTGGTCTCAATCCAGCTAACCTTGTACTGTAATCAATGCTAGAAATTAACTTTTCTGCCTTGTGGCCCAGTTGGGCAAGTTAAAGGGATAGTTGAGTTCTGGTAAGGAGAGTACAGTTTTGGTGAAACTGAATTTTAGTAACCAAAACCTGCATCATTACATTACAAACTAATAGTTATAACTAGAAAGGAACACAAAATTACAAATGACGTAGTAAAGATCATGTTATCATTCAAAAAGAGCCGTTAAAACGTAAGAGGGCGCTCTCTAAATACTCATCGGTTTCAACCATTTTGAATAAAATATTGTGCATGTGATGTTTTGTTGAAATAGTGATTAGATAGAGAAATAACCAACAACTATTTAAATACCTATTTTGTAACTTTTTGAAAAGAGGAAGCATTTTTTTGAATTTTTAACGGCTGGTTCAAAATTCTCTAATAAACCCGGGGCCCCAGCTTTATTACAAATTGTTATATTTATGGATATTTCAGCCGTCTCTGAACCGATTTTGATCAAACAAAGATGATTTTATTATTTTAATATTATGCTCTTTCAAATTTTACACTCAGTTTTTCATTACCTCACAAAAAAAAAAAGTAGTCTAGCGCCCTCTCTACCAAAACTCAACTATCCCTTTAAGACAAGATTCATTGAATTCTAATAGCCCCAAGCCTGAATCTAGTGCTGTAATCCAGGGCTCGACACTAGCACTTGCCCTATTGCCCGGGGCAAGTAAAAATTGATGTTGGGCAAGTAAAATTTCATAAATGGTCTCATTTGGTTGCCCGATCTGGCAATTAAAAAATGTTCAATTCCAAGAGAAAAATGCATTTTTTAATGTGTAATTCTCATCTACAAGTACACGGGCAAGATATTTTTGTTGGGCAAGTACAAATTTGAAGATTTATGATTTCACTTGATCGAAAGGGCCGGTACAGAAAAAAAGTGAGTCTGGAGGCTTGTTTAATGATTTATTTTTAAATGATATAATCTTGCAATCTGTGTTTTAGGTGCCAATGGTCAAGTGGCAGGAGTGACCCCAGGAGGGGGCTTGCTCTACGAGAGTAGTGCCTCACCCCTCATCAGACCCTATGGAAAATCAAGTAAGTTTGACATTTGTTATGTTTTTTTTTCTGCATTATTATCACTTGGTTGTTCATGTTTAGATCCGTACATGGTGCCAGGGAATCCCAACCCTTACCAAACTGGGATCAGCGCAGCGGCTGCAAAGTCACAAACGGCATACATACATGTAAAACTCAATTTAGCCAATATATTGACTTAATGTCCCTCTAACCCTTGCATGATGATGTGTAACTAGTCACTATTTGTTCTGTTTTATGTTTAGATCCATACATGGTGCCAGCGAATCAGAATCCATACCAAACAGGGAACAGCACAGCGGCTGCACAAACGGCGTACACACATTCACTGTCACAGGTAAGATAGTCCATTGGGTGATCATTAGTAACCTAACATTTTTTAAAAGGTAGAACTAGGAGAAAGTGGGTGGTTGGTCATGATGCCTCATGCCTGTCTTCTAAGCCATCAAGGACGATGGCCCACATATTTGTGGTTTGGCAGTCATATCAGGTCGCAGAAGTATCAACCCTTTGATAGTTGCATAATATAAACCTAACACAAAAAGTAAGTCCCCCCTAAACAACCGCTCATAATTTCATAACCAAGAATCGTTAAGATTTCGTCTCGCCAAAATATTTCTATGGCAGTTAGGAAAACAATGTGTTAAAATAAAAGGTAACCATTACTTCATGGTTGAGTAAGCATGAATTAAAGAGAGAAAAGGTAAATTTTTCCAAATTCGCATAATTAATATCATTATTGCAGTTTATTGAGTTATTGAGAAATTTCAAATTGTACTGTTTAACAAATGCAATTCATGCATTTAACCATGTGTGCCATTAAAGAATGAAAATGGATGGAATTTCAAACAGTATTGTTTCACAAACCATACAAGGCATTCAGCCATAAAGTGATGGATATCATTGATGTGCATAGCAACTTAAGAAATATTATGGTAAGACAACATCTTGAAACAATTATCGGTTATGAAATTATGAGGAGTTGTTTACGGAGGACTTACTTTTTGTATTTGGTTTATTTGTGAACATAGTTACTAGATCCCTTTAAAGGGGACCACCTGGCAAAGAACAACACATACTTACATGTTTCGGTACCATTGTGCGATATTAATTCGTAAACAGTACAATTAATTACCACCACTTACGGAACCAATATGGCCTCATGGTTCTGTACGAGCCAAACGTCTGCGAGTGCGCCAATTCTATTCACGCGTACAATTGGACACAATCGAATCACGGACGATGCGTTCATCATAGACAATTGGTAGTCTTCATCTGCAGACCCATATGTACACATGCTTTATTATGTTGATGTGTTTTTCCATGATATAATTTTTTTCTGAGCTTGTTGGTGGAATGGACTAATAAAAATGTTACCTTTCATTTATAAGAATATTATTTTTGGGGTGTGGGAACCCTTTAAGCACACCAAGATAAGAGGGCAATGAATGCAGTGCTTTTATACATGTACTAGTATTCAGCATATATTGCCTATGTCTAGCAGTGTTTCAGAAATAGCTCTGTGTAAAGTACGCAAACGATACCAAATGAATATCAATGTGTTCATTATTAACCTTATTATTTTGTTTTCTTTCAGGCGGGTAGCTCGATATACGGTGCCCAATCGGCGTACCCCCCGGGCTATGCCCCTCCCTCCTCGTTATATCAGCCACAACCAAGGCAAATGTACATGCCCAACGGGTCACAGGTAAGTCACCCATTACACTTATACATGGCTCGACACTGACACTTGCCCACTTGCCCGGGGGCAAGTAAAAATTGATGTTGGGCAAGTAAAATTTCATAAGTGGTCTGGTTTGCTTGCCCCAATTGGGGAACTAATATTTATCTTCAACTGCGAAAGGAGAACGCAATTCCTTACATGTAAATCTCACATAGAAGTAAGCGGGCAAGTAAAATTTGAACATTTATGATTTCACTTGCCAGAATGGGCTAGTAGAGAAAAAAGTTAATTTTATTAAAGGGGAGCCTAACCCTGAAATTTTCGCTTGCTGATACTGATAAATGCGTAATTCCTGTCACTTGTAATCATATATTTCCTCTTGGGTATCACTAAAATGGAAATAATGTTTTTGAAACCACTTTCAACTGTTTTTATTTACCACTGAGGGCTACCATGTTTTCCAATATTACCTCATGAAACGTCATCTGAATGTGCACCAACAAAAGCGGGTTATGTTACTGCTGTTGTTGAATCTGATGCTATGTCAGTGGTTATGTACATTAACTCACTTTTGTTAAATGCCAATCAAATGACGTTTCATGCGGTAACGTCAGGAAACAAGGCAGCCTCCAGTGTTCAGTCAAAAATAGATGATAGTTGTTTTCAAACATTGATTATTTCCATTATTAGTGATACCAAGAGGAAATATACAACTAGAAGGGTAATCATGCACTTATCAGTAACAGTAATCAAAGATGCCATCATTTGGCTCCCCTTCAAATGTATTTTAATGAAAATTTACAATTTAGCCCATCACCAGGGCCCATATTCATAAAACCCTGCTAGCTTAGTCCCATGATAAGTGCATTTCAAATGGTACAATTTAGTATATACTACAAACAGTTTTCCTAGTCCCCAACTAGGGTTAGCTGGTTTAGCGTTAGGTACCTACTAAGTTAACCCTAGTTTTTTAACCCTATCTTAACTGGGCTATTTCAGACCAGGTTTTTACTGGGGGGGGGGTCAATTTGACCCCCCCCCCCCCCCCCCCCCCCCAAGATCTCGAAGACCGATTGTCAGATTCCCGCGAAATTTTGCATGGACGTACATTGAAGTATTAGCGACGCGTTCATGTTTTCGTTTAAATGATCCAATGTTAAATATGCAAATTATGCGCATATTAATTACCGAAGTACGCTACTTTTTCCTAATTTTTCAAATATTTTAAAGAATTTCATATGTATTCCTTTGTTTTTCATTTCTTTTGTATTCTATCGTTCATATTTTTTAGGTTTTGTATTATTTTGACAATGATATTTATATGACAACCATAAAGACAAGGGAAATCTACAATTATATGGGGAAAATGGATTATATATCCATTCCAATACACACACATGTATGGAAAGGTCACCGTTTTTTGATGACCATTGACCCTTATTGGTCATGTGACCTTGTAATGCTTGGTCCAATCTTCGCAAATTTAGTAGCAAAAGTTGCGCAAGACTTCAAGAAAAAAGTCATGAAAGGAAAACTAGATATCTGCCGCGGTTCCGGAGAAGTCGCGAAATTATTACAGAGGGGTCAAATTGACCCCCCCCCCCCCCCCCCCCAGTTAACATAGGGTTAATACATAGCAATATCATCAAAAAATAGACTCAGCATGAAATTAAGCTCTAGAGCAGGCTTTTATGAATATGCGCCCTGGATGCTAGTTCATTCTGTAATGACAACATAGCGCTCAAAGCTAGTCAGACACATTTGGGTGGAATTCACAAAGGAGGTTTGTGTAAACCATGGTTTTACATATGGATTGCCATTTGTAAACTGATGGAGAATGTAAACTCCTTACTTGTTAACAATGTTGATGCTACACATTTACTAAAGGTACCAAATAAATGTTTGTCTTCTAAGATGGTGAAATAATAGTCATATCATTAGAAATTAGAAATTGTTTTACTTGTCTACGAGCAGTACTCCATACTGTAGACCATAGTTTAAACCATGGTTTACACAAACCTCCTTTGTGAATCCGGGCCTATATAAGTGTTTTATTCTTTTAATTTATGTTATTATTTAGTTGCAAGCAGATATACATTTCATTGATACAGATGTGGATGTGGTGTGGCAAGAGTCTTAGGGCGCACGCTTTCCAATCATGAGATTCCGGGTTCAAACCCTGCCAACCGCGTTTGTGCTTCAGCAAGACAATTTATCCACAGTTGTTGCTCTCTACCCAGGTGTATAAATGGGGACCTGGTAGGAGGTGAAAGCCTTTATATTAACAATCTTCTCAATGCCCATGAGACCGCTTGGAAGGAATGCTCCCCAGGAAGTGGAGATGGTGCACACAATGTGTGCTGGTTTGCATTGTATCCTATGACGGGGGTAATAATAGTGTAAAGCGCTTAGAGATGATATTATATATCATATTAGGCAATATATATAAATTGAACCTATTATTATTATTACAGAAATTGTACAATTGTCTTGATCCTGTGTGTATAATTCTCTCCTAGCAGGGTATCAACCCCGCCGCCTTGGCCGCAGCCCGCCTCTCCCCGATGCACAGCATCCCCGTCACCCCGGCCCAGGCCCAGGCCCAAGCCCAAGCCCAAGCCCAAGCCCAGGCCCAGGCCCAGGCAGCGCAGGCCCAGGGCTACCCTTACGCCATGATGGCTGCTTACCACCACCACCACCAACAACAGCAGCAGCAACAACCGCAGCCGACGGCCAGCGTCTCCGCTGCCATCTACTCGTCACCAGCCCTCTACCCCAGCTATCCCGGGATGTACCAGAACAATGGCATCCCATAGTCGCTACTGCCCGTGCAACGCAACCGGCACCCCATAGTTGCTGCCAAATTTGACACAACCAACGGCACCCCATAAACTGCTGCCATGTAATTGGGTTAGTATGACAGTATAGCAATGTGTGGAGGTTAGGGGGGAAAGGAGTACGGAGATTTATAGCCCTTTTGTCTACAATTAATTTGTCTAATCCACACTTAGTCTTATCTTAGTTTGTCTACATGTCTACACCCAGTTGGTTTACCCATCACATGTCTAACTTTCATGTAGTCTAATTGCTGGTGTGTCTAATGATCACTTAGGCTAAATGGTCTACAAACAGAACAAATAATCGTTAGCCCTATTGACTTATTACAAACTGGATTTAGACTTTAGACCGAATGAGATTAGACTAAGTGAGTGTTAGACTAACCCTTCGTTAGACTAAATATAAATTTACCTATTTGGCATAATTGTTCAGTTGTAAATGGGTGGGATGTTAGACAAAATGAATACATGTACATGCGGATTGGTGTCTTCAATGCTATGTATGCATTAGTATGGAGTGGCTTTATGACTGAACTGTGTTTGAGTAGTGTCTTTATGATCAAATGGGTGTCTGGCTGCTCTGATTATTTAATACTGCATTTGTGAGCAGTGTTTGTTTGCGAAGAGCGGGGTGGGGAAGGGGGGGGGGGGGGGGAGGGGGGATAATATAGAGTAGAGTACAGAAGTTTGATGTCGTAGCTGTGCATTGCCTTGGTAATGGTTCTAAACAATGCCAGGCAGGCCATATTTTTGTTTGACCTAGCAATCGCTAGGTTCGTTATTGACAAATATTTATAAAGACCAAGGCAAGTTTGATGTCATAGCTATGCGTTGCCATGGGTAATGGTTATAAACAATGTCGGGCAAGCCAACATAATTGTGACCTAGCAATAATCGCTAGGTTAGTTATTGTAAAAATCTAACAACGCATTTAAAGACCAAGGCAATAGGCAAGCTCCAATACGATACCAAAATTCCAAATTGAAGGACAAAAAGTGTAGAACCTTTGCTATCATTAACAAATACAATTAATGTGATCAACGTTATTGCTTGGTTGTTCTATAGGAAGTACCATTATTTCTTTGTATGGGGTGTTCTTATTGGTGATCCTGACTCTTTAGATCCAAAGTAATCCAAATAACTTTATTGGTGTCCGACATTTTCTGTATAATGTCTGTCAAACATTGAAGCCGACTCACAGTTATGCAACTAAATAACTCTAAATAATGTCATGCTAAACAGTACATGTATGTGTGATGGGTATTTTAAACCTCGTATTTGGCCAGTTTATCCTAAAATAAACTGGGATTTTATTCATTATTCACTGAATAATGCAGAATATTGCAATCCACTCACATGTGTTTTGCAGTTTACACTGTCACGTGTGAAAAATACTGAAACTCTAAATTATTAATAGTATTGATTGATGAGCAGTATGTGTGATGAACTCTTTAAAAAATCTCTTTATTTGGCCAGTATATCCTTGGGGAAAACTCATATTGATCATCTCTTAATTTATTTGTGTAGATCTTTTAACCACTAGCCGTAGTCAATGAGCGTTTGTCATTGTTGGGCATCAGTACAACGTTAATGAAGATTATGATTGACTATTTTTTGTAATGAGTGCCAGTTTTTGTACCTTAATTGTAATAAATGTAATAATTGTAATTTAAAAACATTTTAATATGTGGACTGTAAAAGTGCTACAAAATCAAATGTGCTGTGATGTGATTGTACAAGCTAGCCATAATTATGTGAAAGATTATGGTGGTATTAGTATAATCAAATAAGGTCATAAGATATTATAATCCTAACTGCTTCATTATTGATCTCCAATTAAAAAAGAAATGTATGCATTGTTTCCAAGAGTGAGTTTCGGATTAGCCATTCACCCCCCCCCCAAAAAATATTTATAGTTGCACTAATTGGATTTCAATACACATGTTACTTGAAAACAAGACGTCTCAAAGTAGGCATCTTGTAACAATTCATTTTGAAGTGCAAATTGATACAAAAGAAAGCAGATTAAGTTATTGTACTTTGTCGGTCAAACAGTCGGGTCATGATAGTGCTGTCTTAATCATCATATATATGTTAACCATGAAACTAATTATGAGATATAAATTTGTTATGAGGTGAAGTTATGAAAAATATTGAAACATGTACAAGAGTTTTTAAATAATTCCAATCACGTTGTCTTATGATTTCATCAGTTTGTGGTCCAATTATGTTGAAGAATTTTGAAAACTACCAATCAAGATATGTGTTTGATTAATAGTTTTTGGTCTGTATTATGTGGACGAATATCAAATATTACCAATCAAGAATTCTCATGATTTTGTTAGTTTGTATTCCATATATGTTGAAGAATTTTGAATATTACAAATCCAGAATTCTTAAATATGATTTTTGTTTAGCTTGTAGTCAGTACTACATACATACATAATTGTGTGTTTATCTGTAATGTGGTTGTTTGTGGGACTAACTTAAAACTCAGATTTCATAAAAAAAAAATCATATTTTTCCTGATAGCCCGGTTGGGCAAGTGATATTAAGACTGATATTTAAATGTTGCTTGCCCCAAATAAGAAATGTGTGGCCCGAAACAAAGATAAATGTTAAAAAGTCAGTTCATTGTCGTTGTCCAGTCGGGCAGGTAAAATTTGATGTTTGCCTGAAGCACATATCTGGTGGCGCAGGGCCACATGCCATATGCATGATAAAGCCCTCTTTAGTAGAATGAACTGCATACAAATTACAAACAAAATCTTCTTTGGTAAATTGAAGCTGTCTGGTACATACTCCCTCTTATCCTTGTGTTCTAATACAAAGCAAGAACAATTTTTTCTGTGAATTTAAACTAGCATTTATCTTCATACGTATACATGTACTCCCCCCCCCCCCCCCCCCCCCCCAATCAGTATGTTGTCAATTTTGGTGCAGTCGGTGCACTACCCATTTCACTTGTATTCATTCTTTATAGTGGACAATCTTTTAGCTCAGTATGATACAGTTCCACTGATCTTTATTATTTATCTATTTAATTTAAACAACTCTCTGTAATACTTTTACATTGTTTGTACAAATGTTCACCACATTTCTTAGGCTGTAGCTACGGTGCGGCAATCATCTATTTATTTATGTACCGTATTTATTCGTTAGCTTTGTCCATTTGTTTACCAATACCATATAGTTCAGCAACTCACCATATTTTTTTCTTCAAAACTCGAGAAAGGCAAAAACTCTTTGTAATTGGTACCCGATTCTTGTTTTTAATGAAATTTTCCTATTTGTGCCACTTGTCTCTCACGCTCATTCTGTTATTCAAGTAGACAAATTTATTAAGGGGCCAAACCTAATCGGCAGCATAAAACTAAAGGACTTTTTTGAAATGTTGTGTTTGTTATCCGATTTTCACGACCATTATTGTTGCTCAGCACAACTACATGTATCAAAGAACAAAATTTGAGCCCAGATACCGGATAACGGTATATTTATGTTTTGGTGACACCAAATTAGTTTGTTTAACCCTGATAGTATAACTTTATGGGTCAGTTTATATTACAGCTCTAATAATCTCACGTTTGTATCTCATTTCAAGTCTTATTTTGGGGCCTTTTTGTCATTTTTAAACACCACAATAAGAGACTTGATCAACCCTGGTTGATAATACTACATGTACCAGTCTTTATCATGGTTCTAATAACTAGAGGTTTTTTTTAATTTGTGTGCATTAAATGCTTGTAATAGGTATACATGTGCCTGTATTGAAATTGTGCTAAATTATGATCAAGAACTCAAACTGTTATGAAGAAAAGAAAAAAGTAGTGTGTAATGATGTCTGTTGATGTTTAGCAATAAACATAAACTTACTGTACATGTTGTTTATGTATGATATTATGACATAAAAACATTGGGACTATTTAAGTGTTAACTAGTTATAAGACTTTTTGATAGTGCTGTAACATGCAATCTCCACAGACCCCTGCCTGAGTATTTTGGAGACCTGGAGGTGTTTCACGAAGTTTATAAGTTGAATTTAAATTCTAGGTTGGACTTAACATTATGGAAAGCCATTTGTAGCCTTGGAATGCAAGAATATTCAAGAACAAAAATGCACATATTTTAGACTTTTACGGTAATTAATTTTACATCAAGTATATTTAAATCTCCTTGATAATAGGAAATACAATATGCTTTTAAACTAAATTTGATGTTGCATTTTTTAAAATACTGCACACAGTTTACAAAGAAACCGATGGTTTTCCATAATTTTCAATTCCAACTTAAAAATTTAAGTTCAACTTTAAGAGGATCTTTGTGAAAAACCCCCAGGCCTTAATGCGGGTTTTTATTACCATGGGGGCTATGGGCTCCCCATTTGCGGTACTGCTTTTTATAGGTGTACTATTTTTCTAAATTTCCCTGTAGGTGCTACTTATATTTATACTCTATCATAGAGGCTTAGCTATTTAAGTTATTTATAATAACAAATTTAGTGTAAGTTTCTGTGTTTTTTTTATGGCTAAGCCAATTCACAGTTTGGAAATCTACATGTAGTATTATGAATACTATTTTTTGTTTTGCTAGGGTCCTTTTTATCTTGTAAAACAGTAAAGGAAATATCGCCGTCATAACTGTTAGATGAAACAAATAAATCATCAGTCAAACCTGTCTATAAAGACCACCCAAGGGAGACCAGAAATGTGCCTATATTAAGCAGATGCTCTTTATCTAGAGGTTTATATGTACAGTAACATGAATCTAAATGAATCTTTGTAGGCAGGTGGTCTATTTAGGCAAGTGGTCACTATTTAACAGGTTTGACTGTACGATACTCTTTACATGTATTCCAGTTTAGTGCCATTTTATTTTTAAGTATGCAATCAAATCTACATCTTTAAAAAATCATTTGTGTGGATAGTGAAGCACTTAATCTACATTAAGCACTATATTTATAATCCAAATACATGTATACAAATAGCTGAAACAAACATTTTGTATTTGTGTGTAAAATGTACATCGTTTTGTCCCAGTGGTTAGTTTATACTTTGTTTAACAAAAAATTAGATGAACAGTACAAATGCAAACATACAGTAGTATACCATGGTTAATTTGATTATGTTCTCATTTTGTTGATGAGTTGTTTTTTATTCTCATTTGCCCTCCCGATTCAGGACAAAATTTAGAGCCTAAAATGTGATTTCTTGTGGTAATTATTTCAATCAGGTGTATCATGTTTAATCAAGGCCAGCTTAGAACTCATTTAACAAATTGTTGCTGTTTTTGTTTGTCTATTGCCCTCTAAAATGTAAGGCAATTTAAATCTATTAAAATCATGATGATTTAGTTTTTGTTACAGTAATTGTTGATTTAAATCAATTGTATTCTTATATTTAACTCTGGCCAGTCTAACACTTGATCAACTCAAAGAGGAAAACATTTGTTTGTCGACCGAGGAATGTTAATTTTATGTTCATTTCTTCAAATTGCGTTCGTTTATGGAATAATTTGAATAATGTAGAGTGAAACCTCATCGTAACGAGCACCTTGTGTCCATGGAATTTACCTCGTTATGCCAGATATCTTGTTGCATCAGGGGGGCGTTTCACAAAGATCCTAAGTTGATCTTAGCACTAAGATGGTCTTAAATATTATGGAAAGCCATTAGTGTCTTGAAACAGTTTTATAAAAGTTATGTTGAAATGCATAAAATGTTGATTCAAATCATATATATTTTCTAATTATCAAAGAGATTCGTAATCTTCACATACAATTCATGAAATCTTTTTAATAATTAGAAAATATATATGATTTGAATCCACATTTTATGCATTTCAACATAACTTTTACAAAAATGTTTCAAGACACTAATGGCTTTCCATAATATTTAAGACCATCTTAGTGCTAAGATCAACTTAGGATCTCTGTGAAACACCCCCCAAAAACAATCAAATACATAGAACCTGGACCTGTGAAATTAACTCGCTATATCAGGAAAATTGTTATAACAGAGTCTCGTTCTAAAGAGGTTCCACTCTATAATTGTATTAAGTTTATGGTCATAATTATACCGTATTTGCTGGTGTATTAACCGCACCTTTTTTCAAAAAAAAAAAAAAAAAAGGGGTGCGGTTAATACACGACCGTATTAACCGCACTTTTTTGTTTTTTTTGTTTTTTTTTTTAAGGAGTGCGGTTAATACACTGACAAATATGGTAAATGATTTTGAAAGTTATGTGTATGTTTCTGTTTATTACTCTGGGGTATCATGATTCTAGATCTAAAAAGAAGTATTCGTAACTCTTATGATTCTGATTGAGATTACCGTATTTGTCGGTGTATTAACCGCTCCGGTGTATTAACCGCACCCCATTTTTTTTTTTTAAAGTGCGGTTAATACGGTCGTGTATTAACCGCACCCCCTTTCTTTTTTTCTTTTTTTTTTGAAAAAAGGTGCGGTTAATACACCAGCAAATACGGTACCATTAATTTGTATGTCATTCTTCGGAATCTGATGTTCAATAGAAATTGGTAAGTGTGCGAGGAAATGCTCCAGCAAGTATGTTTAGGGTCTACTCTATAATTATGCAAAAAACATCTGCACTATCCAACCTGTGTAAATGCCAAAAAAGCAATATTGTGTTTTTGTCACTACTTTTACATGTATTGTGTTTTATACATGAATTTGAACATGCGAGAATCAAGGATGGTCTTACGTCATATTTCTGTTTCCACATGAAAACTTTACGTTTTTGTATTAATCTTAAAATGTAACTATTTTAGTTGGTAATCAGTTTAACTATTATTAGTAACAGACAAAGCTGTGTATAGTGACCAATGTCATGGAACCTGTCTATAGAGGTCACCTGTCTACAGTGGCCACAGGTTTAGACTGTATTTGTATCGCATATTCTCTCACATTAATTTGTGTTGAAGGTACATTGTACATGTATAAGGTCATTGGTGTATTGGTATACTGGTACATGATGTATTTAATGGTAAAACCAAAACTTTAACCTGGTGATTGGTTGTAAAGTCTTATATACAACTCTAACAAAACGTTTTATTATGTGCAAAGTGTAATGTCTTTTTTTAACAACCTGGGCGAAAATAGTGAGGGATATGCATAAAAGTTATATCACAATATCATATATTAAATACATACATGTATATAGTTACCAGTTCTGTAAAATACCTTTTGTCATCAACTAAGTTTTGGTTATTACAAATATTTTTGGTCAATTTAAAAAAAAGGAATAAGTTAATAAGAAAATGCATACATGTAAATGCAATCACGTATTTATACACACTACTGTTTCAATTTTAATACAAAACATCGTTACTTTTGTTTACCCATTTATCAGATAGAGAGCTTCAAATCTATAAAACAAATTAATGCACATTTTAAAATTGGTAACATAAGACAACTTGTATGGTTGCCTTAGTTAGTACGATGATTGACTGTGTTAGAATACTTTTAAAAACCTACATGTCAATTTTAATCATACTATTCATTTCGCCATTGATATTAATATCGTGTATCATGCGCAAGACCCTTCATAATGGAACTGTAATATGTAATTCAGTTTGGATGATTATAATACTACTATTGGTAAAACAAAACAAAACATTTTTGAGTTTAGAGATTTGGTTATGGATCATGTCGAGTGTTTTCTGTTTGGTTTACTTTGAATTAGAACATTTTGTAAAAATTGTGTATTCTCGAAGAAGCTCCCTAGGAGCATTTTTAGTACTTGATTTATTTTCATTATTTTTTTTTTTCACCGTTGTGTTGTTTATGTATGTAACTATTTGCATATCTCTCATTTGTTCAACCATAGTGTACTATAGAAGTATTATTATGAATTATTAATTATAATTGATTATAATTATATGTACATGTACATGTATGTATGTATGTATGTATGCATTGTAAGTATGTATGATAAATGATTGGACTAGAAATTAAACAAAAAAAAGAGGAAAATCCAAATCACTGTGTGTAATTTATTTATTTGTGAATGTGAACGGTGTGCATTGCTTAACATGTTGGTGGACCTTCCTTTTGTAACTTTCTATGATTTTGTTTAGGACTAGAAGTACTCAGGAAACTAGTGATTTATTAATCAATTGTTCTATGAATATTAATAAGCAAACTGATGGTCTCCAAATTTAGCCCAGGACCATGTATATTTTTTGGAGAGAGAGAAATGCTACTCAGTGACTGAAGAGTGTGTGTTAATAATAGTGGTATGAATCTCATGACAGGTCAATTTACTCTTCATTTTCCAAACTGGCTGAAATGTGCCCTAGGGAGTAGAGAGTAGGCATGTCAAAAGGGATTGATCGATTTATATCGGAGTAGCTAATGAATGGGTTATGCTAGATGCACAGTCCTAACAGAACTCATTAACCTGTTGCTTACGGGAACCGGGTAAACTATGTACAAAGTCTATGGAGATTACAGAATCTCGTAGTGAACGGGTTAATTGGTATAATAGTGGAGTCTCCTTGAAACAAGAACCTTGGGGAAAATGAAAATTACTTATTGTTATATCCGGGTAAAATAATGCAAAAAATATAAAGAACTGAAACCATCAAAAATTACTTGGTTATATTAAAGATGGTTTTGTTAAATCAGGGTTATGTTACATAAAGAAAATACACACATTTTAGCTGATTATATTGTGCATTTATGCACATTTTCTGACTTGCGATTGATTGAACTCTTTATGCAACACCCCGCCAGAGCTCTTAAAGTCCCAGTCACACATACCTCTAACGCATTCCCGTGAGAACCAGGTATTGGCACTTTTGTGGAATGCAATGAAACGAGAGCTATTCGGTGGCAATCTCTTGGCTATTCCATGGAAATATGTGACAATACGTGGCGGAACTGCATTTTCGTGCTACTTATGAGAAGGCAGAGTGGATAACAATAGCCATGTTGTGGCAGAATTTTGAACATTTTGAAACTTTTGCTCTGCCTTCCAGTATAAGGCACAAAAACTCAGTACTGTCACGTATCACCACGACTTGGACACCAAATTGCCACCAAATGGCCTTGTTTTATTGCATTCCACAAAAATGCCTATACGTGGCTCTTACGGGAAGGATTTTTTAGTATATGACACACGCAGTACCCCGGGGTACCGTTGTACCCCGGTATCCCGCGTTGTGTAGCGCCATCTTGCGTCCAACCGTACCACAGCTATTGCGTTGTGCATGCAGTGCAGCGCGCGATTGTATGCACGCTATACCCACAGTACAGCCCTAAAAATTAAATAAATAATTAAACAAAATGGCGGATTTTCGTCTGGTACCCCAGGGTACCGTTTATGTCATCATATGTGACTGGGACAAACTAGTATGATGTTACCCACAACTAAATTATCTAAGATTATACCAAGTTAAACAAAATCATGAACAATAAAAACAAATGAAACAAATTCACACCAATTTCAAGTCAATTATGAAGAGAGGCATATTCATTTTAATAATAATTCTTACACATATTTTTTACAATCCATCGATACATACAAAATTTACCAGTGCCAATTTGAGGAAGAACTTTCAATTCTGTTTTGGAATGTCATCACTCTCAAATAAACTGAACTAATGAAATAGGTTTTGTCCACAAGTACTCTGATAAAAAGTTTTGTACTTAAACAAACAAAAAGCACCACACATGAAAACTTGTGAAGTTTCATTGAATCAAAAGACTGATTTCTTGTCAAAAAATGGTACACGATTGGACTGGAGTGCATGTACATGTAGCTTTGAGTGAGGTATTTCATCATCTAAAAAAAGAAAACTAAAATATATTTTCAATGCAAAGGCTGACTGATCTGTTTTACAGCAATCTGCCCCCCAAATATCACTGCCAAAAAAACAACATTAAGATTCATAGAATTACACACAAAAATAACAAGTAAGCAAATTTGTGAAAAGGGCAATTAATTGTGGGTCCTCTTTCATCATTGGAAGTATGCATATTCAGTACAAACATGATCCATGATAACTTTAAATTTTCCAGTATTAAAACTCTACTACAAAATTAGTATCTCTCACCATTGCCTTTTGGCAAAAAACTTTAAATGCTTACTGGGCGACCAACATTAACAGACTTTGTAGGTATTCATTTGCTTCGGGTCACCAAATTCTGGTTTAGTGCCAGCAGAATGTGCAGAGTCTCCACTCTACTTGCCTGGATGGGCCACGAGAGAGAACATTTGGACTGGATATAGCAAAACCCTGCACTTGTCGGTAATTCATGTTTCGCAGAAATTCCCATTATATGTTCACATAATGCACATGTAAAAGACTTATGTTTGTAAAAATTGAAACTAGCATATCTTTGCCAAATATTGTCTGATGTTTTTCGTAGAAGACATCAAATGAAAGCTTATGAGGCCTTACTCATGGCCTAACAATGTAAATGTTGTTTATTACTGACAAGTGCAGGGTTTTGCTGTATCCAGTCACATTTAATACGGTAAAACGGGTCTATACCAACTGCCCAAGCAAGACATACAAATAGTTAGCAGATGGTCTTTATAAGCAGGGGGTTGTTTCACAAAGAACCCAAGTCGAACTTAACACTAAGTTGGACTTGAAATGTTATAAAGGCATAAAATGTTGATTCAAATCACTAATATTTTTCTATTATCAAGGAGATTTCATGTTCTTAATGCAACATTTATGAAGTCTAAAATTCTTGCTTTTTTGCTTTTGAATATATTTTATTCCAAGGCTACAAATGGCTTTCCATAATTTGCAAGTCCAACTTTGAATCTTTGTAAAACACGCCCCCCCCCCCCCCCCCCCCCCCCGGTTCATTAACCTGTAAACTGCGAATCTAGATGTGTGGTCTTTGTAGACAGGTGGTTGCTAGAGTAGGGGGGGTGTTGCATAAAGAATTGCGACCAATCACAAAGACAGAAAATACATGCATTTGAACCAATTAGATTTGCGTATTTAGGCGCATTATCTGACTTTCGTTAAATCGCAACTTTGCGATTGATCGCAACTATTTATGCAACACCCCCTCAGGTTTGACTTTGTATCTAGCATTGGTTTATTACAGTATGGCACACAACGTTCATAGGGAAATTAGGTAAATGAAAAACTTTCCATTTTAATAGCAAGATTCCACTTCCACACAGTGGTATGGGATATTCATGCATTATAGTGCCTCTCTTCGATTCCATTACAGAAATAAAAACAAGGTTTAAATTATATCTTTTGCACCTACATTGCCTACAAGAAATTGTAGAGTCCATAGGCTTAATTCATGGCACGATGGGTTCGGATAGGCAATGAATTTTAATAACGAGACATCTTTTCTTTGCACCGTCTCCAAATTCTGACATTCTTCTGGCATACAAGCTTTTCAAAGACCGATTAACCAGTTCAGGGCCGATTACTTTTGTTACAACATGTATTCTCCATAGACTCAAGCCCGAGTATTCTCGGGACCAGTCCTGAATGGGCCAATTAAAGTTAGGCAGGCGATGATGGTGTCATGAATTAAGTCCACAAATCATGCAGCACCCCGTTGACGTTCCCATGCGTGATCATTTTTTTTTTTATTGAGAAAGCTTCTTTTTGCGCTATCTTGCACTTCCTGTCCAGTAACTTATGATGTTCTTCGTTCCATTTATTTCAGATGCCTTGTTTCATACTCCATGTGCGCATAGTTGCCACTTTCTCATGTCACAAAACTTCTCTCCCTCGGGACAAGCATTCAACTACTTCAACAAGTGATGGTAGCCTTCTCACATCTTAGCCGATGTCTTCTCGACTCGTGAGATTTAAAATGCCGTGTTTTGGCAGTGTCATGACGTGCTTGACCTGGCTTTGCTTCTTAATGAAGTTGCAAACTCTTGTAGAGGTACCATCATGTTTATATATATGAACAGACTCTCTGTTTATGACAACGGTTCCATGTCTCTATAGTGCCATGCCCCGCTCCTCGATGCCGGTGGAGACTGCAGGCATGTTCTTCTGTCGATTCTCTTGAGTTGCATTGCCAGCCCTCACACATATCCGTAGGAACTTCCTTTTCTTTTGTGAACAGTACAATGTCTCTATATCATCACAAGGCTCTGGACCTGGCTTCGCTTCTTAATGAAGTTGCACTCTCTCGTAGAGGCACTGTCATATATGTTCATATATGAATAGTCTCTTAGTTTATGGCCACCGTCACGTGTCTCTATAGTAACATGCCACGCCTCTCAATGATGATAGAGACGGCAAGCATGTTCTTCTGTCGGCTATAAAAGCATTGTCACATTTCCTATGGCTCTATAGCGACATGCCACCACATAACCGCAGTAACTGTCTGTTCTTATTCAAACCGTAAAATTGGATGCTCTTCTTAAAAAGTTGCACACTTCCGTAGAAGCATTGTCACATTTTAAGCATATGAACGGTTCATGAGAATTGTCTCTCAGTTTATGACCACAGGTCCCGTGTCTCTATAGCGACATGCCCCGCCCCTCGATGCTAATGGCGACTGCGCGCATGTTCTTCTGTTTGCCGGCCGACTTCATGTTCTGCATCCTGCGCGTGTGCTTGTCCAACCGCGTCACCTTCTTTTGAGCCTGTGGTGAAAGAAAACGTGAAGCTTATTTATATGTAGTGATAAAAACTAAATTTTGCGCAACAGAATTTTCTCTGTTCTAGAACTCGAAATTTCATCATCAACATATTATTTTTCAAGAATGAATAAAAGCTAACAGAATCACTTTTTTATTGATTTTTAAATTGGTTGTGTGCAATCAAATTGTGTTAAGTCTTGACTTTACCTGCCCTACTGGCCATTTAGAATGTAAAACAAAAATAACTGTAAGCAAATTTATTTTAAATGATATATGTTACTACCACAAGAAGGCTTCATTTTCTCTCACCTTTGCGAATTCCATCTCAACGTTCCATTTGGGTCTGACCACGTAGTCCTTGGTGGAGGGTTGAGGCACCCTGGCTCTGCCGACCCACCCCTTCTGGCCTGGTCGTACACCCCTGGGGAGAGAACACAAATAATAGCACTTATCTAGTTAGATTTATCATGAGCTATCAGATTATAATCTTGGTTACTGGGTACAGTTCGAGCCCCACAGAATTATCTTGAGCATGATTCCAACATCTATAGAGTAATATTTTGTGTCTTTGGTGGAGGTTTGGAGGGGGGGTGGGTACCCTGGCTCTGCCAACCCACCCCTTCTGGCCTGGTTGTACACCCCTTGGAAAAGTACAAACAATGTATACAAAATATACAGTGTAACACTAATTGTTATTGGCTATTGAATACAATTTAAACCCACAAATATACTGTATTATAGTAATAAACATTATAGGGTACAACAAATCAAATATCTTTTTTTTTTAAGGAACACTTTTCATATTCAAGCCCATCTACTTTCAAATAGTACTCTGAATTCTGATTTCCTTTGAACTCAATAAACATTCAGAGGGGCTGTTTAATGAATATTGGGGGCTCTTATAGACATTTGAGGGGCTAACATTGCACCTGGCCCAATGTAATCTTACATCAAAACATAACAGTGAAATGTTCACCATGTTATCCATTCTATCATAACATAAACAATAACTCAATTTGATTGCTTTTACATTTTAAATCTCAACATGCACTGCCATTTGCACAGGAATTCATTAATCAATAAATAAATTAATAACTTCACTAATATTTCTTTTGATGTAGTCATTGTTCAAATGTTCAATAAAGTTGTGGTATCAAACCATAACATTTTGATTTTTTTTCTGTGTATAGGTTAGTGGCTTACCCATCTCCTTCTTCTAAAGCAGCTTCGATGTTCTTCTGTGTTGGAGTATCGTCAGAACTGTTGAATAATAGAGAGAAAAGCGGGAGAGTAAATACTGGAACATGTATACCTAAGATGTGTTGTTTCCCCTACTTCAAACATTTATACATTTGATGACACACGCAGTACCCCGGGGTAAGTGGAGCTTATATAGCGCATAATAATCACATAACTTTCTATATGCTTTACACATTCAACTAATATACAAATAAGATTAAATTAAGAAAATACTGCTGAAAACTATCTACTAAATATCGCCAATCACGTGGTAAAATGAGTCGTCGTATACAGCCTAGCTTTCAATCCTAGCTGGATCTTCGTCAGGGCAAATGACAGTTACTACATGAAGACAACAGAATATATAGAAATAAGATTCATACCTTATTCTCCTCTTCTTGGCGTTGAGTTGCTGCAGATCCCTCTTCTGTCTATCTTCCTTTGACATCGACCTGAAGTTGGCTTCAACACCGAAGATTGGTCGAGACCATTCATCTGGGAGGGGGGGAAATGTAATTAAAATTAAAATGTGATCATCTTCAAAATGCTAGAAAGCAAATAACAATATGCTTCTCAGCAGAGTATGAAAATAAACTACTTTTAACTCTGCCTTTTGATATCTACAGTTAAACCTGTGTATAGTGACCACCGAATGGAGTCAAGAATAGTGGCCACTGTAGACAGGTGACCACTATACACAGGTTCCATAACACTGTTTTTCTCTGCAGGGGATCACTTTTGATGGCCACTATAGGCAGGTTGGCTGCTATAGACAGGTGGCCACTAAGACAGGTTTGACATCTATTTGCCTTCTACATCAACCTGGGCCCCATTTCATAAAACTGTTTAAATTGTTATAAGTGTCCAATTATTGTAACTAGCCAGTCAACAGCCAATCAGCATGGAGCATTGCAGCTGTTGCCATGGTAGTTACAATAATTACAACAATTGTAAAAAGTTTCATGAAACAAGGCCCAGAAGTTGGCTTCGACACCGAAGATCGGTCGAGACCACTCGTCTGGAAAGGGAATAAGAAAATGATGACAAAAAGTATTATAGATGATTAATAATATTATTCCTAATTATTTATAACTATAATCAGGAAATTAGATTGAAACAGCTGGTTCCAAAACACAGCAAAATGGACTACTGTACCTTTACTTTTTCTTTACATCAATCTGAAGATGGATAATACAACGGAAATTGGTTGAGGCCACTTATGTGGGAAGGGAATAACAAAAATAATGATTTCTTTTTCTTCTTTATTACTTTTTTGACATGTGCAAAGACTGACAAAGAGTTGATAAAATGTGTATTTCTGTGATCTGATATGTCCACGGAGAGATGTGTGAAAATTCCATGGTAAATGAGTGTCACATGGCCGAGTGATGAGCAAAAATGTAGAGTGATATTTGATTACTTATTGCACTCACTTTGTACACTGTTATCATTATCCCATGGAGAATTTTAAATCAAGTTACTCTTTCAACTTACTGATAATCTTTCCAGCCATTTCTCGGATGGGTCTTAGTTCTTTCGGATGTCTGTACAGGCACATTACAGCCTTGCCGATACCACTGTCTTTTAGCATGTGTTGATCGAGGGGCGGAAACTGTGAAATAAATATAAAAAACAGAATGATTATTCCATTACAACTGTCAGCTTCAAGTTTGAATATTGTATGGGCAAAAAGGAAGAAATTTGTATTTCATTGAATATATGTCAGTACAGACACATCAAAGCATTGTTGATACCACTACTCTTTAACATATGTTGATCAATGGGTGGAAATTGTAAAAACATTAAACAAATTAAAAAGGGAAACAGAAAAAAAAGAAATACAGATTTATCATTACAAAACAATTGACAGCATCAAGTTTAAATATTCCACTGGAAAATAGGGAAAAAGTTTGATTTTACAATCCATAACGGATATTTCAGCTGGGTCATGTGTGCCATTGGCTGCTAGAAATGCTGTTGGGCTACCAGGATTTGTCAAATAGGTGGCCCTATTGGCCACTAGAAATAATGATGTTTATATTGAATGGATGTAATATTTTGGCCACCAGAAGATCCATTCAGCCATCTGAAACTCAGGCTGAGGTGGCCATTGCAGGCCACTAGAAAACAAGTTATTGGCAAGCCTTGCTTCAACATTCTCAAACTTCACATCAATACAGAGCTCTAATAACATACTGTTTTGAGTACATCGATGAAGGATTTTCTTATACTGAGATGCGGCATGCTACAAATTTCTCTGAAAAAACTTTAAATCAATACATATGATTACATACCGTTTTGAGTACATTGATGAAGGATTCTCTTATACTAAGATGCGGCAAGCTCTTGTCGGGGAGGGGTAGTAACCACCCCGTCATGGCCTTCAGCACTCCACACTCGAGGAAGGACATCTGTAAATCTTGTCTGCATTTGGGAGGGGGAGAAATTTAAAAGTAATGGTTATAATTATTACAAAATGATTTTGTCACATGCACATTAAAAAGTCATTTGTGAAACATCTTATCATGATCAGGAAAAAAGAAGGAATACATTTTAAAATAGGGTATAATCACAAATAACCCAAAACTTTGTCTGTCTGTTGTTGATTTTGATACATAAACGCTAATAAAGAAATACAAAGTGGCAAAAAGGCAAAAAGACATAATAATTATGACATGAATTTCATGCATGAATATAAAATACAACAACAATACAAACATACGGTGGACATAATAAGCTAAAAAACAATCAATTGTACAGTCATAGAAATAAGAAAAAAATATTGAAAATACAATAAATTTACCGATTGACAACTGAAGAATCGCATACACCAATTTCACTTACTTTTTCAGGTGAGACAACACAACAGGAAGCATGTGAAGTTTCTTTGTGGCTGCTTTCCGTTTGTTATTCAACCGTCGATCCTCCTGCAAGGATAAAATTGGCAAAAGAGGATAAAATTGGGCAAAAAGAGTAGAAAATGTAGAACTGTTAACATTTGAATGGCAAATTTGTCTGTAATTTGTGCTTCGTCAACTATGAAGCAATGGTTACATCTTATTTTACAAATACTGTACCTTATAACTATATAAATTGTTGTCATGACAAAATCTTTTTTTGTTTAAATGTTTAGTTACGAAATAATGGGGAGTTGTTTAAGGGGACTTAACTCTTGTGTTTAGCTGAGCATGTTTTCAAATTACATCATTAATATCTTGAGCAATGAAAAAGAGACAATTTGAAAATCAACGCTGATGTCATACTTCTATTAGTTAGGGGGAAACAACAAGTGATGAAATAACCACTAGAAATGCAAGCAAGTTTGGTTGATCAGACAAAATTACTAGATCTCTTTAAAGGGATCTAGTAACTTTGTTGACATGTGGTAAAAGGGATGAATGGTTGATAAGATGTGTATTGTTGTGATCTGATATGTCCACTGAGAAATGTGCGAACATTAAATGGATGCTAAATGGCCGAGTAATGAGCGAAAATGCAAAGTGATATTCACTAACTCATTGCACTGACTTTGTACATAGTCATAACTTTCCAGAGGACAGTTAAAAATCTGAACACTTCAATCGTAAATATTTTTTTAACAGAAGGAAAATTAGAAAAAATCAAAACCTATTCCATTCTTCTATTGGTAATACAAATACAAACAAGGTATGAGAGAACCACTAGTGTTCTACGCAAGTTTTGTGGATTTGGACAATGTTACTAGATCGATTAAAACGGTCAAATGTCATACCTCGGCAGCCTCTGACATCTGCTTGATCATGGCGATGATGATGTCATCGTTGTCGCTGATGAAATCATCGTTGCCCCGTTTCCTCCTCCTGGACTTGTTCTCCGCTTTCCTCTTCTCAACCATCGTTTCAAAGTCGGAGACAAAATCACTTTGGAGAGAAAAACAAAAGGTCCTAACTTTAAAGATCGTCTTTATTAGATTCAAAAGAAACAAATACAAGATGTAAAACATAGAGAACCCATGTCCACTGTCAGAAATGAAATAAATATGTTTACAAGGGTTCTTGTAAACGTGCCAGCATCAATTCAAAGTCGGAGACAAAATCACTTTGGAGAGAAAAACAAAAAAGTGCTAACATATTTATTTCTTTAATAAAGACGTTTTGTCTTACTGGGACAACCATAAATCATTTAAATAATAATAATAATAACAGACCAGCATGATTATATATAGATACACTGATTTTCCGCGATCGCGGAAAATCGCGGAATTGACCATTTGAAACGGAAAACGAAAAAGAAAAAAAAAAAAAAAAAAAATTGATTTTTCTTTTTTCTTTTTTCTTTTTTCGGAGCCCGTTCCGAAAAAAACGAAACCGGGACCCGATTAATGAATAAATTTTAAAGATATTTACTCTCTGGCCTGTGGTAAGTCCTTCCAAGACCTTCCTGATATCAGGCATGACACATTCCCCCCAAATTTTGATGATTTGTGGGTGAAAATCATGATTTTACCCTACTCATTGAATTTTGTATGGAGTTCTATGTAAACGGAATTTGCAGTTTTTCACATGTACAAAGTCTATGGCAAAACGAAATTTCCATTTTTCAGGCAGGTAAAAACGGAATTCCAGATTTTCTGAAACGGAAAAAGCCTTTTTTTTAAACGGAAAATCAGTGTCCCTATATGCACCATCAATCTAGACATTCTTTTCCGGGCGAATTGAAAAACATGTCTTTCTATATTTGGTAAACCGTGCGCAAAACATTTAATCCTAGCAGTACATGTATGTCTAATTCTTACGCTCTGCCACTTCGATCAACGCCCCGTGGTTGTCTCCCCCTACTGGATCTCATCCACAGTCATTCACACACGATATATGCAACAGTTCCTAGCTACAGCAGTGTACATGGACAATACATGTGTTGGCAGTCAAGGATCACACAACAACCATGCATTGTCCTTACCTTGCGTACGACACACAACAGTATGGTAAAGTCTGTTTGAGTGCTAACTACCCTATTTGCTGGTGTTGCGGTTAATACACGGAGATAATTATGCGCACGAAAAGCTTGATAGCATGTTATGTTTCTATACAATCGGGAAGAATAATGTAGTTGGTGTTGTTTTGTGTACTGAAAGTTTACCAAATTTACGGAGAAAAGCTAGGAATATGAAGTGGTCAATTATATTCTACTACAAATCCCCAGTACAGTTTGATCATCTAGATACGATTTTCCCCTTAAAATGACAACCTAAGGTTGGGGAAGCAGTTATTACATGGATGCGATTTTACGCTGGCATATGATGACATAAACGGTACCCCGGGGTACCAGACGAAAATCCGCCATTTTGTTTAATTATTTATTTAATTTTTAGGGCTGTACTGTGGGTATAGCGTGCATACAATCGCGCGCTGCACTGCATGCACAACGCAATAGCTGCGGTACGGTTGGACGCAAGATGGCGCTACACAACGCGGTACCCCGGGGTACAACGGTACCCCGGGGTACCGCGTGTGTCATCATATATATATACGGTACTTACCCTCTGCCGCTGCGATCAACCCCTTCATCGGAGTCGGAGTCTCCCTCTGCAGGTTCGGCGGTTACCTCCACCTTCTCGATCTCGTCATCGTCCTGGTCCTGTTCATCCCTGATCTTATTGATCGCATCTTCCATGGCCGACGCATCCATCTCGGCATTGTCATCGTCGTCATCACTCGAGAGAACAGCTGCAACAACAGAATCAAATTAACACTTATAACATTACAATTCGGGGCTCGACACTAGCACTAGCACTTGCCAGCTTGCTCGGGGCAAGTAAAAATTGGTGTCGGGCGAGTAAAATATCATAATTGTTCACTTGATCGGGCAACTAAATACTATTTAATTCATGAGACAACAAAGTAGTTTCATTATGTGTAAATCTCACTTAGAAGGGGGCAATGGTTAGACTTGTTATACACTAAAACATGTCTAGTTATACCAACGTAGTGATACAGAAAAGGGGATGTTATAGAGGATTCATGTATATGCAAACTGCGCTCAATGAAAAGTCTATGGCCGGTATTCTACTAAATATAATAGACTTAAGCTAGAATAAAAGGAGAAAAATAATCACTAACCAGTAAAACCCGTTCCACATCAATGGAATTTGACTAGCACATTGATTGTAGTCATGCGCCACCAGGGATAAGCTAATATTGTTTCTTATCAGACTTACATGTACCTTCCAAAATGCCACCAGTAATATTATGTCCTCTGACTAAAAGGACATAATATAAATGGTGACATGTAATGTTCAACCATGTCATTGGAATGTCAAGCATCCCATTGTCTGGATGTCTAATGACAAGAAACAATCAGAGGTGGTGCATGACAACCATCGATGTTATTGTTAAATTCCACAGATGTGACCTGGTTTAACGGGTTACCGGTAATTTCGGTCTTTTAAGTCTAGCTGAAGTTAATAAATTTAGTAGAATACTGGCCATTATGTGTCGTTCTCATTAGAAGGTTTAAGCGAGAAAGATTAAGATATCGTTACACACAATTTTTGCTTTGCGCAAGTATTGGACTTCTTTTAATACAACAATACATCTTCCTTCATCAAATGTTTCAATAAAGATTTCAAATTTCAAAGAAGCAAGAATTCCATCAGGATAAAATGTGAGACATGAATACAAGATATCTGCAGACATATAAATGAACATGTTTTGTGGTAAAGAAAACATAAATTTTCGTGGTATCGCATCACAATTTGCTTTGCATTTTTGCATGACTGCTATACAAAATATCTTTTGTGTAGCAGTTTTCTTCCATAGAAGTGTACAGAATTTCATTTGAAATATTTATCCATCGGGTGAAATTGCTAATCAAATTTGAGGAGGAAAATTATTCCCTGATGATAATATTGACGTCTTACCTGAACTCTTCTTCTTCTTAGCGGCTTGTGGTTGCAGCTCAGCCTCACCGAAACCCTGTTATTAAGATGTACATGAAATACAGGAAAACATTTAAATGATCAAGATTTGTCAAGCCATTTTCAAATTATCATACAAAATAGATGAGCATTGTTGATTATGATGTCCAGATAATACACAATACGTGTGCATGCATACAAGCTTTTCGTTTTCATTAAAGGGATCTAGTAACATTGTAAAATTGAACAAAACTTCTAAGAACTCTTTACCTTGAAATAATTTTCCAGTTTTATCTCAGTCATAGTGATTCAAATATGCACTCAAAACTTAATTATAGTCAAATTTCAATATATTGAAATGAAAAACTGGAGAGAACACTACCAAAAAAAGGGGGAAAAAAGAAGAAAAATCACACCTCAAATTCTTCTTCTTCATCGCTGGAACCAAAGATGTCTGCAATCAGCTCTCCTACACCTTCCTCCCTGTCAAGGAAAAACAAACATCAGATTTATTAGTCAAACCTCCACACCAACTTTATTTTCTCCTTGCCCATTTGGGCAAATAAATTCATGAATTTTCAGATTTTACTTGCCCGAACAGAAACCCCCCCCAAACCCCCCCCCCCCCCAAAAAAAAAAGTGAAACAAATGAAAATGTAATCACGCTCCTTAACTGGATTTGCTTGGCCAATTTCTTGCTCGTTTCTACTTTGTAGATGAGATTTACGCACAACTCAAGGAATTACATTTTTCTCTCGTAGTTGAAAAGAAATTTGTTTTTTAGCTTTTTTTAGGGAGTTGTGAGGACTAAATCGCCCCCAGGGGCCCAGGCCCAAAGTATTTTTGTCACTGATCAACCAGGATAATTTATTGGTCGGATAAATTGGAACAAATACAATGATATCGAAAATAATATCGCTAGTGATATTCGTTTGTCTTGCAATGTATGGTCAACAAGGAATCTAAAAGATCACGACGTTTCGTGATAAACGAATATCACTAGCGATATTATTTTCGATAACATATCCGCAATGAGTAATATATTTAGTATTAAATACAATGTTCACATCATGGAGGGAAGCCATACTCACTTCTCCAGGCCCCAATTATTTTTTGCCACTGATCAACACTTTATTGGTTGTAGCTCATAAAATGTTTGCATCAATGAGGGAAGCCATACTTTTTTTTATACTTTTTTTGTTGTTGTATAGATGCAACAGTGAACAACAGCCCACTAGAGCATTATGGTCCACTAAATTTAAATTGAATAAATTTAATTAATTTAAGGAAGAATAATTAAACAAAATCACTTACTTCTCCTCTTCCTCCTCGCTCTCTTCTCCACTGTCTCTCGCCACTACTTTCCTCTTGGGCTTGGCCCTTCCAATGATGTCATCTTCATCGTCACTGGCTTCTCCTGCAAATAACAAAACATTGATCAGATATTACATGATACATGCTTGTCAACTAGGTGATTCAAAAGAGGTCCATACAAAAATAATAATAATATAATATCCATTTTTATATAGCGCTTGATCACCGAGCGCTTGGAGCATTATTACCTAGCCGAGCTACCATGATGTGGTGCTCAAGCATTTCAAGGAATAAATTCCTGCCAAGTACCCATTTACTACACCTGGGCTTAGAGCAGCAAATGTGGATAAAGTGTCTTGCTGAAGGACACACGTGCCGCAACTGGGAATCGAACCCACGACCCTCGTACTGAAAGACGAAGGCCCGAACCAATATACCATGACACTCCCACAATGTAATAAAATTCCCAAATGTTTTTTTACCTGAATGTTACCTAATATCACAGTCTCAACCATACAGGTACATGTATAATCAAGAAAATATTTAGATGGGAACTGTTGTTCATAAATTGAGTGCATTAATTAATAATAACAGGGGAAGTTACAGGTCAGGAGAAATAAATAAAAAGAATAAAATATGAAATATTAAGAATTTTACCTTGAAGTTCTGCCATGAAGTCATTGCCAGCCTCTACATCAGGCTCCTCAGCTGCAGCGTCCTCATCACCCGAGACCTTGGCTTCCTCTTGTGCCTCTTCCTTCTGCCCCTCCTCATCATCAGCTTCAACTCTCACCTCTTCCTCTACTCCCTCCTGCTCCCCATCCTCTCCATCCACGACTTCTCTCTCGGCACCCTCCTCCCCTTCTTCCTCTTCATACTCGATGTACTCCTCCACCACTTCGGCATCCTCGTCGTCATCATCAACGATCTCCTCCCACTCTTCTTCCTCCATCTCCAGATGCTCCTCGTCGCCAGCCTCAACGATCTCCGGCTCTGGCTCGTCCTCCTCGTTGTACTCCTCGACATACTCCTCTTCGATTTCTTCAAGGATTTCCTCCCCCTCTTCTTCCCCCTCACTCACGTTTCCCCCTCGCTGTTGGATGTCCTCTTCGTCTTCGTCCTCGTACAACGGCTCATTCTCTTCTGCTTCCTCCTCATCCTCACTGAACTTGGCCTCGATTTCATCTTCGACTTGCTGCACTGGTTGCTGGACGAGGTCATCACCGAAGTCCGCATCCTCATCGTCTTCCACCTGTTCGTACAAATCATCCTGCACCTTCCTCTTGTCTCCTTCTTCCTCCACCTGATCCTCCTGGTCCCCTATCTGCTCTTCATCGCTGAGGATCTCCTCATAGTCATTAGCAATATTCTGCTGCTGCTCCTCACCTTCACTCTCTTCTCTCGCCTCCTCTTCTTCCTCCTCCTGGGGCGAGACAGCTTCCCGTTCATCATCACTCGCTTCCAGATCTCCATCACTGACCTGCTCGACGTCGCTGACCTGCTCGACATCGCTGACCTGCTCAACATCGCTGACTTGCTCCAGTCCTCCATCACCATCCACCCTTTGCTCCTCTCCTTCTTCCTCCTCCTCATATGGGAGCTCGCCATCACTCTGATCATCTGCATACTCCACTTGCCTCTCCCCATCTTCATCCCCGACGACCTCCCCTTCAGAATCTTGTCCAGCATCTTCTCCTTCCTCGTGCTCCCCATCCTCGAGCTGCTCGCCCTCCTCCACCTCCTCCCCTTCTTCGATCTCTTCTCCCTCCTCCAACTCTTCTCCCTCCTCCACTTCTTCTCCTTCCTCCACCTGTTCTCCTTCTTCAATCTCCTCCCCTTCATCAGCATCATAGCCACCATCCTCCCTCTCCTCATACTGCTCCTCCTCTTCAAAATGCCCTTCCTCTTCACGTTCCCTTTCATCTAATTGTTGCTCCTCCTCCTCCTCCACCTCCTCCCCTTCCTCCGAGCCAACATCCTCATAACGAGGCTCATTGTCCTGTTCAATACTGCCCTGCTCTAAATCGTCTTCTGGCCCGTCACTCACTCTATCGTACTCGTCGTTGACTCCTTGTCGTTCCTCTTCTTGATCCGATATGACTTCTCCTGCTTCTCCTTCTTCCCCCTCCTCCTCCTCCTCTCTTTCATCCTCTGCTGGTGATTCATATTCTCCTTCCTGAAATAACCGATAAGGGCAATTCCACGGTTAGTAACGTTACATTTAGAGCATATTTTCATAACATATTCTACTATAACACCACCATCTATTCATTTCAAGTCACAATCATGTTACAACATGTTCACCCACCCTAGGTCTATAATACAAAAAAAAATGAACACAATTGAAATAATATTCGCGTCGCCATGGCAACTTTTATTGTCGGTTAGTAACGTTACAAAAAAAGGACATGGGAAAAAAATCAATCTTTTCAAATGAGAAGTCTTCTAAAACCTTAGATAATTCCAACAAAGTGCCATATTCATTTTACTTCTAGTTAGTTGGCACATGTTTCAGCCAATAATTAAAGCATCTTGACTCATATTTTTTTCATTAGGCTCCAAAATCATGGTTAGTAACGTTACGGTTAGTAACGTTACACTTTGTCCGTGCAAAGGTAAAAGTTACCAAACATCATTTTTTTTACCCTCCCTTCGCCTCAAAATCACAAGTAATACTTAGGAATTACAAGTAAATCAACATAACTATCCATATTACTCTTAACTTTTAAATTCTTTAACTAGAAACTCTTAACTCACAACTTGAAACATGAAAACTGTTTGAAAACATATCTTATCCAATACATTCCATAGTTCACCAAAGTTCATCAAGTGGTAGGTTAATAATGCATAATTTGTAATACCAGTTAACTGTTTATTTGCAAGCATTTAGATTCAATATATTTGTAGTATTTTAGCAGGCAAATATTGAGTAGAGATATATCAATCCAAATGTTCATTTGTTGACTTGTTCAATAATCCAATTAATGTTACATTCAGATTCTTACAAAAACTTTAAATAGTACTTTGTTCATAGTATCCAATTCAAATACATGTAGCTTTGTGTAAATAAAATAATTATGTGTGTTTTAATACAAAACTCATTGGAGAGATAGAATTCTAAAAAGAGATGTTTGTAGCTAGTTTCTTCTTGATTTGGAGCTGTTTTTGCACACATTTTGGTAGGGAATGTTCTTGCATCTTTTTCTCCTCCCAGCTCCTCTTCATGGTAACTGCTTTCTTATCTTTGTACTCCTCATACTTGCCAGTCCTCTTCAAGTTCACTATTGATTTTGCTTCATGACCTACAGATAGAAAAATAAATAAAAACAAAATATAATGTATTCATGAACTAAAAGATAGGCAAGTAGTAATTAATTAAGATGAACATTTTCTGCATCATATTGCAGAGTAGAATACTTGAATGAGTGTTGGAAAGTTCCCACATGACACAAACAAATGAGATAAAACAATTGTTACAAATATAGTATACCTGTAAAAATATTTCAGTCACAAAATTGGTTTTAAGACTCTTGTTGTATCCCTTAGAAGTTGTCACTAAATTAAAATACTACTTTTTGCAAGTGCTTCATCACTAAAGATGTTTTTTTTACATACAAGTTTCTATGGCAACCGACATGGCTAATCATAATGCACCCCTAAAAACACACAAACATAAACATCTCTGGACAGTGTAATTACATTAAATATACACTTGTAAGTTTATGTAATCCATTACAATATATTTGTTTTATATCAATATATTAGTTTTCACTGTAAATACAATATATATCATTATCATTAATCAGTGTAAACTGTACACAGTGTATTCAGTACAACAAAATACCTTGATATAGGGTATAAATGATAATTAAGATTATAATTACTACAATAATTCAACTTACCAAAGACAGGTCGCTGCTCGTCAAAGTAGAGTCAACTATATTTTCCAATGACTACTTTCCAGGAGAAAGATTTATGAGGAGTTTACACTAAAATACTGCTCGCGCTGAACATCAGATACTGCACATGTTCTTGCATAGAGCATAGATATGAGATGCTGCACACATGGGATGCTGCACATGGTTGAATAACTCACATTACTTTTAAAAATTGATCATCCATTGTTCTAAAGTGGCCTCTTTTGTCTTACTTTACATATCCTTTCACTCACTTTTGATTAGGGCCAGCTTATAAGTGTCTCTTTCACTGTTGTTATGGTTAGTAACGTTACACTCTGTATCATAGACTGGTTAGTAACGTTACATGGTTAGTAACGTTACAGATTTTGACTGCTTATAATTAATACATCATATAATATTTGTAAAATTTGTTCCTTAATTTTGATAGAGCATTGCCTGGAAGAGAAAAATTTGAAGTAGGAATATTATAAGGCATTGCATTCTCTCTATAGAAAAATAAATCCATGTTTTGGTTAGTAACGTTACATGGCATACCAATGGTTTTTAATTTCACTCACTGTTGGCATAAGCAACTCAGATTCTTAATTTTGCATGATAAATCTATTAGAGCATTGTACTCACTAAATAAATATGATAAGTTTGTAAGGTCTTGTGTATTTTCATGCTCATAATGGCTTAATCAACTTTTTCTTAACTTACATTAGAAATAACACAGGAAAATATCACCAATATAAATTTGCTATTTTTACCCACTTTTACCACAGTCAAAGCAAAATAAATAACCTTTCCAGTAATTTTGATGTGTCTTTAATCATATACAACCAAAAAATGTAAGAAAAAGACACTTTGAAATTTTGGGGTCATGTCCACATAATCATGGAATTGCCCATAAACAGATAGGTGGGTCAGAATAAAAACAATTTAAAAACAAAACAAAGAAAGAATACTTAGTTGAAATATATTATCATGGGTTTATTTGGTTTAAAAATTGTAGTTCTTAGATGATTTGAAGAAAAAAATGACCCTCTTCTAATACTGTACTAAACTACATGTATATTTATAATGTTTCTTTGAAAGAGTAGGAATGTTCAGCTTGCTACAATAATAATCTAAGGAAAATATTTTGTTAAGTCACATCATATTGATCAAGGATTTATTAAGATATATACAATTAGCTTATTTATGAGTATATTTTCTCATCTTACCTCATATTCGCCAGCGTGTTCATCTTGAACAGGAGTGCTCCCTCCACTCCCTGACCCTGTGAATGCAAGGGCAGAACAAAATTAAAGGGTGGACTAAATTACAAATACATGTTGACTTTTGTTTATCTGTAATAATGAATACATCACATATATTTTGACTATTTGATGTACATTTTTGTCATATTTTTGATATTATTTTTTATATTATTTGTATTCTACCTGCTAAGATCCACCCCTAAAAAAAACACTCCAGCATTGACTTTTGTGACATCATAATACCATTCAACCATCAGTCAGCTAGATAAACATGAACAAAAGATATGTTCTCACCCACTGAGCACCTTATTGCATTAGCATTGGATGTTTTCATTGAAACCCTTCTTTTCATGGTGAGTGGGCATTGTATAAAACATGCAATGCTATTGTGAACATGTGGTCAGTTGATAGGAAGGGTCATACCAATGTCTTTTGTTCATCTAGCTGACTGATGGTTGAATGGCATTATGATGTCACAAAAGTCAATTGCTTCTGGAGGTTTTTTTTTTAGGGGTGAAGCTTAGCAGGTAGAATAAAAGTAATAGAAAAAATAATATTAAAAATATAACAAAAATGTACATGTACATCAAATAGTCAAAAGATATGTGATGTATTCATTATTACAGATCAACAAAAGTCAACATGCGTTTGTAATTTAGTCACCCTTTAAAGGTACACTTGAGTATTTACTTCCCGAAATGCCCCTTGAAAATAGAATAGACAGGCCAGGCCGGTTAATGTTATTCAACTCTTGGTTCACTAATCACATGATGCCAGGTACCACAGGGTGTCTAATATAATACAGGGGAAATTTTGACACCACAATATTTGAAGAATTACAAATTACAGCCATCACCATCACAGAAAAATGAGGATTTGCAAGTTGTAAAAGTTGTTGTTCAACTTGTTGTACAGCTCGATTGAATATTCTATCCAAAACTTCAAAAGTTATGACCGAGTTTCTTGCGCATTAATTAATTTAATTTTAATCTATCTTTTTTGGATCTCGTGCCGAGAATTGAAGTTGATCGAAAATCGAAACAAATTTGTCCAGAAACAGAAACTTGGTAATTTACTCTTGTCATCTTCGACTTGAGAAAGATGAGAAACAACAATTTAAAATTGTAAAAAGGTGAAGTGACGTGAAGTGAACTTACCACTTTCGTACTCTTCTTCCATATTTGTCTCAATAGTCGAGAGTTTGTTGATGAAAGTCCGTCTCTCAAATGTTGGTGGAGTAAATTTGTTTCTTGAAAAACAATCGGAAGTGTCGTCGCGTTGTCCTCAGTCTCAGATTATCAGGTTCAGTCAATCAAGTCAGTTGCGAATAGGCCAATTTTAAACATCGGCAAAAATCAGCACGTGGGACTACACAAGTCGTATAAATCCAAACATCGCGTTAAAATGACGATGGCGCTTATCGCGAACTCGTCAGGCTCCACATTGACAAGTTCACTGTTGTATTACTGGTAAATAAACATGAAGTCGATCTACATTTTCAGATGCAATTGATGACAAATATAAACGTTTGATGTTGCCATCAAAAAGCAAATTTCCTGAAAGAAACGCAGTGTTTTTGGCACGCAATTATATCCGCTGCGCTTGACAATACAGATGCCAGACAATTCGACCAACGGACAGCTCGACTCATATCAACTCGACCGGGTCGAGTTGTCTGGGACGGGAAAACTCGACCCCTTTAATTTTGTTTGATTTTCAGCAATTGTTTCTTAATGTTCATAAACAGAGAACAGAATAATAACAGTTTTAATGAAACATGAAATATAATTTTTTACCTTGCATACATCCACAAGAATTAATATGGAAGATTAATAATGACGCCTGGGGGCTTTTGTTAGAGTAATATTTTTGGCAAATTAAAAAATTGATAATTGGAGATTAATGCGCCTTTGGACTATAAGGTTGGGGCTTTTGTAAGGTAGTATTTTTTGCAAATAAAAAAATTATAGTTGGCGATTTTGCTATCCACCTAGAAATAATTTGCATACACTTACTCTGTTGGCCCTAATTGGCACGTTGGCCACTAATGGCGCCTAGTTGGACTAAGGTGGGGGCTTTTGTTAGGGTAATATCTTTTTTGCAAATTAAAAAAATTGAAATAATTTAACTATTCACTGACTCCGTTGGTCGTTGGCTGACCAACAATCTAGAGGAGTGGTTGGTGGGGTATTCTGCAGTTGTTCCTAAACAAGTATTAATACTGAAAATTAAATTCACTTCATAAAATAAAAAAATAATGGAGGTTACAGTAAAGATAAAAGGAGCTTAGACATGCTACTCCCCACTTAGCCCAAGAAATCCCCATCGGGCCGCGAATTTTTAAACCGTAGGATGGCAACTGGAGATTGATGAATTATTCATAAGCAGCGATGTAGGTCAAGGGCTACTCATGAATATTCATTACTTGGATTAGGGTTTGGATGAGTTTGAGGATTATAATTACAATGAAACTGACCATCGGCAATTTACGTGGCCTAATGGTCTTGCTGTGGACTTCAACACTTCTTGATAACATGGGTTACAATCCTCTGTTCTTCTTTTCTTTTGCCATAATAAGTGTTGAGTAGCGGTTTATTTAGTAAATGTATCATGCACAGTTTTCACTAAGGTCTGAAAACTGTGCCCAACATCACTGCGCATGCTCACTGCTTATCTCCAGTTGCCATCCTACGGTTTAAAAATTCGCCATCGGGCCACCAAAGCACTGATTAACTGATTACACCATCACACACATACACTCGCTCACTCGGCCATACATCAGGCACCGGCCCCTTTCCCTTTATCTGCTAATTTTGATTTCAACCTAAAAACAACAACAATTGATTAACAATGTAGACAGCTGTCACATTAAACGAAAGACAGGAGAAATCCCGAAACCTTAATGATAATTAGCTAGCTCCCAATAATCCAAACAACATAATATCAATTCATAATTATGAAAAATAATTATCAAATTACATTTACTTTATGTTGTTCCAAGTTTTGTACTTGAAGTGAACCCCTAATTTACCATTTTAATACCTGCCCTTTTTGCTTCTTCTTCATAATCCCAAATAATTGTCTGTATTTTTCGTACAGAAATAATTACGCTCACGCACATGCACGCACACCCACTTTTTTTTAATGATTTTTATTTCTCCAAATTAACATAACATTTACAATTGAATAACATTTCAAATAGTAAAAGTTTACATCTCAAGTGTACAAATCAAGTGTAATTCACAAAAATATAAAAAAGATAAAAAAAAGAAGTAAGACATGCTACTTCTCCCACCCCCCCCCCCCCCCCACCCCCAGCACACTCACCCTCCCCCCCCCCCCTTCGCCCGGAAATCTTCTCACATTCAATTTATAAAAAAAACATAATAATAATAATAATAATTTTTAAAAATCTTTAAAAAATACATATTTAAATCAATAATTTTTAAATGTTAAAAGCTCAAATTCTGCAATGCAAACACTTTACCAAAAACGCTCACTAAAACTTACCCGCACACACGCACACACACACCCACACACACACACACACACATACTTACCCTGGCATACTTGTGGGCACCGACTTGTGGGGTACTTGTGCTACCACAGGCTGAAGGAGTGCTACTTCAAACTGTTTTTTTTTTCCACAAAATCTTTGCAACGAAAAAAGGCAACCTTCTGAGTGCATGGGAGGGTAGGGGTGTGTCTAGAAATTTTTTTCCCCTCAAGTATCACTTATGGGCCACAGTCACAAGATTTTGTCACATAACTCTTTGAAGCTAAATACGCCGATTTAAGGCTATTCCTTAGTGGGGTCTATGATTTATTCCCCACAAGGAACAAATACCCCACAAGTATATAATTGTACCCACACGAGACCCCACAAGAATGCCGGCGTGAGAACACACACACACACACGCACACACACAGCCACACACACACACACACGCATACACACACTTACTCAAACGCACGGCACATACATTCACTCACACACACACACACACACACACACACACACCCACACACGCACACACACACATAAACACACAAACACACACACACATACACACCCACATGGCACCAAGTTGTTTTTTCAGGATTTTAGTTCGTTTTTTTCATAGAATAAAAAGAGTCGCTTCGGAAATACCTTTGAATATAATATTTACATGTACATTATATACCTCATCCGTCCTGTATCTTACATGCAAACAGAGAACAGGCACATAGCTGCTCAAAAATTATATACCGGTACTTTTTAAAATTTTGCTCTAATATGACAAGTTAGCCCGAATGTGCCCGATTAAGATATCATTTTACCCACTAACCCACATAAATACATAATTTTGCCCAATTTTTGTAATGCTTTCCGGCGGAATATATCACCGTTTAAAAAAAAAAAACCTGAGGCCATAGCCCCTCTAGTCCTTGGTCGTTTCGTACACCTTTGTGATTTGACATTATTGTCATATTGCATGTCATGCATTTGACGCCATTTTTACAATAAATCACAGTGGACATACACAGACATGTACATATTATTTATTATCTATCTATTATATATATACACAATCATGTACATGTACATTAAAAAAAAAAGGTTTGTCACTTTTTTTCCTTCTAATTTCTCTTTTTGTATTAACAATTAAAGGGATGGTTGAGTGTTGGTATAATAGGGGGGCACTTCACAAAATATTTTTTTGTGAGATAATGAAAAACTGACTGTCAAATTTGAAGGAACATACAATTTCAATGATAGAATAAACTTTATTTGAACAAAATCGGTTCAGAAACGGCTGAAATATCCATAAACATATTTGTATTCAAAAATTCTTCACCAGGGGACATTTTGACTTTTTAGAAAAAATGTTAAAATGCTTAAAGATTACTTTGAAAAAAATCTGAATAGGTATTTTTTAAAAGTTGTTGAGGATATCTCTATTGAATCATTATTTTAACAAAACATTAAATGCACAATTTTGTATAAAAAATGGCTAAAACCAATTTTTTTTAGAGAGCGCCCTCTTGAGTTGTTACGGCTCTTTTTGAATGATAACAGGGATTTTACTTAGTCGTTTGTAATTGTGTATACTTTTCGAGCATGGTGAAGTTATAACTATTATTTCATACCGTAATGGTGCAGGTTTTGGTTACTAAAGTTAAGTTTGACCAATACTCAACTATCCCTTTAAATGAATTATTTCTAACTGTCACGGGCAGAATGCATGAGCCCGGGTGGTGAGTCCGGTGTGGTGCTATATCCGTGACCTGCGAAATCCGTACCCAGTCGCAAATGCGCATGCGCTTAGACAGTTATGCCTATTATATATGGTGCGTGTCTTGCGAAAATCGTGTACATTATTACGCCGCAATTTCATTCAAATAACAAATTGACACATGTTTTATCAAATTTTTAAATGGCGTGAATGGATTTTCTTCATCCACCGTCGGGTTTTGACAACACTTTGTGCTGCAAGGAGCCTCAAGGAGGGATTTTGCATGCTTTATTACAAATGGCATGAATGGGAACGAATTTTGCAGGCAATTTTCCCACAGGTGCGCATGCGTATTTGCGACTGCGTACGAATTTCGCAGTGCGTACGGATTTAGCGTGACACCGGCTAGTGATCGGCATTCTCCACTGCAGGCACGCACATAATCAATCAATCAATCAAAACAATCCACAAACCAAAATGAGTAGTAAACAAAGCACTCAAAATAAATGTAAGTTCAGGCAGAGTATAAGGTGAGCTGGTGCTATATTTATAACTAAACAGATACAAACCAAATCATTTTGTAAGGGCTTACAATTCGCCCCATAAACATTATCTCTTTTGCTAAATTAACAACAAAAAAAACAGCCAGTATTAAGGGATCACTTTAAAGTTTTAATTGATTTAGTTATTTCAAACCATATCCTATGAACAGGAGTATCCTTTTATCTAGACAGAAAAATCCACCTCGTTATGGGGGGGGGGGGGGGGGGGGTCCTTTAATATAATGACGTCATACTATATTACATGTATGTAGAGAACGGGTGAGAAAAAAAATCGTCAAAGAACCCTCGAAACATTGGCTGATTTGTTTTTTATCATGCATTGTGATAGACAGGTACATGACATATGTGCGATGTAAGACTCCATTATCATGATTATTATATAGATGTTTTACCACCAGTGGCAAAGCCAGGAATGTAGCAAGGGGAGCTCCAACCTGGGAGCACATATAAGCCTGAGCCGCTAGGGTCCTCCCTTAGGGCCTCTGGCGGGGTCCTGGGTACGCGGCCCCCCAGAAGCTTTCGGATTGTATATAGCTTTCCAAAGCCCCACAATAACAAATTCCCGGCGAACAACCAACAAGCAAACAAAAAAACAACCCAAAAGGGGTGCTCGGGCCCATGAGCCCCCGCCCCATCGCCTCGCCATTGTTTACCACATAAAGAAAATATTTGTATTCCTGCATGTCATTTCAAAAACAAGTATTAATGAAGAGCTCAGTTCCAAAAGGCGCTAAATCAACGTATTTCCATACAAATTGAGTTAACGATATAATTATCTATATTTATAAGCTACGTAGCTATCTAGAAAACCACATTTTAGGACAAATTACTCATTCAAAATCAAAATATGGAAAGATTAATTTGCATATTCCCATAGCTAGCAGGTTTACAAAGTTTGGCAAAGAAACCCGTTTTCCTCGAAAGTTGAAAAAGTTGATATAGCGCCTTTTGGCAGAAAGCTCTTCAATTTTGTCAAAATATGTACAGAGCATTATTTTGGTTATGACACGTTCCACATGTATTGGATATAATTATCTAAAAATAAAAATGAGCAATTCAAATTTCGGCGTGAAATTTCGCCTCGGATCAAAACTCAGACCTCCGGATTGCTTGGCTGATGCTCTAACCGGCAAAGACCCTCGCGTATACTCTTTTTCATGGGGGGTCTTTTATACACAATATTATGTTATCCTTATTCCCATTTTTAACCTTCCAAGCAAAACAAGAGGAAGAAATATGGTTTTCACCACTTTGTCTCGCCTGAAAATATGATGTGTTTGATTGTTTGATAATTTTGAAATGAATTTGAATTGAATTATACCGATTCGACAAAATCACAAATTATTTACAATATTTAACAATTTCTCATCAATTGGTGAAAAATGACTGTACAATAGCATTATTATGCTAGTAAAACTATAGCACTTAAGCAGGAGATCATTTGAGCAACTAAAATATTTCAAAATACATGTATACATAATATGACACAAATCAATCAATCAAGATTATACAGTAACATCGTCTCATTAATTATACGTTTTAAGAAGGACATGAATTAAATATGTACTGGATATTTCTTATACAAGTTACAATTTAGATATATCTTATACAAGTAAGTCCGAAAATCACATGATTTGCCCGAATATGACATAAACATATCATTTTTCCCAAATGTGAGGAGCCTCTTCAAGAATATGGCCGTTTTCACGATTTTGCCTGAAGGTGATAATAATATGAGCCTACACGACTTTGAGACGCCATTTGTCCGCATATTGCTGTTTTCAAAACTCTCGGGAAGGGGGTGCAGCCCCTAGCCCCCCCCCCCCCCCCCCCCCCCCCCTCACCCCTTCGCCTCGCACTTCGAAATATAGGAAACCTTTTCTAATGGACGTATGTATATAGAAGCTTATACATCTTGACAAAAAACCGAAAATTATGAAATCATCTTCGGGAATTAATAATAAGTTTTCTGTTTTACTGTTCAAATTTCTCTCAAATGGTAATGTGTACTGTAAGACTATTAAATCAAAGTAATACTTTTCAAAAACAAATCTTGGACTGTTCGATCAGTCTTGGGATTTACCATCAAAAATATATTTTCTTCAGTTCCAGACAACAATTTGAACATTGTGTTTACTGAAATATATTAAAGGGATAGTTGAGGTTTGGTAAAGAAGGCGCTGCACGAAATAATTTATTTGTAAGGTAATGAGTGTAAAATTTGAAAGAAGATACCACTTTAATGACAGGATAAACTTTATTTGATCAAAATCGGTTCAGAAACGGCTGAAATATCCATAAATATAACCATTTGTAATTATTGTGGGGTCCCACAATAATTAAATAATGTTAAACCAGCCGTTGAAAAAAAAAAATGTACACTTTTCAAAATTATACAAAAGATGTTTTTAAATAGTTGTTGATGATCTCTCTATTTAATCAATTTTTTAACGAAACATCACATGCATAATATGTTTAATTTAAATTATTGAAACCAATGAGTTTTTAGTGAGCGCCCTTTTGAGCTTTATTGGCTCTTTTTGAATGATAACAGGCTTTTTACTTTGTTGTTTGCAGTAGCGTACCCAGGAATTTGTCAAGGGGGGGTAGGGGGGGGGGGGGGGGTGATGGTGAAGATTTTTCAAGGGGGGGGGGGTGTAGATGAAGATTTGTCGAGGGGGGGGGGGGGGGGTGTCAGTGAGGATTTTTCTAGGAGGGGGGGGGGGGGGGGGAGTTGTCGGTGAAGTTTTTTCGAAGCCGAGTCAAAGATCCGTCAAAAATGTCGAGGCCGAGACCGAGACCATTTGGTTTTCGGAGCCGATCCAACATGTTGAATCGGTCTCGAATGACCTCCGACTGGCACTTGATGGAAACCGGAGTCCTGAGGCAGCGCATACTGAGTTAATCCGGCTGAAAACGAGTCGGATCGGGTCGAGTCGGCTCTGTCTGCGCCGGCCTTTACTCAACTGGGATCCGACGATCGGTCCTTCGATTTACAGTCAAATATTTCTTCAGTTCTTTCCAGAAGTATTTTTGCCCTACGTCATTGTTGGTCCAGTAGAGATATGATCCATGGTCGCTCAGAAAAAGCCTTACAAGAAACGGAAGCTCATCGTCTTCGACGTCCTCTAAGAAGACCAGGAGGACATTTTCTGTCTGGGCATCGTTCACGTGATTCAGAGCGATGCGAAACTTGGTCATGAACCATTGGTCGTTTACAGCTGCCGCGCTGACGAGGATCAGGGTCTTAAAGCTATTTTCCACCGCGTGGAGAACAGCATCAAGAACATGCATGCCAAGGAAGAGGTCTTCATCTCCAAACACGTTACTAGCCAGATGTGGACAGCTCTCTGCGACGAAGGGTCGCAGTTGCCTTTGTACCCACCCCTCGCCTTCATCAGAGAATATGACATTTAGGTGAAAGTCAAAGTCCTCTGGATCGCGAGCATCCTGGATCTCTTTGTAGCCTACCAAGGCCAGTTTCAGAAGAAATAACTTGTACTTCAGACGCCAGCGGTTGTGGTACATCAGCACTAGAATGACCAATACTGCTAGTCCACACACAGTAATAGCAGCGTAAAGTGTAGCGTTTGTGTCACACAGGCCTTTCGGATCGAAGTTTATCAAGGGTTTCCCGCGAAACGGTTCCAACGTGGCCGACACGGGCGAGCAGATGGTTTCACTTTCACTTTGAATCTGCAGAGAACCGCGAAACCAATCAACTAACCAACGAAGCTGACAATCACAGACTAGTGGATTTCCCGATATATCGATCCACTGTAAAGACGACCATACAGGGTCGAAGGTACTTTTGTTGAAGCCTGCAAAGTGATTATGCGACAGTGTTATGTTGATAATTAATGAATTGTGTTTGAAGAAATCTGGATCGAGACTGTCTAGTTCGTTATTATCAGCATGGAATATTGAAAGTTTTGGCAAGTCATTTAACGAAGCCGGGTGGAAGTTATGAATGTGGTTATTTTGTAGAAATAATGTCTGGAGTGATTTCAATCTCTTAAAAGCACTCGATTTGACAGATCTTATTTCACATGTACTCAGATCTAGTTTTTTCAAAGACCATAAATCCTGAAAAACGCTGGAGGGTAGCTCATAAAATAAATTATCTCTCAGGTCTAGAGAGCGTAAGGAATGCAGTCCTTGAAACAATGACACGTTCAAGATATCGTTCCATAGGGCATGAGATTCGATGGATGCATCGGCCATGTTAAGCACCTCAAGAGAAGGAGTGTACTTGAAGGTTTCTCCCGGATTTAAGCAACCTGAAAAGATCTTCATACGATCAAATGTGAGGGATACTAGATTGGGCAACTGCATCGTAAACGAAAATATTAACCCACCCCCAGCAAGCTTTAATGTGCGCAAGTTTTGAAGTACTGAACAAGAATCCAGATGCACAGTAGATAGATCTTTTTGTATCAAATTTAGTATGGCTAAATTGTTCAAACCATAAAATGCAAATGGTTTTATGTCTTGCAATCTATTGCCATGTAGACCGAGCATCGTCAGATTCACGTCCCAAGAAGAGTTAAAAGGATTTATTGAACTGATTGAATTGGAACCCAGATAGAGTTTGTGTAGGCTAGTCATGCCAGAGAAATACTCAGGCCTCAATGTCTCGATTCCGTTTCCATACAAGTATAAACTTGATACTTTTGTCAGCTTCCTAAATACGTGCGGATAAAGCATCAATTTATCGTCCAAGACTAAATACAGCTCATTTAAGGGATAATCCTCTAATGCGTCAAATAAATCTGATGGAATCTGATCTATAAAAGTGACATGTAAGACCTTTATACTTGATCTGGCAACGCCTTCCAGGAAATGAGTCCATGTCGTAGACGCAATGTTGTCTCCTCCAAATGAAAGAGACCGGACACGTAGAGAGGCGATGACATCTGGATCGATTGATTGAATCGGGTTTAAGCTTATGTCAAGGGAGTCACAGTGACAATCCAACGTAAATGTTTCGGGAGTAAGGGATGGGATATGATTAAAGGTTAAATCTATAAATCCGTTTTGCTGCATTTTACAGGCAGTAAAGTTTACGGATGTTAGATTATTGCCCATCAGTTGTAGTGCGAGAAGGTTGGAGGATTCCACGATGTCACTTGGTAACGATGTCAATCCACACATGGAAATATCTAAGATCTGAAGTTGTTTGGACCATTCAAATATTCCGTTACCTAGGTGAAGATGCGTGTTTGAATTAAGACTGAGTGTGGTCAATTGTGTGAGAGGTTTGAATGCCGCATGTTCAATCCTACTTAGATTATTGGAAGAAAGACGCAAACTATCCAAATGTACGTATCGACTGAAGGAGTTATTCCACAAAGTCTGAATTCGGTTACTAGATAAGTCAAAGTACTTCATATCTGCTGGTAAATCGCTGGGTACAAATGTGAGATGTATGTTACTGCAGTCGACGCCTTTCTCAGCTTCATACGTAAACAGGGTACAATACTCAGTTCCGTGTCTCATTTGATTTCGAGCTGTTTCAAGCGGTGTTAAAGCAAAATCTTTGCGCTGATGAAAAGACGCTCTCGATGCTGCCTCGGATCGTCCATCAAGGTACATCGCCACGCTGATGCACACGGCGAAGAATATACTCCTACGGTTCAACATTGTTCTCGATGTTAACATTCTAAAGAAACAAATGTGTAACAATCCTTGTTACATGCATATGCACGTACTGACTATCGGCCTACCAAACTAAAGATAACACTTTGTGGAGGTCGCCATGGTTGGGGTGTGATATATCAATTGAATGAACGTTAACCATGAATCTAGATGTTGATGGCTAGAATCATGTCAGGGTAAACCAGTCATTGCTTCCCTATCCCGTTAGCGGATTTAATATAAAGTTACAGCGTCTTCAAATGCTCACAAGATAGCGAGAGTCTATTTTAGTACTGCTCTATTAAAGTCCTGCGAGAATCACATACAGTACAGTGCACCGGTAATAGACCACCCATCTTTCTTCAAATTGTGCTGATAAAAGTCCGCCTTGGCTCCCTTTCCGTTTATTTCAAACAAGGCACAAATCTAAAGGAAATTTGAGAAAATATCAACGTTTACGTACCGGCATAAAGCATGCATTTGATGAAGTTCACGAACATACTGGCCCGCATTCTTTTCAAAGACATATTGTCTTGTTGCTATTTACCACCGGAGATATTCTTATTGTTTCCTATTTCAGTCAATCCCTTGAGTTCTGCTTATAGGTCACCAGCAGTTCAATGTCATGGATGTTCCAGGACGCAATGGCCCGTATTCACAAAGGAGGTTTGTACAAACCCCGGTTCAAACCGCGGTTTACATCTATGGAATGCCAATTGTAAACTGATGGAGAGAGAATGTAAATTCCTTACTTGTTAACAATGTTGATGGTACACATTCTCTCTCCATCAGTTTACAATTGGCATTCCATAGATGTAAACCGCGGTTTGAACCGGGGTTTGTACAAACCTCCTTTGTGAATACGGGCCAATATGGCTGATGACCGACTATACTATGACTGAATTTTGAAGGGCCCATTCTCCTGATGCCTATAAATAGAACCCAAGGGATTGACTAGATAATAAAAGGAAACAAGTAGAATACCGTATGGTGGCGAATATCAACAATACAATAGATATGCAGGTGCAAAATAGTTTAACTGGTTACCGGTAGTCTTTGTATTTTTAGGCCGGGCTCAAGTTGAGGCACTGATGAGAATTATTATCTTTTTAGAAAATTGTTATAGTTAATAATTATAGGTGATAGCCGCGATAGCTATGTACACAGGAAAACTTATAGTAAAAATATATAAATATAGATTTATGTTTGAACATATTTTGTTTCCAAATTAACAACATTTACGTCACTTCATTTATATTAATATAAGTATACTCGAATAATAATATAGCGCCTCATATGATTGATAATCATCTCTAAGCGCTTTACAATGAGACTATATACTCCGGTCACATTGGATACAATGCAAACCAGCACACATTGTGTGCACCATCTCCACTCCCTGGAGGAGCATTCCTTCCAAGCGGCTCATTGAGAAGATCGTTCACATAAAGGCTTTCACCTCCTACCGGGTTCCCATTTATAAACCTGGGTATAGAGAGTAGCAATATGGATTAATTGACTTGCTGTTCAAAAGGACAAACCGCGATGGGCATACTCCGGGTTCGAACTAGGGATCTCACGCTTGAAAAGCGAGCGCTCTACCAATATTGCAACACTACATCCATATTACACACAATCAGCCCTCCATATTATAAATATTAGCCCTCGGAAATGTTATAAAACGTTCAGTCATTGTAACCAAGGTTTTAACAAAAATGAACTTATTGCTAAATGGACTTACCTTTATAAGTTAATGAACTTGATCTTCGTACACAACTGATTACAGTTTCAATGTCGAAGAAAAATAATGCGTTATCTATGTGTGGTAAAATCGGTACACCAGCATAATAGTGATCTGCTTCCTCATTTATACAGTGACGTATAAGATAGGATAAGATAAGATGGAATAAATGGATACTTTTATGCGTGTAAGTGGCCATTATGTGGGTGACAAGTAAACTGTAGTTAAAAATGGTTTCACTTACGATGGTTTAGCATGAACATTCGCAGGGTACATACAACGGGCCGTAAAACGTATTTTACAGGGATCTGCACTAATCAAGTGACGTTCGAAAGTTTAAAGTTTAGAGAAGAAGTTTTCCCCAGTATAAATGTGCATATTATTATTATTGTTATATGTTTAGAAACCCATTAGTGAAAGTTTTTATTACAAATTTGGAGTTTCTATTCTTTGTAATTTTGTCAAGTTTTGTTTTCCGCCCTCTACATGTATATACATATTTCAATTTGCCAACATACGGGGTGCTAAATCTTCCACTGACTTTTTAGAGAGATTTTCATATTTGTTCGTGATTCTTTGATAGCACTTGACAACTTGTTTTACCCTAAACGCATGCACAATCTACTCTGCTCTAAAATATCTGAATATCAGAGAAAATGGATTATGCATTTTTATGAAAAGTAAAATTTTGTAATGAAAGCTTAAAATCATAATACTTGATTGGATCATAACAAATCTGTTCACATTTCGCTATTATGTGTCTAAAGTTGTCTTCCGTTCACCGAATCTCTTGTAGGCACTTTCCGTGAAAGTTTTTAAAATGTCATACGTCCGAGCTAGACGCCCTCATGTAATTTGTTATCAAATGATGATCAGATGAGTCACTAAATAACATACAACAAATATATATTTTCACACACACACGCACGCACACACCCACACACACACACACATACACACACACACACACACGCACGCGCACACACACACACACACACACACACACACACACACACACACACACACACACACACACACACACACACACACACACACAAACACACAAACAGATCGACCACATAATAAGGACTCGATTCATTTTTGGTTGCTATCCCTCGTAAGTTTGTATGTATTTTATATTGTGTTTTTATTAAGAAAATAAACTGAATTGAATTGAATTGAATTGAATTGACGGGCGATTTCTAATTCCTTTTTCAAAATAAATCAAAATATTTGGGTCCTGATTAACAAAAGAGAATCTTTCGAAACATTATGGCACATGATGGCATTGCATTATATCCATGAACAACTTGATTTAAATCTACATAAGACGGTATTAAATGAGGTAATTTATAACTAATACGAGTATCAATGCAATTAACTTATATTAAAGGGATAGTACAGTTTTGGTCAAACATAATTTTAGCAAATGAAACTATAGTTTATCATTAAAAACTTACAGGTATAATGCATTGATGCTTGAATGGTAGTAAAACATATAAAAACAACCATTAACACAAGAAGGCGCCCTCAAGACACCTTAAGTATCATCCTTTTTAAAATAAAAAAATGTGAATGTAAACAAATTATTAAATAGATAGATCATAAAAACAACTTTAAAATCATTTTGGATATTTTTGAACATTTGTAGGACTTTTATAATATATTGTCTTAATTTATTGAATAAAAGTTGGCCCCAAAATTATTACAATCGGAGTATGATATTTATGGATATTTTAGCTATTTCTGAAGCGATTTTGATCAAAGTTGATTTTGTCTTTAAAATGATGTATCACATTTTGCACTTAGTTTTTCATTACGTCCTAAACAATTATTTCTCAAGGCGCCCTTTAAACCAAAATTTAAGTATCCTATTACGTTATATTATTATATTAAAGATATCAAACTGAAAGCGAATTAGTTTAAACTATTTTTAAAAATTTAAATGTGTTAATGTGATGTTTTGTTAAAGTAATGATTCAATCGAGAGCTCATTAACAAATATTTCAAAAACTCTTTGGAATTTTTCGAAAAAGTGCAGGCATTATTTAATTTTGTTCTTAAATTGGTTGATAAATCTGGTACCCACATTTATTCCAATCGGATATATTTATTAACATTTCAGCTATTTCCGAACTGATTTGTTTCATCTTTAAAATCACGTGCTCTTCCAAATATAACGCTTAGTTGTCCATTACCTCAAGAATTAATAACTTCTTGAAGCGCCCTCTAAACCCAAACTGTACCAATCGCCTACGTATATCGGGAAGAACCTTTTCTTGGACTCTGTCATTTTTCTACAGTCGCACAGGGACGAGAAACACCACTTAGGGCTTTTAATTCCAAACCCAGCCTAAGCTACATCATTTTTGTTTAAGAAAGCAATATACAGTGTAGGAATCAAACAGCAAATGCAATATTTATATCAGTTACACCCGGATAGCTTTATTGACACTTGTATCTACTGCGTTTAATAGTCAAGAAGTAAAGTCTTAACACTACTGAAATTCCACCGCAATATGACATACTTTTTATAAACAATTATAGTTCAAGAGATCTAGTTACTTTGTTGACATGTGCAAAACTGTCGAATGGTTGATACAATGTATATTTATAATGTGATATAATATGTCCACTGAGTGATGTGTAAACATTCCACGGTAAGATATATGAACGAAAATGTTAAGTGATAGTTGCTAACCTAATGCACAAACTTCGTACACATACCGGGAGACTTTAAAATCCGGACACTTCAATCATAAATAATCTTTATAATGAAAGGGAAATTTGGAAAACCGTAACGAACATGTTTCATGCTTCAGTCAATACAAACAAGTCAAATACAACTAGGTATGTGAGAAACGCCTAAGTTCTAGGTGAGTTTTGTGGATGTTGACAATGCTACTATAAATTCCATTTAATTACCACGGATGGATGAATACATAATTATAGCAATAACGACAGGGCAAAGAGACCTGTCACCCACTTATACGTTTGGCTGCCAATATTGCGCATATAGTTGAAAAGAATAATAAGCGCCATTTACGCCTCGCCTAAAAAAAAAGGCGCTAGGTACGCCTCGCCTCCAGTTTTCTTTTAAAGGGATAATTGAGTTTTGGTATAGAGGGCATGGTGGAGTTATAACTATTAGTTTGTATTGTAATGGTGCAGGTTTCGGTTAATAAAATTCAGTTTGACCAAAACTGTACTCTCTTTACCAAAACTCAACTATCCTTTTAAACCCTAATATGGCAATACCGTATTTTTATTTTATTTTTTTATAGTGACCATATTCAATGACATTCATTTGCTTGCATATCTAGAAAAGGAAATAACTTAAATCAAATTGATTAAAACAATTAACTGCAACTCACAGTTACTGTCGATTGTATCTCTTTCTGCAACGGGACCAATATCTGGCAAAATCAGGTTTTTGTTCATGTTTTGCTGTAATTGGCTTTTATAAAAAATTAAAAGAAATCATGTTTATGTTGGTATATATTCTGTGTTTTTTCTGTAGTAACTGTCATTTGTGCCCTGACGAAGATTCTGCTAGGATCGAAAGCTAGGCTGTATACGACTCTCATTTTACCACATTGGCGATTTTTTAGTAGACAAGCAGTTTTCAGCAGTATTTTCCATATTCATAAAAGAAATCAGCATTTATATTCGAACACGTCAAAACATTTTAAGTAGACGTGGTCGTGCTAATGCTCAATTTGTATTTGCGTCAATTTAAAGCTGGTGAAGATTTCCATCCATTACTATAAATAAATCAATTTATAGTTTTGCCAACTAAAGAAGCCTAATTTTGGCACAGCTGGTCATGTACTTGAAGTGATAGTTTAAAGTTTCATGCTTAAAAGTTTTATTTTCATTTGTTTATTTTTTCCAACAGAAAGTATTATACAAATAGTACATAATAAACAATATAACGCTAATAAATCATCTTTCAAGGTATACATCTATAATAATAAAACACAGAGAATAACATGGAAACATTATATACAATAATATTAAAATATTATTATTACTAATTATTAATAATATAGGTTTTCCCGCTCAATTTTGCGATTGTGTCATTCGAATTGATAATAGGAGCAAACGAATTCGCGCGATTTGCGATCGCCGTGTCAAAGCAGCATTCGAATTCGTAAATGGTCGTTCAAAATCACGTAGGAGCAAGTGAATTTGCACAAAGAGCATACCTTTTCATCAATGGTCATTCGAATTCGCGAAAGGGCAGTTGACAGTTGGCTGCACATTCGCGAATTCGAGTGCCCATAAATAAACTTCTGTGTCTATTCACGAAAGCTTTATAGCGTATGCATGAATTCGCTTGCACTTATTCGGAATTTGGAAGACCGATACCAACGATTACGCGGTAATGCGTGAATTTGAATGACCCTTAATGAATTCGATTGAAAAAAGTGTAAAATCCAGCGGGAAAACCTATAATAAAACTCTCTTTATAGTAAAATGGCCGAGACCAGTCTTGCATTCTTTAGGAGAGGAACATTTTATATAAGCCGTATTTTACCTACAATTTTCCTACCTACTAATTTGTTGAGCAATTGCAGTCGAATTGTTACTGTGAATTTGCAATATCTTTACCTCTATATTAATTTTGTCTATAAATATTACATTTAAAAAAATGTTTTTTGTCTTATTTATGCCGGTTAGCCCCTTCAGTGCTTGCTCTGTTCTCCCAGAGGGACCTCCTTCTAATATTATGTTTTACATCATATCTTTATTCTGGTTGGCTGCAGCTATATAACCTTTGGAAAGAATATTGGGGGAAGCATTTCTTGATCAATTTTCACTTTTATAACGTTGTAAAGAACTGCGTGGATTTTATATTTTAAAAATGTCAATGCATAGTCGACCAATTTTGTAGATTTGTTTCTATAAGCATAGTTAATAGCGCTTATATTCCATAGACATGTCTTTCCAATGGCGTAGATCGGTTTTTGAGAAGTGGGGATGAAGCGAGGGTGTGAAGCGCCCGAGGATGAAGGGTGTAGGAGGGGGATATATCCCCCTCCCACGGTAGGGAGCTTTTGCAATTATTCACTCGATGCAATTTGGTGCATACCTTGGAAGGACATTTGATATAAGTATGACATTAATAATCTCCCTCATGAATAGGCCGATGTACGAACACAAAACGAACCTACACACACACACACACCGTACATGCATGTCTAAATATACTAATTTGGGGGAGGGTATTGAAGGGAGTTTAAACCCCTCCTGTACGTGGAAACTCTTTTGAAATTGGTGTTTAAATTAACACTTTAGAAGTATGACTGTGTTTCATGAGTATTATTATAACTTTCATTATCATTGTTATTATGCATTTTATACAGACTTAACTTTGAAAAAAGTGGGGGTATATGTTTGTACAGGCCCACCCTGCACCAAAGAGTGGGGGAGAAGGGGGGGGGGGGGGATATATCCTTCCGTCCCCCCGGGATCTACGCCCGTGTTTTTATAGTTCTTATGTTCTTTGGAAATGAGTTGCCAAGTGGCGTCAACGAGTACTTGGTCCAATAATTTTCGACGGCTGTCTATTACAAACATGGCGCCTCCCTTTATATTGCCCACATCCACAATATGTATCTAAATTATAATGGTATGTGCATGCGGGCAAAATATTTTCTTTGCTTTGTTCTTTTCCTTAACACACTGTATACCAGTTGAAAGTTGGCCATGTTAAGGCAAAAATGACATGCCGTTACAATTTCCTAACCAAAATTTATATTTTCATTTGATTTTGTTTGACCTTTTTTTAAAGGGGGGGGGGGGGGGGGGGCGTTGAACCCGCTTTACCGTAATAGTGTCATGTTCCTAATCACATAGTGCCACTTTAGGAGTAGCTTGCAGTCATGCGCACAGAATGGCCTCGCACCCATTCCTTAGCCTATATATTATGGTCGGAACTCGTAGTACTGCCAGTCTTTCTCCTGGTGGAAGTAGCTGGCCCCGGCCTCCGCTCTAGTCTGGTTGTTCAGCTGACAGACGCCATTCTTGAAATTGAACGACTTGCAGCCGTTGTACAACATGCACTCACCGGCGCAGTGCACTCTGTCCTTCACCTTCAAGCTCTTCATCACGTGGTTCTTGAGGCATCGACCAATCAGCGGTTCTCCGTCGTCGCCCACAGCAACGTAGAAGAAGCCTGATGACTGCCTAGCTGGTTTGGTTTGGGCCGGTGTGGTAGCGACTGGTGTGGTTGGGGCTGGCGTGGTTGGGGCAGGCGTGGTTGGGGCAGGCGTGGTTGGGGCAGGCGTGGTTGGGGCAGGCGTGGTTGGGGCTGGCGTGCTTGTGGCTGGTGTGGTTGGAGCTGGCGTGGTTGGGGCTGGGGTGGTTGGGGCTGGTGTGGTTGGGGCTGGGGTGGTTGGGGCTGGTGTGGTTGGGGCTGGGGTGGTTGGGCCTGGCGTGGTTGGGGCTGGGGTGGTTGGGGCTGGCGTGGTTGGGGCTGGCGTGGTTGGGGCTGGGGTGGTTGGGGCTGGCGTGGTTGGGGCTGGCGTGGTTGGGCCTGGCGTGGTTGGGGCTGGGGTGGTTGGGGCTGGCGTGGTTGGGGCTGTTGTGGTTGGGGCCGGTGTGGTCGGGGCCGGGGTGGTCGGGGCCGGGGTGGTCGGGGCCGGCGTGGTCGGGGCTGGCGTGGTTGGGGCTGGCGTGGTTGGGGCTGGCGTGGTTGGGGCTGGGGTGGTTGGGGCTGGGGTGGTTGGGGCTGGTGTGGTTGGGGCTGGTGTGGTTGGGGCTGTGGTGGTAGGGGCTGGCGTGGTTGGGGCTGGCGTGGTTGGGGCTGGCGTGGTTGGGGCTGGCGTGGTTGGGGCCAGTGTGGTTGGGGCCAGCGTGGTTGTGGCTAGCGTGGTTGGGGCTAGCGATGTTGGGGCTGGCGTAGTTGTGGCTGGCGTGGTCGTTGGGGCTGGCGTGGTTGGCAGTGGTGGAACTAAAGTAGAACAAAACGATAGTAAATAAAAAATTAAAAAATAAAAAAAAAGCAACGACACATATGTACTCGGAGGATTGTTTTTTTAATGTAATTGTCGGTTTGATGTCAGTTTTCAGTTTAAGGGAAATTCCACAATAGAAATTTGATGTTTGCTATGAAATAATGTGAAAGAGAGGAATCATGGGCGAAAATCTGAGTGAAAACGGAAGAGCAGAAAAAACATATAACGACAGTTTGAACTTCGTATATAGACTGTGTGTATCGTTCGTAATTACTTTCATTCAATTAGTTTGTTGGTATAGGCTGCTTATACTCTTTTCTGTAATTAGCATTTTTTAAAGTAGATTTCAAATTGTGCTACTTCTACTAAAACAGGACATAGCTTTTCGCTCAAATACAATTTCGAAAAGAGATTTTAAAACTAAATGTTGCGATAATATTTCAAAACTGTTGATTTATTATAGAAAAGGGAGAGAGATTCATCCAATGTTATCCCGTGAAACACAATTTCTTTCAATTGTGCAATGTTTAAAAAAAAAACGCCTAACTCAGTATCTGCAGACCCATATACTATACCTTGCACACTACGTCTGATATTTTTAATATATTATCAGTAAATTGATGAACAAATAAGACTAGTATTGCTCCCAACTTACTTTCACAGAGAACGTTCAATCGAAATTCTGAACAACCGACGTTTTCCAGATTTTGGCTAGATGCAGAAAAGGATACACAGTTCTTACTAGTATCATTCGCGGGTGGAGGTCCATTCCACCATGCACCTGTTGACATGAAAACACAAATGTGACATGTTCATAATGAAATGCATGTTCAAATGGAGCTATTGTTATTGCAACATGGAGTAGAACGTATGCTATCCAATTATGAACATAAATTCAGTGATTTGGTATACTGTAATGGAGAAACCATCCATAACATGAATGGAATCTTCTGAAAACCCCATGTTTTATATCTGTGTGCCGTTTCATTTATAGTTTATTTCATCGCGATATTTTGACATTTGTAAGCAATAAATTAGCTGGTGTTTTGTTTCAGCTGACTTGTGACGTCAAGCATGTTATACATACATGAAATATGGGCACTACCTCATTTTAAGGAGTGTGTCTAGTATTAGCCAATGTAGTGTGCATTATTTACAGACTAAAAAACATGTCGTACTCAAGCAAAGTTATGTTATTTTTAGGCCACATCAATGTTATATTCGGGAAAAATTATGTTATTTTCAGCTTAACTATTCGAGCAGCTAGGTGGTGGGAACGTATACCTTTATTTGGTTTGTCAGTTGAAAAGACGGGAAGGTTAATAATTGGACAAAAAAACCCAGCCCCCATTCAAAATGGTTACAAATAGTTACATTCATTGAATAGTTTGTATAATTGCATTGTATATACAATCATGTAGAAAGTTAATTTGTTTGTTTTTATGATTTGAAATAATCTGCTGGTCATTTGTTATATTTGTACATATTCGTATAATATAGGTTTTCCCGCTCAATTTTGCGATTGTGTCAATCGAATTGAAAATAGGAGCAAACGAATTCGCGCGATTTGCGATCGCCGTGTCAAAGCAGCATTCGAATTCGTAAATAGTCGTTCAAAATCACGTAGGAGCAAGTGAATTTGCACAAAGAGCATACCTTTTCATCAATGGTCATTCGAATTCGCGAAAGGGCAGTTGACAGTTGGCTGCACATTCGCGAATTCGAGTGCCAATAAATGAACTTCTGTGTCTATTCACGAAAGCGTATGCGTTGTGGAAGACCGATACCAACGATTACGCGGTAATGCGTGAATTTGAATGACCCTTAATGAATTCGATTGAAAAAAGTGTAAAATTGAGCGGGAAAACCTATATTATATTTATAATATCTAGTATAATCATGAACGTATTTATATTTTATGATGTCTTTATATTAGGACCTTGAGGAAAACAGCACCATTGCTGATCATGTAATCCTGTATAAATATCTTTGAATAAATACATACATGAATAAATAAAAATGTGCCCGTACGCCCACGCTCCCCATTTTCTCATGGCTGTTTTTGTGAGAAAAGTGACTATAATTATGTTGATACTGCAAATTTTTGATCATATGAATTAATACAAATTGATCTTTGGTGGAACTTTTCACCAATTCTCTTTACTTAATTTAACAGCAGGCTTGTAGCCAGGGAGCTTGGATGTTATACCCCTCCCCATGCACTATAGAGAAAGGTCCACTTTTGATCGGTCTCGGCCATCTACACCAGTGGTCTCGGGCAACGATCGGTCTTGGCGACGACCCCCCCCCCCCCCCCCCCCTTCCGTCCCAACCTTACACGACTCAACCAGTGGTCTCGGTCTCGGCCTCGGCCACGATCGGTCTTGGGCCCAATTTGTGAAAATTCCGCACCCCCTTGAAAAATCCTGGCTACAGTTTATTATTCTTGTTGCCACCTTTCACGGCACACCTATTTCGCCATCAGTACATTTCAATATAATTCCTCAAGCAATCTGTCTATATATTTTATAGTCCATATAATAATTTTGCAACTGTTGAATTTTGCCTTGGAAAAGGTAAAGAGTATCTTTAAACTAGTTTGTCTTTCTTTTTTCTAGGTGACACACTACTTTTCAAAATATAATTATGAATGCATCGATTGTTGTCTATGCTTGTATAATGCGTACTTTTCCCCATGTGTATTTAAAAGGTATTTTGATCTTGCAATATAGGTTTTCCCGCTCAATTTTGCGATTGTGTCATTCGAATTGATAAAAGGAGCAAACGAATTCGCGCGATTTGCGATCGCCGTGTCAAAGCAGCATTCGAATTCGTAAATAGTCGTTCAAAATCACGTAGGAGCAAGTGAATTTGCACAAAGAGCATACCTTTTCATCAATGGTCATTCGAATTCGCGAAAGGGCAGTTGACAGTTGGCTGCACATTCGCGAATTCGAATGCCCATAAATGAACTTCTGTGTCTATTCACGAAAGCTTATGCGTATGCATGAATTCGCTTGCACTTGTTCGGAATTTGGAACAACGATATACGCGGTAATGCGTGAATTTGAATGACCCTTAATGAATTCGATTGAAAAAAGTTTAAAATTGAGCGGGAAAACCTATATTATACATGATTGAGATTTATTTGAAACAAACATATATTTCCACTTTTTGACCAACAAATAAAATCTGGAATCTTACGTGTCATTTCCGTCCCATCGTCGCACTGAAATCTGCCTTCTTCTGCGTCGTCGTTACAGCCGACCCACATTGAATAGGTAGGAGAAGTACTTATGACACTTCCAACATACTGCTCTTGAGGAAGATTGATCCTCTCATTCCCACGATTAGGAACGAACACCATGGCGTTTAGCTCTGCACACGCGGAGACCGCCCCAGAATACGTCACGAGATCAG